>UESW01001574.1:0-196859 GCA_900491605.1 Calamus simplicifolius | reverse complement strand
ATATGAATTTCTCAAGATTTAACTCAGAAAACCTGCCGTCGCGGAGTCGGCTCGAACAGATTGGGAGTCGGCTCGAGCAGAAGTAGGGGTCGACTCCAGAAAAGTAGGGGTCGACTCCTGAAAAGTAGGGGTCGACTTCCAGCTCTGCAGGGGTCGACTCCTAAGCGTGCCGAAAGTTTAAAACGTGCCGGAGTCGACTCCACTCTGATTAGAGTCGACTCCAACCATTAAAAACGTCATTTTAGGATAAAACTCAAACTAAACTTGATTTTTCTTGTGATTTAAACCCATTAAACTTAAGTCTCTCAATTTCTCAAATCAGACTCATTAACATTTAGAAATATACTTATTTACTCCAAAATTTCTTCTCTTTACATTTATCAAAAGGCCAACACATCCATATTTCAAGAAAACTTTCTGACTTTCATTTTAACTGAAAATGCCATAGATTACAAGGTTTTCAGGATGTTACAGAGCAAGTAGGAAGTGTTCCATGCAAGTTTCCACATAAAAAGCCGTACCCTGGGATGAATGGGGAGACGCCAGATCCACTTCAAATCAATCGAATGCTGAGGCTGAGGGCTGTAAATCTCAACAAGATCTCTAATAGGAGCACGGGACAGACAGGATCTCCTCCAAACCCTAATATCAGGGGTGGGACCCGGAGTAAGAGGAATGGCAAGAATGCACCGGCAAAGCTCAACTCCAAAAAAACTAGAGACCATAGAAGAAGACCAAGCAGAGCGATCCAAACCGAATAAGTCAATCACCCTCATACCCTGAGGGATGTCAGAACTCACAAAAGTCGGCCAACGGGACAGAGGAAGGTCAGCTATCCTGGTGTCATGAATAATATCAACAGAGACCCCGTCACCTAGCGACCAAGATATGCTGTCCAAAATAGGCGGAGCATGCCGGCAAACCTCTTTCCAGAAAAAAGAGTACCCAGGGAAAAGCTGAGGAGGAGAGGAAGAATTTCAGTCTCCATATTTGGCTTGCATAAAGGAGCTCCACAAATAGTGCGGATCAAGCAAGAACCGCGTAGCATGCCTCACAATCAGAGCCTCCCTCCTAACAATGAGCGACTGGATCCCGAGCCCACCCTCGGTAATCAGCATAGAAACAATATCCCAAGCCAGGAGGTGAATACCATGCCCATTCTGCATCGAAGCCCAAAGGAAATCCCGGAACTGTCTCTCGATCTTCCTCAAACAAGACAAGGGAACAACAGCATTGGCAAGCAGATAGAGTGGTAAGAAGATAGCACCGAGCGTAACAGTGAAAGCCTCGCCATCATAGAGAGCCCAGTGACCTGCCACCCATCCAATCTGTCATGGACCCGGCTAACTAAGTTGCTGAAGTCAGAGATACGAGGTCACCTCCCCGTAATAGGTATTCCAAGATAGGATAGCTGATCAGCCTGATTAGGAATACCCATAATATGTGAGATAGTCCCTCTAACAGTAGACTTCATCCTAGGGCTGAAACAGATCAGAGATTTAGTGATATTGACTTTCTGCCCTGAAGCACTACAATAAGACTGAAGGATAGTCGCAAAAGTGATAGCATTGCGAACAGTGGCCCTTCCAAGAAGAATGCAATCATCAGCGAACATAAGGTGAGAAAGGGAGGGCCCTTGGGGACCAGCAGTATAAGGGACCAAAGAGTTGCTATCCTGAGCCTGAGATAGCGCCCGGGACAACAAATCGGCCGAGAGAATGAACAGGAAAGGCGAAAGAGGGCAGCCCTGTCTCAACCCAACCTCCGAGTGAAAATAATCAGTCTGACCACCATTAATAAGGAGAGAGAAGGAAGGCCGGTTAACATAGGCCATCACCCAGTCAACAAAGAGCTCCGTAAATCCAAACCCAGAAAGAGTGTGGCGCAGGAAATCCCAGCTCAATCTATCATAAGCTCTCTCCATATCGAGCTTGACAGCCATAAGGCCCGGCTAGGAGCTCGCTGAAGGTCATGCATGAATTCCTGAGCAAGCAGAGCATTATCAGTGATGCTGCGCCCCCTGAGAAAAGCCCCCTGCTATGGAGAGATGATGCGAGCCATCACAGAACACATTCGGGAAACCAGGATGCGCGCACATACTTTGTATAAGGTGGTGCAGAGACTAATAGGCCGGAAGTGCTGAGGAGAGGAAGCATCAGGGCGTTTGGGCACCAGGGTGATAAGAGTCCGATTCCAATCTACTGGAATTGCTTTAGACTGAAAAACAAGCTGAATAGCTTGCACCACCTCCTGTCCAACAATATCCCAGTAGTGGCGAAAGAAAATAGTCGGGAACCCATCAGGTCCAGGAGCCTTGTCAATACCAAGATCCCATAAAGCCCGCCGAATATCATCCTCAGTAATCGGACGGATGAGAAGAGCATTCTCCACATCAGATACCCTAGAGGAAGGGGAGACCGAGAAAATAGGGTACCCTTCACCAGAGTGCTCAGACCATCTAGACTGAAAGAAATAGAGCATCTGATCCCTGATCATATGGAACTCCTCCTGAGGGTTGCTTCGTCGTCAATAAGCCGTCTAATGCAGTTCGCAGCACGGCGTTTAAGAGTAGCCTGGTGAAAGAATCTAGTGTTGGAGTCCCCTTCTTGAATCCACTGAATGTGGGACCTCTGCCTCCAAAAAGTCTCCTGTTGTAATAAAAGAGAGTGATGAAGAGACAGGTTGGTTCTAAGGGTCAAAAGATCAGAATCAGGAAGATATCCCTCTTGGTCCTCCTTTGACTGCAGAGACGAAATAATAGACTCAGTCTGCTCAACCCGTCGAGCAATGTCCCCCACCTCCCTTCTACTCCAACTACATAGTCTACGTCTAGCAAGAACCAGACGCCGAGAAAGTCTGTAGGTGGCACTCCCTCTGACAGGCAACCGCCAAACCTGTGAGATGACAGATCTAGCAGAAGAATAGAAAGTCCATAATTTCTCAAATCGGAACACCCTACTCTGCTGGAGAAGCACATTAGTAGAAATCAGAATAGGACAGTGATCCGAAGCAATTCTAGACAGATGAGTAACATTGGCTGAGGGAAAAAGCTGGAGCCACTAAGGATTGGCCAAGGCTCTATCTAGTCTTTCCCACACCCTAGCAGAACCCTGACGATTGTTACACCAGGTAAACTGAGGCCCAGAGAATCCCAAATCCAAAAGACCAGCTGAAGCAATGAAGTTTCTGAACTCAGATCTTTCCACTGAATCAACCGCATGCCTGCCACCTCTTTTCTCATTGGCCCCGATAATGCAGTTGAAATCACCCGCAATGAGAGAAGGAATACCCTGGGATAGCAAAGAATGAATCTCAGCCCATAGCACCCGGCGCACCTTGAAGTCAATGCTAGCATAAGCACCCGATAGAAGCCAGGGAGCATGATATCCGTCAGAAACAACCAGAGCAACTTGTTGACCACAGTAATGAAAGGCATCCACTTTGATATTGTCAGCTCTCCACAAAACCACAATCCCTCGGAGAGACCAACAGAGTCAATAGCATAGGAAACCTAAGATCTGGAGACCATACGTCGGAATCGATCAAGACTGGTCCCCGACAACCGAGTTTTCAGAAGAACACAAATATCAAAACCATGAAGCTGCAGTAGCCTCCCAAACGCAGAGCGAAACAATGGTTTCTGGGCTCCGCGCACATTCCAGACAAGAATCTTCATTCTGAGGCATGAAAGGGGGGACCCCCACCCTATCTCCCATCAACTCATCAACAAGGCGGTCGTCAGCTGGAAGAGAACCCATAGCAGGTTCCTTGCCCCTACAATCCTCCGGATGGAAAGAATCCATGGATACAACTTCCACATCCCGCAGAGCGGAATCCTTAGAGCAGGACGATTCCATGGCTTCAGCCTCCTCGCCCCGAAGGATAGCCTTCTTAAGCAGAAGGACCGCCGAATCATGATTAGCTGCCTCCATCTGGATTGGCAAGGAGAGACCTGAAGCAGACGGCAGACCCGGCCCTTCCTTGCGACGAGACTTCTTATTCCCTGGCCCAGAGAGGTCAAGAGACCCCCGGGAAGAGTCAACAGTTGCTAGAAAAGTGAAAGACCCCTGTGATCTAGCTTTCCCCCAGTAGAAGTTTTCCCTTTTCCTTTAGTGGTCCTGGAAACCACTCGCTGAGAAACAAGGTCCTCAGGCCGGGTCTTCTTGGAAGGGCCAGAGTAGCCATCCTCCCGGGACTTAGGCTGCTCAATCGATGTATCAGGCTCTAAGCATGCAAATGGATTGGAATCATTGCCCTTATCAGACCCTTTAAGCAAATCTTTCTGAAACTTAGCTACAGTATCAACCGGCACAGGACTTCCTTCATTCACTGAGACAAGGATTTCCTCTGCGCGGCTGCCTGAGACAACGCTGCCTGGGTTTGATGCCGACTTCTCCGCATGGGCCATCCCTCCCTGGGACTTTGTCACCGCGGAAGGAGAGAGCGAGGCAGTCCCCCTGCTCGGCTGCCGGCGGGCTGGTTTCTTAGGAAGTTGCCATCCATCGGCCAAAGCAGGGGATGACCCGAGAGAAGCGAAACGGTCACCCGGCGGAGGTTCCTGGGTGGATTTCCGGCGCATGATAGCAGCCATCCAGGGCCCAAAAGCAGGGCCGGAAGAAGGCGCGGAGGAATCCGTCACAGCAAGGCAAGATCCAGAGAGATGCACTGATCCACAATCATCGCAAATTCCTTCAAGATTTTCATATAAGAACTGTTGCCAAAATGGATCTCTGCTTCCACGGATCCGAGTTCCTGGCCGGAGAGGTGAACTTAGATCCACTCGGACACAGGCCCGAGCAAAGCTTCCACGCTTCCTTGCCTTGGTTGATTCATCAGAGTAAAGGAATTGCCCAGCCACTGCAAGGATGGACGAAAGAATTTCGTCACTCCAAAACTCAATTGGAAGCTGTGGCAACCGTATCTAGAGCAGAGCAGAGTGGATGGAGCTGTCGACTGGAACGAATTTCGGACGCCACTCTGCAGTGATGATAGTTTGTCCATTAACAACCCAGGGTCTTCCCAGTGCAAGAGCCTTAGCTCGGATATCAGAGAAATGGAAGATGAAATGCTTATTCGCCAAGGCCAGAGCTTCGATGTCACCTGTCAGCCCCGCTCGGTGGAACTCTCGAACTATGATTTCCGGTGGAATCCAGCGAGAGAGGCAGCGAGCGAGGATAGCATGCCTCCACCATCTTTCCTCTTCAACATCCAGAGAGTGCAACGGCACTTGGACTATGCTCGGATACCTCCGTTCCAGCTCCGCCACTACCGCCGGAGGAGGCGATGGAGCAACCCATTCGAACCCACTTCCACGGGCCCAATGCCACGCTGTGCCAGACTTCCCTGCCCCGACGGACTCACCGGGATGCAGTTGAGCTTGAGTCCCCATCACACAGAGAACCAGAGCAGAGATAACAAACCACAGCGCCGGGGATCAGAGAAGATGAAGACGAAGCCTGAATCTTAAAGCAGACTCAGCAGAGGAAACCTTCTAACCACCGAAATCACGAGACTCTCACGTGCAGGGCTTTTCAAACCTCACCTATTTACCTGGGTTCGCATTGACCATCTATAAGATAGCATTTGGTTTGAGGTGATACCTGTTATTATGTTATTAAGAAGTATACATTTCGGTAGGAATTTTTTTTTTTGGAACATATGGGTGATCACACTAACCTCTTGCGAGTCAGTCCAGAAGTATCAGAGTACAAGATTTGCTTCAGAGCAGGGGGACAGGGGTCATCCTGGTTTCAAATCCAAAAACTCACATGATGGGCCATAGCCACTGCAATCCAATCAGCCGCATAATTTGTTTCTCGGTAGATGTACCAGATGTGGATCCTATGAGAACTCCGAGAGCAGTTCGAATGTCGTAGAGAAGAGGATTGGTGGGGATATGGTTGCAGTATCCCGACTGAAGCCACCTATGACAGATAGAGAATTCCCTCAATAAAACGGCTGTGCGCATGAAGCCTCCGAACAACATAGGAGATACCGGCCCATGCAGCATAAAGCTTAGCCATAGGGACAGAAGAATCTAAGGAACCAAAACCACCTGCCGACAGTAAGGCTTCATCGGTCCCACGAATAATGAACGCTGACCCAACAAGTCTTCCCCTAACACTTCCATTAAAGTTGATTTTTACAAACCCTGGAGGGGGGCTCTCAAGAAATGAAAACCATACGATGGTTCGCTGCCGAAGCAGTAGGGGACCCCAGTGGCCAGAGGTATAAAAATCAGGACCAAAGAGATGGAGTGCACTTTCAGCATACATAGCTCTGATCTTTCGCTCAAGTCTGTGAGAAGAAATAGAATCATCAGTAAAGATAAGCATATTCTGCGCCAGCCAGATCTGATAGGCAGTGATAGCCCAAAGAGCACTCTGCTGTCGGGTAGTCCTTCGAAGATCTTCAAGGAAAGGGGAACATGAGGAACCAGAAGCATCCACTCTGCAAATGTAACCTATCCTCAACCAAATCTAGCTCAACCTGGGGCAGGCGAAGATAGCATGGTCCATAGTCTCCTCCTCCATCCCGCACAGCGGACAAATCGCCTCAACGGAAATACCCCTCCTAGAAAGCAGGGAGCAGGAAGGGAGACAGTTCCACATGATCTTCCAAATAAATAACTGAACCCTAAGATGAATGGAGAGCTTCCGGAGCCATCCAGCATTCCTTGAGTCCTGGGGCTGAGGTCGAAACACCTCAATAAGATCCCTAGTGGGAGCCCTAGAAAGACAAGATCTCCGCCATAATCTCGTATCAGGTATGTGGCCCGGGATAAGAGGGATAGAAAGAATCCATCGAGAAAGCTCGTCCCTAAATAACCTGACACCGCAGAGGTATTCCAAGAGGAACGATCATGTGTGATGAGATCTTGAACCCGCATACAAAGATGTGGGATTTGATATTGAACCCGTATACAAAGATGTGGGATTTGATATATGGTAGTGTGTTGTTATTGAAAATAATTATACTTAATAATCAGGTTCTATTTTTTTTTGCTAGAATATAAAATGTTCTAATAAAAATAAAAATTCTTGTAAATTAACTTTAAAATATTATATATTTAAATATCATAAAATTTAATATATATATATATATATAAGATAATATACATAATATATATTAATATAAAAATATGAAATTTAGTAATATATTATATAATAATTTAATGGGCAAGAAAGTCATAAATATTAACGTATTAAATTTTATACTTACATATTATTACACAAATATATTTAATGATTAAAATATAAAATTATATTATATTAAATTTAATATTAATATATATATTATATATATAATATTAAAATATAAATGTGTAAATATTTAAATATTATTTAGTTTAAATTAAATATATAATTAGATTAAGTATTATTATATTTATAAAAGTTAAGAACATAAGTGAAATTACATATTTCAGTAATCTTAAATACTCACCTTTCATAAGAAAAACATATTATTATAATTTATAATAATTTATAATTATTAGAAATTAAATATTATTTTTCAGATTATCATATCTAATTATCGAACATATTAATCTACACAATGATTTTAGATTAATAAGGTAGATTACCATAAATCAAACGATTTCTTTTAATAATCTTAAACTTGGTAATCAAATTATTAAGAATATAAGATTATAAATTTAGATTCAAGAATGCAAGATTGAATATATATTATATTTTATATTAAATGCTATTTTTATCTCATTATAGATATTTTTTGTCTTTTAAATTTCGATCTATTTTTAACTATAATATGAAATATTCTAATAAAAAGTAAGAATTCTTTGTAAAATTATTTGAGAAATATTATATACTGAAATATTTTTAGAAATTATATACATCATATTATTTAAATATTAAATAATATTTTACAATATGAATAATACTTAAATAATTTAATATACAATCATGAAGACTAACAAATTGAAAATTAATATTTATATATTATTAAATTTAATATTAACATAATATATTACATTAAATATTTAAATATTACTAAATACATATTAAATATATAATTAAGCATATAGTACTAAATATTTATTACTAAATCTTAGCAATCAGATGATTTAAAATAAATTTAGAGTATCGAGAATCAAATATTATTACTCATAATATCATGTCTAATTATTAAATATTGTAATCTCAATGACAATCTAAGATTATCGAAATAAATTATCACTAATAAAAAGGTGGTAATCTCGTTCTCCTTAAATTTCCTGCTTAAGTAATAGTCACAGACTTGCTCATAAAAGTGTGTGAGAATGCGTATTTTTGTTGGCATCATGGGTTGATAACTTGATATGATGATCATCAACGGAGATGCGATGGCTCTTTTTGTCTTTTTCTTATTTTTGGGGTCAACACGTGGCGGTGGCCCTTCTGAGTAACGGCATTCTATACCCATGAGATCGAGATCTCGCCTGCGCCCGGGTGAAATAAAATAAAATAAAATAATAATAATAATAATTTAGCCCCTGCAAAACGGCCGCAAGGGTGGGAAGCCTTGGAAGTTTCCTCACGAAATTTAATGCCGCCTCGTCCTCGGATCCCCCATCGTGTAGGCCTATCCGAACGTGACGAGTCGGCGACTGTGGTAACTTTGGATTCCCATTTCCGCTCCCCCGATGCGTCCGCAGGAGTCTGCCACGTGGCCCCCACCGCCGCTGGGCCCTTTTCTCTCCCGTTCTCCAGCGGGCGGCCCGTCCGTTTGAAATCCAGGCAAGGAAAAGAGGGGGGAAGCCGACCTCCCCATCGCCGCATTTGAATTGCTGGCTCTCCAACAAATTAATCTACCTAAAAAAAGAGAATCGTTCCCAGTTCGTTCTCATGGCAACGGCTTCCTCGTCTTCGGCCGACGCCGGGCTACCGAAGGCGGAGGCGGCGGCCGGTGGAGGCGGGGAGGGGTCGTCGGAGGGGCGGCGGGCGTCTGCGGCGGCGGGGAGCGACCAGCTGAGCTTTGGGGGGCTGAAGAAGGCGAGGAAGGAGAGAGTGTGCACCGCCAAGGAGAGGATCAGCCGGATGCCGCCCTGCGCCGCCGGCAAGCGGAGCTCCATCTATAGAGGAGTCACCCGGTAATAATGAAACCTCTGGAAGCAAAACTTTCACCTTCTTTGTTCTTTCTTCACCGATTTGTGCGTGAGCTGAATGAATCCGAGGATCATATGTTGTTGTGCTTCCGATCCCCGTTCCGTAACGTGTTTGATCGAATGCTTCGCAACAAGAAATGGGAATGATTGCGTACCGTCGTTCTCCCGATCCTGTTAGGATTGTATTTGTTGATTTGATCCTAAACTGCACAACTTGGAAACTGAGATAAGAATGATTATAGAAAGCCGCTTGAAATCACACCATGGAATAACAAGAGTATGAGATCGCAAACTTTTTCGCCTCCAAGCCGTTATAATGGATCGGATATTTTAAAAGAACCATCTCAGAGATTCAAATTATGTAGTGGGGCTTTCTGTGTTTACTAGGCTGCAAGATGACATTGACACAATACTAGTTCTTGTTTGTGTCTTATATAATAAATTAACCTTGTAAACTACTGACATGTGAGGATTACAGCTATTAGATAACCATTATGTCATTGACTTTATGATGGAATCGCATGTGATTTTTGCAACTTCATATCTACTACCCAGATTTTAACTGCTAGCTGGATGTTCTCTGTTTCAAATAATAGGCACAGATGGACAGGTCGATATGAGGCTCACCTTTGGGATAAAAGCACATGGAATCAAAACCAAAATAAGAAAGGAAAACAAGGTAACTGTATTAAAATTTACATTTCTAAACTGGTTGTATTGCATGGAATACTTGCACTCAAATTTGAATACTTTATAACTTGCCAATAAGTGAAGTTATGGTTATAACAATGAATGGCGCATTGCCATATCTTGATTACTATGGACATATTTCTGTGAAATAGATTATATCTATGATGCAATATGAGATCTTCAGTTTTGTACTTACAGTTCTAACATGACCTTTCTTGATTTGCATGGAAATTGGTTGGAATGCAAATTGTTTACTCAGTATACTTAGGTATGTCAACGAATTTTTAGTAGTCAGTTTGATGCAGTTGTTTGTTATCAGCTTGATTTGCAAGTTCTTCTAAATTTACATGTTTTATCTTGCTGATGCAATCAGGTGCATATGATGATGAGGAGGCTGCTGCTAGAGCTTATGATCTCGCTGCTCTGAAATATTGGGGTGCTGGGACACTCATTAACTTCCCTGTGAGATACATAAATCAGAACTTTTGGTTATTAATGCCTGTAAAAGGAAAAGATTACATGGTTTTGTGTTTAATAGCTTGGAATGGGAAGTTCATGTGAACTTGTAATTTACAAGGGAAAGTTATTACATATTCTTCATCTCTAGGCTTCTTCATTTTGGTGACTGATTTTAGCATGCATTCATGAATGCATATGTTATCCTATATTTTTTATATGCAGGTTAGCGACTATGCAAGAGATCTCGAAGAAATGAAGATGATTTCAAAGGAAGAGTATCTTGTGTCTCTTAGAAGGCATGCATCTATACTGGAAGCTTGAGTGTTCTTTTTCTTTTGCTGTTGTTATCGCTGATGCAAAATGGTTAATTACTGCAGGAAAAGCAGTGCTTTCTCACGAGGGTTTCCAAAATACCGCGGACTTTCCAGGTATGTAAAACACACACACACAAATGCACGCGCACACACACATGAAAAAGAAAAGAAGAAGAAGAAGAAGAAGAAAAACTATGATATACCGCTCAGCCTATTCATTGCAATCCAATGATTTATCTGGCTGGACATCTACTCCATGCATATTGATTGTAGTAGGGTGATTTCATTTTCTATAGCTTAGGATGCTATTAGATGACAATATGTGGCTTAGGAACATGTGCTGTTTTTCGTTTTAAGCAGCTGGTCTCTTTGATATAACCTATTATGACCCTATAATTGCAAATGGAAGCACGCTTCTGCTTTAAGCTTTTGTAACGCTGCCAACATTTTGCTAGAAATAAAAGGAAAAAGAAAATAACAACCATAATCCTACAGCATCACTTGAGATTTTTTAGTGCGAGCAAAAATAGTTTACTGGGGCAGCTGAAGACGTAATTTATGGTCATGAAACAAGAAATAAAGTTATATTCAATAGAATTCTAACCTCATACACTCCATGGAACAAGTTGGAAATTGGAAAAGATGGGATGGAGATGGGGAAATAACAGCTTGTAGGAAATGATGGTTAACAACATGAAGTGTATGCTGCAGTCCTTTGCCTGTTCGGAAGACTGTGGCCTGGTTTTGTCTCCATGAAAGATGTATTAGGACTTCAATCAGAACTCCCAAATCCACTAGGTGTCCCTGAAGCCTGATTTCTACTGATGGCTTGAGCATTGCATGATAATTAGCTTGAACATGTATGCTTTGTGTCTCCAGGAAACCAAAGGCTCAATTGAAAATATTTAGAAGGATTCAGTGAAGTATTACTTGGTCTCATATCCATCAATTGGCAGCCTGCTATATACTCAAAATTTACAATTAAGGTTGAAAAGTGCCAAAAATGTAGTGTCTTGAAGGCAATATAATTAGACAAGCAATTAAATACTAGCAGACAATGGTGTCATGGCAGGGCATCTAGTCACATATACAACTTCTACATCAAGCTGAGAGATGCTGAAATAAATGTTGCTGGCTCTGACCTCAGTAATGATGGTTGGAGGAGCCTGACGATCAACAGTCTCAAGAGGCTAACCATAGTCAGTTTTGGTAATTCATATTGTGCATAACAGAGGTGAAGACAACACTGGTACTCGTTAAGCAAGAAAGGAGAGTGCAATTAATAGTTCTTCAGAATGGCAGATGTGCGCAAGACCCATAATCTATCTTAAGCTCTAGGAAAATTAATGTTAAGACCATCAACGATCCATTAAACTGGTGCTGAAGTGATTATATATTTTTAAACATTAGCTAACTCATGTTCTCAACAAATAAAATGATTTATATTGAATATAAAAACTTCACTTTTGATTGTGGACCAGGTAAGTTACTTGCAGTAATATAAAGAGAATGGTTAATCAAACCAATCATAAGGGAACCTTACTAAATTTCTCAGTGTAGATTATAAGGAACTTATTTAAACCCTAAAATCACATGAACTATGTGATACATGTTGAGATTGGAAAAAGAAGCATAGGTAGAAAGGTGTTTTGGAAATGCGAGACTGCAGTAAAGGCTATTGGTACCTAGGCAACCATCTAGTTTTGATTAGCACATCTATGTTCTAATAAACACATGGATGATGGATCTTATACATGATAATGCCATAAGCGTGGTATGTAACAAATAATAAAGCTAATATGGAGGCATCAACATGATAGTTTAGGAAAAAGCTCATAACAATCATGCATATGTGAAAAGCATGATCATGTTGATGGGACTGATTGCTGAGGAGGCCTTGATGAGTCTATTTAGGTCAATACACTTGGGTACAAGGCATCACGGACTCTGCTGATTCTTAACATTAACAAGTAACACATTTTGAAAAGATAAGTTGGATAGTTTAATTAAATTTCAAACATTTTGCTCTTGAATGATGAAACAAGAGTCTTGTCTTTTATGACAAGTTATACCTTACCAGCACACCAATGACTTACAGAAATAATTATTTGAAAAGGCAGACACTTCCATAAAAGACTTCATCACCAGGTTTGGAGGCTTTGCTTCCTGAAAGTTGGGGATGACTGTGTTATCTCCTATGGTGAGTTGTTCCTCATACAGCCTTTAAAAGAGTAGTAGAAAAAATAGCAAATCCAAGAGTAGGTTCCTGGGGAGAAACGGCCCAAACCAAAGAGAAATTGACCAAAAATACTGGTAAAAAAATTATACTGTACTTCCAAAATGTGATTGTTGGATCCCTTCTAGGAAACCAGTCGACGAGGATTAAACTGATAATACAAAAAGACCTCGAAGGAAATCTTTTCCTGTTTGAAGCTTTTTTTAAAAAATGTTTCCCATAATTCTCACCCCAGAATACTGAAGCATCATTTTCAAAACGACCCCTTTAATTAGTAGCTGCAAACACTTCAACATCTCCAGAAACTAAAGCAATAATCACCCAAAAGATGTTCAACTGATCAATTGAACAGTTTCAATTTTTTAGGAATATCGCATCAGATTGCTTGATTATGTGTTGAAGGGTTTTATGATAAGGGAGGGGAAGACCTAAGATAACATGAATGAAAGTTGTGTGAGCAGATATAAAATATCTTCTAGTAATTCTAGAGATAGATTGTCAAATGAATGATGGAATAGGGTTCATAATGCTGACAAATATATGGGAATGACTTTGATAGTTATGGCTATAGTTACACTTCGGGCATCAATATCAACGTTGCAGTAAGAACTTGCATGCTACTTGTTCTTTTGATGATGCCAACTTTTTTCCTAGATCTTATTATTTTATACTAATTTGTCACAACATTTCAAATATGTACTTGTCCTCATGCATATGCACATCTGCAGGCATATATTAGTGACTTTGAAGATAAGAAATCTTTAGCTCAACTATGAGCTTAGTGCAACAAATTTCATGATTTTATCTTTTTGTCAATTTTGGCATATATCCATATATAATTACATAAATTGCTAGAGTTATAATGCTTCTTCTGGAGTAACAATGTAAGTTGCTCCTAGTAGCAAATAAAAAATATACCCCTATATATCGCACTAGATATTTTCCATATGCATGAGGTGTATTTGTCATTTGGCCTATGATATCGGTGCACTATAAAGTGAAGCAGTCATTGCTGCGATCATTACATTGGCAGCATGGGCCAAATGGCAAATTATCCCCATTCATAACAAACTATCTAGTGTAATACAAGGTTAAGTTTGCCATTGAGTGGTAGAAACCTATAAAGCTGCTCCAGCGGAAGCATTATCTCTCTAGCCTGCAGACATATACAGACGCATGTGTATATTCAAACATAAAATAGCTGCTATTATTGGTCGTACTTTATGAAAGATCAACTACTTTAGCAGCTCATCCTTTGAAATATGAGAATAAATGCTGTGTACAGTATCTTGCAATTAATAAATTCTTCCAATTTGTTTACTTCTTTATTATCAGACAACCTCAAATTACCCGATGGGATGCATCCATTGGAGGACAGATGACAGGAAATGAATATTTCAACAACTTAATTGCAGTAAGTCTGCAAGAGATGTACCTTTGATTGAGATTTAACAGGCTTTTAACAACAAACTCAACTTTTCAGTCCTGTGGATGGATAACTAGATTACTTCCTTGTAAGGTACAAGTAGGGATGTGGCTACAGATCGAAAATATGCTGGTGGCTTTGGCATGGAGAGAAAAATTGATCTAACAAGTTATATCAGGTGGTGGGTTCCAAGAGAACACGTCAGTCAGAATCAACCTCCAATCCAGAAGATGTCGGCAGAGAACTCAGAACTCTAGAATGCTCAGTACCACCCACTGAGCCATTCCAGCTGCCTTCTCTTGGTCTTCCTCACAAAGGAAAGCCTCGTGCACGAGGCTTGTCTGCATGCAGCATCTTATCACAGTCGGAAGCCTTTAAGAATTTCCTAGAGAAGCCGTCAAAGACATCAGAAACGAAGGATGATACTTCTAACAAGGAAACGGACCATGGGAAGGGGGTTCCTCTCTTCTTTTCTGGTGGTGAGCTTGATAGATCTGGAGTCTCCTTAGGCTTGAGTGAATTGGTTGTACAAAGAACTCCATACTCATTTTCTCCTCTTCTCTCTGCACCATTGAGGACCAGTTGGAACTCTGTTGATCCAGTTCCTGATCCTGTTTTTTGGACAAGTCTTGTTCCACAACCATCCGGACAATCGCTGACAACAACGGTTCTGACTCTGCCTACTACTTCTTGTCCTTTAGATACCTAATAAAAGCAGTCCATCTTCCCTTACCATATGTGCAGCTAACTTGCTTATCTTCTCCATTTACTCAATGCAGTTTAGGAAGAATGATGTAAGCTCTTCATATTCATACCAATGCCCGGACTGAGGCATAAAAGGTACTGCGGCAGACACTGGTCTTGGTTTTCAAGGTTTGGCGTCATCAGAGTGATCTTACCTTTGTTAAGGATACACGTAAGCTGTCATGTAGATTAAATGACAACGCATTTGTGGTGTATTAATGGTAGCATGTATAATTTTAAGAAAAACATCACATTTTTTATAGTCTTCTGCCTGTGTATAAAACCTGATGGTCTCAAATAAATAAACTGTTAGAGTGAAATTATAGTTGGTTGAATTCTGATTGGGACCGAGTTTGGCGAGGTACACATGCATGCATATTTTTGGTGAACTCAGTTGTTGATTCCTAAATGAATGAAACAAGTTTTTGCTCCAAGTAATGCCTCTGATGCTGCATTTAAGAAGCCCTGGTCCTTCATGAAGTAGCTCTCTTGTTCCAAAAGCAATGCAAAGAATTTGATTTCCACATCACCAGGGTTAATTTTTACAGCCCATTGTTCCATCTCAACGCTTCAAGAGGTTATAGCCTGATGGAGATTTTGCAGAAAAAAAATTAATTTATTATCATATTTGTATAAATAGGCCTTTCTTTTTCCTTTCCCTCCACACACACACACACCCCCCCCCCCATCTCCAGAATTGAAATGTGCCAGGCTTTATATCGCTATGCTCAAGCGAATATTTATTGATTGCAATTGATGCACAATGGAAGCACACGAAATACAAGTCAAAGAATCTGAAGAGAACTTGTCGAGTAGCTGAGTGTAGGAGTGTGATGGTCAAATGAGGTTTTTGAGAAGAAGGAAGCTGTTGTGAAGAATGGAAAACAAACCAGAAGTCTCTGAAATCCAATTCATCTGCCAAAAACGAAAACTAATGACCATAATATTTAGAAAACTAGAGAGAGCAAAAAAAAAAAAAAATTCAAAATGGAAAAATATTTAATGGTCAACACAATTATATCAGAATTGTTTACAAGCAACTCGGTATTAGAACTACCGGTGTCTCAAGTGAATTATGTTAACCAATCTCTTAAGTGAATCATGTTAGCTGGAGCCTATGAAAATATTTGATAACGGATACATTAATCACATGGATGGATGTTGATTTTAATTACAGAATTTTGGGTTTTAAACATTACGACTGCTGAAACAAGGACAGATCTAATGATATTTGATAAATATAAAATAAAAATTTAATGTAATTTAACATCACGATTCTCTTAGTCCTCTGATTAATTAATTTAATATCACGGTTCTCTCCATCTCTCTTAGGCTGTGTTTGAAATAGGAAATAAGAGAGGATATCCCAGGGATATCCCTTCTTATTTCAAAAGTCAGGGATATCCCCTCTTATTTTCAAAGTCATAACTACGAAGGATAGCTGAGAATAAAGTTAACCATGGATTATCCCTTAATTTATTCCCTAGAGAATATAGGAATAGCTAGTTATCCCTTCAAATAAGAGTAAAAAAAAATTATCCTATGGATTTATCTTTTTACATTTGATACGATCAATGGGATAGCCAGGGGATAAACTCTATCCCATACACTTATCTAAGGATAATTATTTTTCTATCAAACATACCTTACTTTTTCCCATCACAAAAGGAGCATATGAAAGACAGAGAACCAAACCGCAAAGGGCAAAAGATCGAGAAAGGTTGCTTCCGTTTTTATACTCAAACCTCCATCTGATACTTTGATGACGGAAAAGTCTTTATACACTACCTTCGGTGCAGCAAGTCCTACGTGGGCTGCACCGCCTCTCCTTATTGATCCACATGGATCCTGCATGGACTGACGATGCGTGACAGAATGGCTCTGATATGATGTTACGTTCTAATCATGACATCCATTAAAAGCGCTTCTCCTTTATTTTAAAAATAGTGTACAAACAAAAATACCCTTTCCCTCCAGCCTACTTCTATCGCCATTTTTTCTTGGATTATATCTATGCAAGAAAAACTCTTTCCGATTCTAAAACATTCTTCCTCCTCGCTCTTAATGGACGTCACCATCAAAACGTAACATCATATCAGAGCCATCCACGTGGATCAATAAAGAGAGGCGGTGCAGCCCACGTAGGACTTGCTGCACCGGAGATGATGTACAAAGACTTTTCCTTCCCTTTGATGACATCCGATGGGAGACTAAAAGAATGGGCCTGTGCGCTGAAGGTGAAAAAGGCCGGGCCGCATCTTTCCTTCGCCTTCGTCCTCGACCTCCGACTCTCCTCCTATGGCAATCTATGATCTCCGGCGAGCCGGCGGCGGTGGAGGTGACGACAACGGTGGAGATGAGGGGGTGGAGCAGAGGAACTAGAGTCCTAACCGGTGAGGTGCTCCGACGCCCAATCCTCCATCCAAGCTTAATCCAGGTCAAATTGGGCGATCTAAATGGAGCATAAGCATGGTTAGACGAGATGGAGGAGAAAGTCGGATAAAGCCTGATGCTGTTAGCTATTATGTGTTTATCTTTGATTTATGAGACTTTGGATGCGTTGAAAGGAGCAGTAGAATATGAGACACTGATTTATGAGAATTTGTATGCTGCTTATGGGGTTCGCTACAGTGTTGGATGCGGGATTCAAGCCGATTACAAGATGGGATGCTCGAGAAGAGCTCCAGTTAACTCTCTCTTTCTCATTTATATGGACAATCCAAGTCCTGCTATGTAACCTTCTATTGATAAACTAGTCAGGCGCTAAACCTTCAAGTTTGAACAATTTATATATTGCTATGTAATCATCTTTCTCATTTTTGTATCTATACAACTCATAAATTTTTAAAATAAAAAAATAGATAAGATGAGATGGCTTCTAAAGCCATATAAATTCAAGCGTGAAAGAGTTGATTGAATCTTCGGCTTGAATATATTTGAATATAATATATATATATATATATATATATATATATATATATATATGCGCATACACAAGTAACAAAGTTTACTTGGAGGCTTCAAGACTTTCATTTTTGTATTAAAAGATGCATTTCATCGATCTATCTCTTAACATCGTTAAACTACTGAATGATAACTCAAATTTATCTTGATGAAATTATGATAATTTTACTTCTATTAAAACTTCAAAGCCAAATTTGAGGGATAATCTTGGTATGACCTAAAAAATTATTATCACATCATCATCACATGCTAATGCCTTATGAAAAATGAAAGTTTTAATGTACCAAAATGAAAGTTTAATGGTTTTTGAAGAAAAACAATAGGATTAATATGCAAATTATGAAAAAAACTATTAACTTTCTTTTTTATATAATTTAAAAATAAATATTTATTATTTATTGTGGCTTTTTAAATTTAGACCTGACCAAATCTAAGTAGATATCTACTCAAATCTTATTATCTTATGTGATAACTATATAAATTATATGATAACTATACAATATTATATATATAATCTTATAACTATATAATATAATAAATACAGCATAATATAATTATGAAATAATATATATTATATAATAACATAATATATTATAACTATAGTGTATGAAAAATTTTGAAGTACAAAAATTTCTTTTTGTTTTGTTGATAAGTTCAAAACAATTTTAGGTTCACAACACAGAGACAAATACTAAAAGATTACATGCAATAAGAATTATAAATCAGCAATCTGTTTTACAACTTAATACAGTACAGCTCTTTTTTTTTTTTTTTCTCAATATGAACTCGGTACACCCTGAATATATACGATAATCAATTACAGAGTCCATATGTATCAAACCCAAAATACATACATATGGACTGCTATTGTAACAAACTGAGCAAACCAGGGAGACACTTGAGCAGCCAGACATAAATGCTCATGTACAAATAAATGAATACCTACTATGCTGCAAAATCACCCAGCAAGCAAGCATTAATCATCAATAAACAGCAAAGTGACACCAACAACGGATATGACTGCATATCTCAACCCAAAAGAAAGAGAGAGGTCAAAAAAACAAGGAAAATGTCAAGGCATATATGAATGGAAACAAGTTGGATAAGGCAGCCTATCTTGATTGCATACTTAGAAGAGATCCACCTTCCTTTTCTGCATGTCCTGCTTCCACTTGGGTTGCCTATAGAATGCCTCTTTAGTCATACCAAGAACAATCTGGAACTCAGCATCAGTTAAGTAGGCCTACAAAAGTAGATAAGAAGGTGGTAAATGCAAAGCAACTGCAGATTAAGATGCATATATCTGAACATGGATTATCAAAAGTTATTCAATTAATCTTTCGTTAATCAAATTTTTAGCTCCTTGTGTTTCCTTTGAAGCAAAATTGCATCTTTTAAAAGTAAATGAGATTTTTAATTCATGATACCTCTCTTCGTTTATAGTCAATGCCGCTGACAGGATTGCCGGACTTGGCTTTCAACCTTTCATAATTGAATGTGCTTTGACCTCCATTTTCATCTGACTTTGAATCTTGTATCACCATGTTATTTGCTGCTCCATTGCTCTGTGTTATGGATCTATCTTCCTCTACAGTTTCCTTCTCTGTGATGGATCTGTCTCCCTCTACATTTCCTTCTCTGTTGAAATTTCTTCAGGATCCCTGACATCTGTGCTAGCACTTTTGGTCTTCACGGTATCTACGGTAAGTGAAAATGCTTAGATCTTAAAAGCAATTAAATAAGAAAACATGACGAGCATCTATTCTTTTCTTATTTTCCCCCTTTGTGTGAATTTAAGCAAGATAATTGCAGAAAAAACAGAGATGGTTGACTTGATCTTAATGGTTTTATAAAGACAACAAGCTAAACACTCCCACAAAATCAGGAGTATGGCTTGCCGTAATTTCTCTGGAACTTTTCAAAAGCAGTCAGAACGTTATCATAGATCCATCATATGCATTTCTTCAGATAAAAATTTCATTGAAAATACCTTTCTTCATACAAGATATATATTTTTCATTTTTCAAAAAGTTCATACGGTACCAGAAGAATTAACTACCCAGTCAATGATGGGTTACTGTATGGAAAATATGGTTTGGTAACTTATTAGCGATGCATTATACTGAGCATTGCAGAGAAAAATTGGCATGACTATTAAAAAGAGAATCTGCATGACTTTAAACTTGTTAGAAATCATGATAAATATTACTTTGGAGTATTTTTTTCAAACAAACAAGAAGCAGCAAACCATAATTATATACTACTTGGAAAGCATCACGTTGCAGAACAAAGAAATAGTCATTCTACCAGCAGCTGTTGTATCTGGGCCTGGAGAAGGGCTTCTGCTGAATCGAGCTGGAGAAGTTTCGGATGCTTTCCTTTGCTCAGCAGTTAGAACCGAAGAAAGTGCAGCAACAGCAGCTGCTCTTTGTGATCCTTGGTTTGATCGGGATGGTTTCAGAGCACTAGTCTTGGTTTTGGAAGATGGGTTAAACGCAGAAGACAGAGCTGCTAATGCTGATGCCCTTTGAGTGGGTCCACTATGATTTGAGTTGTTGGGCCTATCATTAGACTGGAAAAAAGAAATGAATGAAGATTATGATAATATCTAAACAAAGAGATGCTTACTCCTCCCTGGGTCCTAGAATAATATATCACATGCAAGGCTATGCTCTTCCATTTATACATCGGGGATCTTATAATGCAAAAATATCCAATAAGAATAGCTACGAATTATCAGAAGAAATTCAAATTTGATTTGATTAACAAATACGAAAAGATAATCATGCTTGTTTGGAGATAAGATGTCTTATCTCTACTAATTTTGTTTCTGGATTGAATGCATCTACAAATGTTAAAAAGGCACTAAAACAAATGTTTACTTCAGAAAATTAAAAGAATGTGCCTATCTATATTCCATAAGATTCAATCCATTTTCAGTAGGTATTAATATAAAAACTCATAAGAATGCTTGTATTATCTAATATATCCCTAGTAAAAATTGTAATATTTGGATTGAAATTCTCAAAACAGAAAATTTGCAAAGCAAAATAGCAAACTGTTCTATGTTTTGGCTCCTTGTGTTTCATTGATCATAGTGTGTTATCACCTAAGAAACACATTATAAAATAAAATGCTTGCTTTACATAACGAAAGAGAGCAGGCTGATTCTGATGCTAATGGCAAACAAATTTCCAAGACAACCAAAGCCCAGGAAAATTCGGATATAGTTCGCTAACAAATTCAATAAACAAGTAGAAGACCTTGACTCCAGTGTTTCACAGATATCATATGCTTCAATAAACAAGTAGTCTCTTTCACCTGATATGTTGTCCCTTGCTCTAATGCATCATTTTAAAAATCTACCACTATAACAGTTTCATCCTGAAAGTATTAAATACATAGCACTGCAATATATTGCTTCGGAACGGTGCCCCCAACAAATTGGGCAAAAACCCACTAAATGGCTGCTATGCTATGGGTTCAAAGCAGGCAATTTATTCTATAGCAGAATAAACAGGTTTTCAATTGGAGCATATGGACATCTTTAGTTCTGATGCTTGAGCAGACCTCCTAGACATGGCAAAGGATTAATCATTGAGATAGTCAGCAATTTATCATTTGGCTTTTTTGTCTAAACTCTGGTGAAACTATCATCTATTAATGATGATTTCTTGTTTGGTGAATTATGTTAATGATTAAAAACATCATTCTTCTATGATCAATACTATGTTATTATGAAATCTTTATCTTGAGATTAAAGTTATTATGTTTGGTGGATGATGATATTTGTCATTAAATTGAGGACCTTCACATTATATTTTTTTGACATGATATTATAACTATCAGGAGGATGATATTTTATAGCTTTAGCAGCAGAATTTTAGATACATATTATTTGTTATTTGTTACATGAAGTTGATCTAAAATATTAAATTTTGATAGTTAGTAGGAAAAATTTTGATATATTTTAGCAGCAGACTTTTAGATACATAACACCCACTCTCTTCTAGCTGCTATGAACCCTCCTACCCTTGCAGCCGCTAAGCACTTTCCAAACATCGGTCTAATGTTTGATTGTAGATTATGACTGGGTCATGCAAACTACAAAGTATGATAACACACATGCATTATAGGGTTGTGGACATATTCTACAAAAATAAGCTCCAAAAATACATGACAACCAAAAACAGTAAAAACGCTAGTAAAAAGATTTGGTACCTAGCGTATTTTGAGATTTGCATGAAATTCAATACATGAAGCTTCATTAAGCTGTCAAATATGTAAGTGGATCTCAACTACTGACTTTTTGCTTTATTACAACTAACCCGGCTTGGCTGTTTAAAAAGTTCGTAAGCATTTATTTGGAGCTGAAGTACTAGCATCTAGTGACTGTTTGAAACCAAAAAGATATTAACAATTTCAGCTGAAGAAAAAGTCGCAAGCAATCAAACATTTAGGGCCTGGGTACCTATAAAAGATTTGGAAACTAATGTTCACGGTAAAATGGAATTTCCAGCTGTTTGGATGGTGGGAGTTTAACAAAATATGGAAAAGGTTTTCCAAATTTGGCTAAACTAAACAATCAGAGAACTAGATTTTATTCCCTTTTCTAGGAAAATATATTTTTCCTGTTCCAAAGATTTCTAAACAACCCCAAGAAAAACTGGAATAATTCGATAACCTTATCTGGGTGGATGACAGATCAACAAATTTGATAATTGTTATTACCTTTTTTGCCACTTGCTAGGCTAACCTAGTACATTTTATTAGCACAACTCCTTGAGTTATATGCCTCCACTAAATGGTAGGTTAAGATCAAGATGATTGAGAACATTATCATGAAACTTTACAACATTTCTAAATTAAGAAATGCTATCAAGCATTTATTTACCTCTGAAGAATGCACCACTGTCCCAAAAAGAAGTGAAAGCTTCTTTTGAAAAGAATTTCCTTGAGCCTGTATGGCATGAAAACATTCTTAAGTTATGAAAGCATGCAATAGATGCATCTGCATCAGAAAGTAACAAACAAGAAAATAAGGCCATCCTTAGATGTAGATATAGCAGTGGTAGTAAAAAAGTAAGCTTCCTGAGCAAGGTTAAATGGTATAACTACACTCTTAAATATATACACAAAATGATCATGTTAGCAAAGTGAGGAAAGCTAAAGATTATAACTGCACTCCCAATTATATGCAACGCATTCATGGTTTGCTGTATATGATTTAAAAGTGAGATATCACATGTAAATGTACATGCATATGCATGCATACAGATAAATACTTATTGCAGTTCTTAATTACAATGACCAATTAAACTTGTATCAAGCTTGAGGCCCCACCAAGTATTGCCTTATTTTATCATACATATTGTTCAACACAGAAGCAAATAGTAGCCCCATAACTGACACAACAGTATCCCAACATTATTTGTTAATATAATTCTGATAACTCAACTCGACGTCTGCCCCGTGCCATCAGAAATGTAAGTTCTGTGCATAAAATCAATCGCATAAGTGCTAGCAGCTAAACCTCCCAAATCAGCATATAGTACTAAATTATTTGATAAGCTGTAGATCAATATGAATATGCAAATATCCATTTAGTAAATGTGGTAAGTGATCCCCCATAATAATTCATCCACCCTTGAGAAAACATGAATGACTTGTAACTCAACAAGCTCTCAAACTTCTTTAAATTCATTATCAGATAATTAGGACGGCAAGTCCCCATTACCCTAAGCTTTATCACCGTCATGTAATGTTTCACACATAACATATAATCTTGTTTCTTTATATCCAACGCATGAAGTAAGCAGTGCCATCCAATTTCATGCTATCTTCTGGAATACATTCCCAGTATCTTAAGGTAAGCCTAGCTGTGATACTCCCTCTCTATGGTTTTAAAAGAGCAACAGAGCAGAGCATGATACTGGTGGTGTGATTTAAAACACCTGAAACTTACAATCCACCCAGACTCCATGTCACATTAGTAAATGGCCACATACTTGCCATCTCACATCATTAGATGGCTCCATGCAATCTTTTTTCGCTCAAAAGCACATACAAGGAATTTATGTGCATGTGCTCCACAGAAATTTCTTATTTACAGAAGACAATCACTTCCACAATAAAGCATCAAAAGGATTTTATAACACCAACTTATCTTGCTAAATTAGAGGGTTTTTTCTCTATACAACAAAATGTTTCTTCATAATGGCACTTCACTCTTTCTCTTCATTTGTGTCCACTGTGCGCATGCATGTGAGAGAGAGAGAGACTAAAGTGGACTATATTAAAACAAAGAGTGTACTTGTCAATTTCCTTCAATGTGGCATCATGCAAGGAATACACTTGTTCTGGTTGGGTTTGGGTGCCCCCAATCTGTACCCAGACATAAATAGGATTGGGTCCAAACACTAATCCAAGCTTCCCCATCCAGGAATCGGTTCAGTTCTGGTCCAGGTATGCAAAAATTCACGAGACCTAACAGCTGTAGCAGTCTGATAAGGCTATGAAGACTCATATCCCACTGACATGAAATCAAGGTTGGGTTGGGATGAATCAAGTCCAGATTCCAATCAAGCACCATAAACTATTTGATTTTAGCTCATTCATTTAGTGACCACATTCTTTGCAAATCAATTAGTCTCTCAATGTCATAGGAGCACCTCTTGCAAGCATTATCAGCAACAGGAGACACAAAGAGGGGACATAGATTTGGAGAACCAATGCCCTTAATGCTCTATAATAATTTCAATAATCACAAAAACCAGCTATATTCTTTAGATGTAATGTATGTATATAAGACAAACTATTAGCATATAAAGTATTCATCATATAGAGGTCTGGGTCTGGTCCAGGTCAGGTCGAGGTCACCAAACTTAGACCAATATATATCATGTTAAAAAATGGGTTGGATTAGGGTCAAATTTATACTTATATGCCTAAACCTGGACCAAAAATCATTTATGGGTAAGTCTACAAGTTTGGATAAGCCCACATGAGGTCAGGAGTCTGACATGCAGTTGGCTCAATCACCTCCCTAGAGAATTTGGATTATTTCTTGCACAGATTGTGAGCTTTAAAAATTATTAGAAAATTAATGGCAATGGTGAGGACCTTTACATGGTCTAGAAATAAAGTGCCTAAGATACCAATTGCGCAAGGAATAAAAATTTGAAAATCCTATCTCAATGCCATTACAATATCTTCATTGTACACCGTTTTGGCAACTACTGTTTACTGATTGAGTGGTTTCTGAAAAGATACTTCTCTATTGTCTTGTTCTCCATCAGAATATGTTTTGTGTGATACATATGAGATCACTCAATCTAATTTATGTATCAAAAAAAAAAAAAATCAACAAAGCTCAAAAACCTCATAACATACCATTGCCTTGGCACCATCCCATGAGAAGTATGTCGTAAAGAAACATGGCTCATTTCCTTCTGTAACTTTGTAGAGTGGCACATCTGAGGATAGCCCTTCTAAGTATACTGCAAGCTCTATATATTTCTGAAAAATATTGGATAAATTAGAAGATCACAAAAGAATATGTAAGAAGTGAAATAAAGATTTCAACACCCATACCTGTCCTATATCCAGTGCCTTGTGTTTCTCCTTGGAATCCACAACTGACCAACCCAAACAAAGACCTCAGCATGGGTCTCAAGTATCAGCATATCCTCGGTCAATAAATCATCTTGAGAGAAATTGAAAACCTCGGTAACCTGCAAGAGGGAAGGAGAAGTGGTATACATATGTAACGAGATGAGAAAACAATGTAAATACAAAGTTCAAGCATCAAGTATCAGAAAGTAAAGGAGTATAAGTGAGCACACCTCTAATTTTCCTGCGGAGTCATCATGAGAGCACAAACAAATGTGAAGACATCATAATCAGGCAAGAACCCAGAATCATTAAGGATTATATTAGAGGGTAAAAGGAAAACAAAGTAATGGAAAATAGAATTAGAAAGATCGGCTAACCTTTGTTAAATGAAAAGGTGTACAGGTGAGGATCTCTGACAGTGTCTTGTGCCACATTCTTGGTTGTAAAATTTTGCTTTCCACCAAGAGGAAACCAGAAAGAAGAACTCTCAGTTCCCTCCTTGACATGCTTCAGTGCAACACCAGGCTGCAGGATTAAGAAATCAGCTTGTAAGTTTATTGAGAGGAGAGAGACAAAAACACGAACCAGAACCAATACCCATATAATTAAAAAAAACATATTCAGAATTCAAATAGGATATGCATACATCTATTTTAAATGTTCTAGATTTCACATCAATATCATTGTTCCTCCTTCCTCATTCTTTCATATAAAGATATTTATCTTTTGTGTTGATAACTGAAACTATAATTAAAGAAACAATAGATTTAAGATTAGAAGCAAGCCCAATAATGTAAGTACATAACCAAAGTACTGTGTAGGGGAACCACCCAAAAACATGAAGGGCATGTTTCCCATGGTTGTTAAAACTCTATTAACCCTCAGATTCAGTTATGTTAAAAGAGATATGTTTGTTAAAGCTCAACTAAGAGCACTTATCAATTACACAAAAAGTTATAAAAAGAATAAGCTTCTTTTTTATGTTCAGATCAAGCAGATATTTTCATGTGTTTTCAAATTGATAAGCCTGCCTACTTGTGGGAAACTCACATTTCTTAAAATGCAATAAATGTAAAAGTGGGTCAAGTAACCTGGATTTAACTTGAAATTCAACAGACTTGGACCCAAACTCCAACCCTATTTTACTTCCTAAAATCTAGGCCTCTAGCCTGAAAGCTAGCCATGAATATAAACCCCAAAGCTTATCCAAACTGCACTGAAATCTATCAAAATGCAACCGAATCATAGCAAAATGAACAACAACAATAACAAAGTTTTATTCCCAAACTAGCTAGGGTTAGCTACACGAATCCTTTTCCTTCATTTTGTTTGGTCTAGACCAGAATGAGCAAGACCACATCCAACATCTGTAGCGATGATTGAAGTATCATGTGCTGTTGGTATGTAAGCCAATCACTAGCATGGCATTATTTTGTTGTACAGTAATGTACTGAATTCAACATCTATAGCAATGATTGAAGTATCATGTGCCATTGAAATGTAAGTCTGGCACTAGCATGTCACTTTTTGCTGTACTATATTGTGTCAATGCCTGGCAGACGCAGCATCATTTCAAGAACTGTTATGCAGCTGGTATTGTGTCAGTGCCATGTGCCAATTAGGCACTGGCATGATGCCTACTGTGTCTGTCTTGTGTCAAGCTGACCAATATTAAAAATCCATGTTCTATAGAAAAATCTAGTAAAGCACTTATGGTTCGAAATTAATTGAGCCCAATTCCTCCTTAAACGATATTTGAACCATGTAATTGAGCAAGTAGAGTCTTAGGTCTGAAACATATTCAGTTAAGGTCTAGCATACGGAAGACAGTACTTAAATAGGCAACTGTGGTCCTTTATCTGTAACAACGTGGCTCAGACATTGCCCTTTTAACATGTGCTTGTCAGGCACTAAGGCATATAGTTTTGTAGGTTTTGTTGGTTGAGCTGTTCTTGGCCCTTTTGAGGGGGCCTCTTCAGGATGTTCGGATTGGTCCTTGCTAGACACTAAGGATGTGATTTGCTTTTATTGAAAGAACATAGGAAATGATTCTCTGTAGATATTTCTCTTAGAGGCAAGGACTATGCAAAATATCCTGATGAGGCACCCTTTTCAAAGAGTTCAAAAGCAACTCAACCAACAAAACCCAGAAAGCTATACAACAATTGCAAATGTCTACCAACTTTGCAGCATCTTTCTCTCTCTCTCACTCACTCACTCAGAGAAAAGAAACCATAGGACTACAATCCCCTCAGCATTTGGAATCCTAGAATTCTCTCTATGTTTCTTCACACCCAAGAGGCATCCAACAATTAAAAGAAAGAGGACTCTTTTTCCTCATCACTACCAAAAATTGTCATCAAAATGAAGGCAACATTAAGCTCTCATCAAAAAAAGAAACAGCAAGCACAATGAGATCTCAGAAGATTAACTATAACACAAAACAGGTTTGTTAAGTTCTTTACAAATGTAGAGCTTGGTGTGGTACTCCAAAGCTTAAATCCTAGGGTGGAGGTTTATAGGCTCCACAGGGTTAAGGCCCAGGTTGTTGGGTCTTGAGGGGGCTAGTCTATCATTGGGCTGGGTTTGGGCCCAAGGTGTGGGTTGGTCCAAGGGAGTTTTTTAGGGTTTATTATCCATATAATAAGGCACCGGTTCATGTGTGGTGCTGGTTTTATTTTGGTGGCCGTCATGGGGACGGGTTATATATAGTCATGTAACGATGATGATTATAGATGAATGAAAGAAACCTTTTCTCCCTAGAATAAGCTATCCCTCTCCTTTTCTCTCTTATCCTCTTTCTCTCTTTCTCACATATAGATGCCCTAGATTTCTAGGGTTTTATTGCTGCCATCTCTGCCCTAGCCATCTTCTTGGAACCGCCTCTCTCAAGAAAGGAGAAGGAAGAAACCCTAGCAGCACCTTCTTCTTGGGCAGCGTCTCTTGATTTTCTGGATCAGATCTGAAGGTTCACGTGAGGAAGAAGAGAGGCCACGACCCTCTCTTACAATCTTGGGGCGCAAGAAACCAAGGAAAATCCTAGTTGCTAATCAATCTGGGAAGATTACCAAGATCAAGATCCAAAATTCTGCTGCAGAAATTTCAGCAGGGATATCATCTCGCTTCCGCATCTCCACACGACTTGGGGCTGGTCGAATGCGTGCTATGCTCCAAGGTAGAAAGAGGACGATCCACTCTTCATTTGGTATCAGAGCCTCGGTGATTTGGTGGAGAAAAGATTGGATCTTGGGCGTTTCTTGGTAAGATATCAAACCAGAAATTTCTGCAGCAAGTTTAATTTTCTGTTTTTGTTGTGTGCATTGTTTCTTGGTTGGATATGGCATCTAGTAGCTTTAAATTCGATTTTGAAAAGTATGATGGCAAGGGAAACTTCACCCTATGGCAGCAAAGGGTGAAGGATTTATTGGTACAGCAAAGGATTTATAAGGTCTTGGTGAAACAAAGACCGGATAATGTAAGTCGTGAGGATTGGGAGGAGTTAGAGGAGATTGCATTTAGCACAATCAGGATGTGCTTGGCTGATCAAGTCTTGCCGGAGATTTGCACGCAGACCACGGCAAGGGGGCTCTGGGAAACTTTAGAGAACACTTACATGGGAAAGAGCATGACAAACAAGTTGTGGTTGAAGAAACAGTTGTACAGCTTGAGAATGCCTGAGGGAGGAGATCTTGTGGCCCATATTCAGAAATTCAATCAAGTGTGCTCAGAGGTGATGAGCCTTGATGTGAAGATTGATGAAGAAGACAAGACCCTCATCTTGTTGTGTTCGCTACCCAGTTCCTATGATGGTCTGATTACAACCTTGGTGTATGGGAAGGAGACCCTGAATTATGAAGAGGTTGTGGGGGTGCTGAGATCAAACCAGCAAAGAGAAAAGATTCGCATGGGAAACTCTAACACAGAGGTACTTGCTGTGAATGAGAGGCAAGGAAGACCCTGGGAAAAGGTTAGAGGCAAGTCCAAAGGCAGATCTAAGTCTCGGGGCAAGCAGAAAGCATGGAAGTGTTACAAGTGTCATCAGATTGGTCACCTGAAGAGAAATTGCCCACTTCTGAAGAATGAGAAGGGGAAGGGCATTTCCAAGGGAGGTTCAGCCAGCAATGGTGGTGCAAATTCATCTGAAGACAGTGAAGATGATGTACTGGTAGTTTCAGATGGGACCAAGAAGTGTGATAGTTGTTGGACACTTGACTCAGCATGTTCTCACCATTATACTTCGCATAGGGAGTGGTTTGCAACTTATGAAGAATCTGATGGAGGGAGTGTATGCCTTGGTGATAATCATCCTTGTAAGGTTGCTGGAGTTGGAAGCATAAGGGTGAGGATGTATGATGGGGTTATAAGGACTTTGACCAATGTCAAACATGTCCCGGAGTTGAAGAAGAATCTAATTTCTTTGGGCTACCTGGAGAAGCATGGGTATGCTTTTGGAAGCCAGCCGGGGAGTGGATGTTTGAGGATAACCAAGGGTGCATTAGTGGTGATGAAAGGGAGAAGGTTGGAAAATAATCTCTATCAGATGGAAGGCTCAGTGGCCATAGATGGTGCAGAGGTGCTAGCAGCGGCACAGGAGGAACAGTTGGTCTATAAACTGTGGCACTATCGAATGGACACATGAGTGATAAAGGGCTTATAGAACTCAGCAAAAGAGGTCTGATTCCAGCACTTAAGAAGGACAATGACATCTGTGAGCCCTGTATTTATGGCAAACAACATAGGGTGAGATTTGCCAGCAGTTCCAAGCAGAGTGAAGGTATTCTGGAACTAGTTCACTCAGATGTATGGGGACCGGCCCCTGTGTCAGCCAGAGGTGGGGCTAAGTATTTTTTGACCTTCATTGATGACTACTCCAGGAAGGTATGGGTATATCTGATAAGAGAAAAATCAGAGGTATTTGCCCGGTTTAAAGCTTGGAGAGTTGGTGTTGAAAAGGAGACAGGAAAACCAGTGAAGTGTTTGAGATCTGACAATGGAGGGGAGTATACAAGCAATGAATTCAGAAGCTACTGTGAGGAAAATGGGATCCAACGCCATTACACAGTGAGGATGACTCCCCAGCAGAATGGTGTGGCAGAGAGGATGAATCGTACATTGACAGAGAAGGCTAGGAGTTTGAGGCTGCAGGCATCACTGCCCAAGGTCTTTTGGGGTGATGCAATTATGTTCTCTGGTTTTCTTGTTAACAGGTCCCCTAATAGAAAACTTGATGGAGGCATTCCAGAGGAGATCTGGAGTGGGAAGAAGGTGGAGCTTGGACACCTAAGGATTTTTGGTTGCCCAGCCTATGCACATGTGGAGGCAACTGAAAGGAGCAAGCTGGACCCAAATCACAAAGGCTGATCTTCATCGGGTATCCACAGGGAGTTAAAGGCTATTTGCTATGGAGTTCAGATTCACAGAAGTGTATCATCAGTAGAGACATTATTTTTGATGAGAAGAGCATCTTGAAGAGGTCAGAGATTGCAGATGGAGCTGAAAAGGCTGAACAGGACAGCAGTGGACAGCATTGGCTGACAGGTGATGTACCTTCTACTTCTACTTCAAAACATGCTTCTTTTGAGGTGGAGTTTGGTATGAATGTTCCAATACATGTAAAGGATCAGCCAGAAGAGCCATCAATCCAAAAGGAGGTGCAGGTGGAGTCACACACTTCAGCTTTGAGAGATGATCAAAGGGGTGTGGCACTACACAAGGCAAAGCGTACCATCATCAAACCTGCTCGGTATCGCATTGATGACATGATTTCCTATGCTCTAATCACTGCAAATGAAGATCCAGAGACCTTCCAAGAAGCCATGGAAAGTTCAGAAAGAGACTCATGGATGCAGGCCATGATGGAGGAGATGGAGTCCCTGGAAAAGAACAAGACATGGCAGCTAGTGGATCTACCTAGAGATGCTCGGGCCATTGGTTCAAAATGGGTGTTCACAAAGAAGGAGGCACCTTCAGAGCAAGGTGGAGTCAGATACAAAGCAAGGCTTGTTGCTAAGGGGTTCTCACAGAGAGAGGGAGTGGACTACACAGAGGTATTCTCTCCAGTGGTACGTCATGCTTCAATTCGTGTGTTGTTATCTCTCGTAGCACAACATGGTATGGAGTTGCAGCAGATGGACGTGAAGACGGCTTTCTTACATGGGAGTCTAGAGGAGAGGATATACATGAAGCAACCAGAGGGTTTCAAGGAATCTGGATTGGAAGAAAAAGTGTGTCTACTAAAGAAATCGCTCTATGGTTTGAAGCAGTCACCCCGTCAGTGGTACAAAAGGTTTGACACTTTTATTTTGGGCCTTGGATTTTCTAGATGTGAACATGATACTTGTGTCTATGTGAAAGATGTGGATGAGGATGATGCACTGTATCTCCTTCTGTATGTGGATGATATGCTCATTGCCAGCAGGAGTGTTGAAGCAGTGAATGGACTGAAATATGCATTATCAACAGAATTTGAAATGAAGGATTTGGGGTCAGCTAGGAAGATACTTGGGATGGAAATTTACAGAGATAGGACCAAGGGAATTCTACACTTGTCATTGGGTGGATATATTCACAAGGTGTTGGAGAGGTTTGGGATGGATAAGGCCAAACCAGTTGGAACACCTTTGGCTAGTCACATGTCTCTTTCTAAGTTACAGAACCCCCAGACAGATGAGAGAAAGAGTACATGGAGAGAGTTCCATATGCCAGTGCCGTGGGCAGCATTATGTATGCTATGGTGTGTTGCAGGCCTGACATAGCATATGCAGTGAGCCAGGTGAGCAGATTCATGGCGAACCCAGGGAAGGAGCACTGGAAGGCACTCAAGTGGATTTTGAGGTACCTTCAGGGAACTCGTGGACTTGGTCTAATTTTTGGGCAGCAAGATGGATCTAAGGAGAAATCTAATATCCCAAGTAAGTCATTAGGTCCATTGGAAGGATTTGTGGATGCAAATTTTGCAGGTGATCTGGATACAAGAAGGTCTACCACAGGGTATGTGTTCAGCATGTATGGTGGATTAATTTCTTGGAGATCAACCCTTCAACCTATTACAGCTTTGTCTACAACAGAAGCTGAGTATATAGGGATTACAGAGGCTGCCAAGGAGGCTCTTTGGTTGAAGAGACTCATCATGGAAATGGGGGTGAAGCAGGGTACAGTATTGTTACACAGTGATAGTCAGAGTGCCCTGCAGTTGGCTCAGAACCCAATCTATCATGCACGCACAAAGCATATAGATGTGAGGTATCACAGGATCAGAGAATTGGTGGAAGAAGGTGAAGTGGAGCTGGTAAAAGTTCATACAAAGAAGAACCAGGCAGATGCACTTACGAAGACTCTTCCACGGGATAGCTTTCTCTCATGTGTGACACTGATGGGTCTGAGGGAATGTGCAGATTTTTCAGCAGCTTTGAAGCACCAAGGTGGAGATTGTAGAGCCTGGTGTGGTACTCCAAAGCTTAAATCCTAGGGTGGAGGTTTGTAGGCTCCACAGGGTTAAGGCCCAGGTTGTTGGGTCTTGAGGGGGCTAGTCTATCATTGGGCTGGGTTTGGGCCCAAGGTGTGGGTTGGTCCAAGGGAGTTTTTTAGGGTTTATTATCCATATAATAAGGCACCGGTTCATATAAGGCATGTAACGATGATGATTATAAGATCTCTGCCTAGCCATCTTCTTGGAGCCGCCTCTCTCAAGAAAGGAGAAGGAAGAAACCCTAGCAGCACCTTCTTCTTGGGCAGCGTCTCTTGATTTTCTGGATCAGATCTGAAGGTTCACGTGAGGAAGAAGAGAGGCCACGACCCTCTCTTACAATCTTGGGGCGCAAGAAACCAAGAAAATCCTAGTTGCTAATCAATCTGGGAAGATTACCAAGATCAAGATCCAAAATTCTGCTGCAGAAATTTCAGCAGGGATATCATCTCGCTTCCGCATCTCCACACGACTTTGGGCTGGTCGAATGCGTGCTATGCTCCAAGGGTAGAAAGAAGACGAACCACTCTTCAACAAAGCCACAGAATCAGCAAGTTCCTGTGTTCCCACTGCAATTTTAAATCAAATTTAGAGGAAATATCGACACCCCCACTTTCCAAAAAAGGGAAAGGAATTAAATTAAAAAAGAAAAGAGCATCCACATGGACACATATCAAACCTATGACCTCACACTTGTAGTAATGAGCTGCAGTAATTTGACTTAAATTTTTATCATCTACCCATTTAAATCTTTTTCATCCACATTCAAGGACACAAATCTTTTACAGCCCAAATTAGAGGCAGTCATGTCAATGCATGGCATACTCCTTTATTAATCCCTATAACCTCTGAATTTTCCACCAGATCTTCTCAAAATTCAATCCCAACAAAGATATTCGGATACAATTTGCTATGATATACTAGTGAATTATATTCAAGTAAAATAAGAATGATAGCCAACAATTGTTAAGCTTGATATACATTATTGACCCTTTCCCTATCAGCTTAAGTTTTTGGAGTCAATTAATCGGTTAATATGATACCAAACCAGGTCTGCTAGGAGACATGAGCTCGAATCCTCTCCTTGCCGATTTTATTTAATTAACCACATTATTCTCTTGAATTATTTCAGCCACGTATTTGTCAACTTAACCCGTTTTAGTTATCATGGTCCTCCATGTGTGTGGTCCGCATTGCCTGTGTATGTGTGTCATTTTTTTCTCCAGGGCCTGTGCAAGAGGGAGGGGGGCGTTGTGAGCGGTTGGGGTGGTGTTGGAAGCTAAGCCCAATAAACATTGTTTGGCCTTCCCTATTAGTTTAAGCTTTTTGCATCAATTGGTCAGCTGACAGCAACCATCTAAGAATACACCATTAGCATGATTGCGATTCTGCTTACACCATTAGCATGATTACGATTCTGCTTATTAAGTGGAAGAAAATCTATTACAACTTGATTTGGCACTAGAACAGTAAAAGCAAAACCAAGTATACATTGAGATCTCATAAACAAAGAAGAGGATACATGTACCTTCAAAAATTCTGCAACTTTTGTAGCCCACTGCTGCTGTTCAAAGGTACTAGAATTTCCATGCCATGTAAATAGTGAATTCCCAGATTGCAACAAGAAACAGTCGGTGGAACTTAAGGATGTTGCCACCTAAAAGATAAAAAGTATGTCATTGAAAATACAATCTGCCTAAATATCCAAGTGATTATTAATTGGCTACTGTTTCCTATACAAATTGAAATATCTAGAAAATGTTGTAGTAAAATATCAATGTCCAAAAATATTAAGTCTTTCCTCAAATGAATCTAATAAGCTGAACAAGATTACACCAGAAAAAATACAATCACACAAAATGGGTCCTAACACAAAAAGGTTAATGAATAATTTGATAGAATAAATCAGTGGTTAGCACAACAAAGGGAAAAGCATATATAATCTGAAAAATGTGGGCTAAGTAAAAATAATAATGACAACCACCATCACTGCAAGCCCCGAGTTAAAATGCAAGATGACCAAAGATTTTGCATATACCCTAAATGCCATTATTTAACTTTGGAAACAACGATATCATTATCAATATCTTTAATGTATAAAAAAAAATAGAACACACTACATGACAAACCAACTATAGGGCCATACTTCTTGTTCAAACATGAAAATCTGATTGATCAAGTTGTAGTGAGTTCTAGAATCCTATTTAAAATCTCATAAAACAAACAAGAAGTATGGGGGATCATAATTTTCCAAATTATGCAATTATTGACCAAGTCAAGAATGGAAGCTACCAACAACCACCATGAAAATGGCATTCAAACATTGAAGCACTCATGATGAAGGATTAACAACCATGTATTGTATCAGCGCAGTGTGCACGCCAACAGATGGCAAGACTTCACACAAACAGATAGCAAGTTCTTCAAAATATTCACATCCAACACATGCAAAAAGAAAAAGAAAAAAAATCAATTTTCTTTTAACAGAAACCAATCATAATCTCTTGCAAGTGTATAAATATTAACTTTGCAGATCAATACAGTTTCTAAGTAGTTACAGCAAAATAGAAAAATAAATCACCTTATCTCTCCATATTGATTTTTATATGATATATTATAACTTATTTTAAATAATTTATCATACAAACAAACATTTTGCAAATGCCATTACATGTTAACACAAAAAGGCTCAAAAACCATAATGAATTTTTAGAGAACATGAAAGTGTTTTCATATGCTAGTAGTTACCAGTTAGGTACCTTCTCATGTGCTCTTTGTACTTTCACACAATTGTGTTGGTCATCTGCTGCCCATACGGAATGATCATGTATATGTATGTACATGGGACCAGTATCAGAGTTTGATAACATGCATACCACATCGAGCCATATGTATGCTAGTAAACATGTAAAACACACTTGCATGAAAGGCACATGCTTGACTCATGACTAATTGTTATCGACAAAGCTTCTCATGATCTCAAATTCTCAATCACCTAGATGTCCGCCTTGATAGTTTCAATGCCCCTACATTGTTTTAAGATTTGGATTTATGGTGCCTCTTGAGACATACTCATTTTGATTGCCATGATTCGAGATCAAACATATAAAAGAAGATTTTATTATACTTTTAAATAAAACTTGAAAAGACAGAAAGATGAGTACCTTAATTTCCAATTGTTGTCCAAATTAGAATGATGTTTTCTTTTGTTCTAACATCTTTAAATCAGGGCTTCAAATTTTTTAAAAATACGAGCAAAAACTAAAAGGAAAGACCTTCAGATTATCTTGGAACGGAACATACCTTTTGGAAAAAGTGGCATAAAGCGTATACCCTTAATTCTCAACCTATACCTTGCCTGTTAAAGCAATATTGAATACTATAAACAAATATGTAGCAATGGGGAGCAGCATAAAGCACCCACGCTGTAGAGGTTTGCACCTCACACAAGGACACTAATGTATCCCCATTGTAGGTAGAATAGTGACCCAGTCCCTCAAAAGTACCGGCACCACAACTGAGACTTTAAGCCTTGTAGACACTAACCACAGCAGACAAGCATGGCAGCCTACTGAAAGAGAAGTAAAAGGCAACATAAAGCAAGATTGTTTTTTGATGGGGTGTTTTCTTGACAAATATAGAATCAGTGCAACAACAATCCATTATCATTTCATTTCTCTGAGAACATCTTATACTGATCAATAAATCTATGAAACTGCCTAGATCTAAAGACATCCAGCATGAAACACTCAAGGAAATCAATATTTCCACAAGCATATAACTATGCTAATGCTCTTTATGTCCTTAATTGTACAGGTTAAACAGTTAATCATTCAGCTATATGCCTTTATTTTGTACAGGTTAAACAGCTAATCATTCAACTATCACCTATGTGCCTGATGGTCATCCTTTTTCCATAAGTTTTATTAATTTAATGACACTTATCCGCATTGTAAACGCATCCCTCCTGAAAATGTTAATTCTTATCCACATCTGAAGAAGACAACTTGCAAAGAAACCAGCCTATTCTTTTCGTTGACAATATAAAGGTAGTGCAATTCACAAACAGTGAAAGGTTTGATAGAATATATTAATGAATAAGATTCACAAAAGCATACCACATCAACTTGAACTGCTTTATTGTTATGGACTGATGTACCAGATATCCAAATTAGTGCAATGGCATCCGCGGTATAAGTTTCATCATTCAAGTTCTTCTCTGTTATGAATTTTTTGTAACCAGAGCTAATTCCACCCTGTGAATAATCAGTCATAATCAGTAATGGCAGTGAAACTATGCTATTTAGAGCAATGAAATCAAGGACCTGTCAATGCCTAATTCATTTATGAAAAGTTGTTTTGTTATTGTTCTACTAAGTGGCAAAAACAGATAGAAAAACAACAAACAATACCTTCAAAACAACCATGGGCTGAAAGAGTGCAATAAATTGAGGTGGCTCTTTGCCTTGGATGATGCGGCCCTGCAGGAGCTATAAGTTAACGAAGCTGTTTCTTCTTCTCTCATATACTGAAAAAAGTTAAATAGAAACTCCAATACCTGAAGAGGTCTCCCTTTCAAAGAATTCCACATTGTATTAGCCAACCGAGTTGCCATCATTTGATCATCCTGAAAAGGGAAAAAGGCACCATCATATAAGTACTGTCCATATATTGACTAAACCAAACCAAACAAAACCATTATTCCTGGTCTAATCTATATGGGCTCTCCATTATTGGCCAAGGTGCACTCCATCAAGTAATAAGAGCACCAAGCTCTCTGCTCAACCTTTAAACTGGTAGAAAGAACTTGCAAATTTAGTTACAGAACAGGAGATCATGCAACAGTCTAGCAACCCAACTAGGTTTTCTGTGACTACAAATAGTACACAGCAATGGTTTAAATCTTGGTACCAACACCTGTCCTGATATGGTCCTAGGTTGGTATAGGACTGGGATGGATCGAGGTGGAATGTAACAGTCACTAACAACAATAATGAGATGAAGAAAAAAATATGTTGCGGGAAAAAGCAAGGCTATCCCAAGTGTCAGGCCACAACTGCCTTGGTCCATCCTTACTAGTGCCGGCTAGGACCATGTTTCACACCCATCTCGGGTTTCAAGGTTTGAAGTTTCGGCCCAAACCAATGCCAAACTAACCGAAAATTCCAGTTTCAATCAGTTTCAGCCAGTTTTTATCAATTTTACATTTATCTAAGGCTTATGACATTTCTGTTGAAATTCTGCACCTTGAAATAATGAAGTAAAATGTGTTCTTATTTATATAGGGCCCTTTCTTTTTTAGATGGATTATGAAAATGAGTAGAATGAAATATGCCTTGATGGACTTCTTCTTGCTTGGTTGAGTTATCAAAAAAGGAAATAGAAATAAATATATCTAAATGTGTTTTTCCTTGCTTAGAAAAATTATATAGAATGATATATCCATATGGAAATGCTAATTTTCTGGGGAAAAGTTGTCTAGGATAAACTTTTCTGGTGGGAGGAGAAAAGATCAAGGGAAAATAAATACCACCTCCTTGTGGTATTTATTTTCTGATGAAAGAGGGGAAAAAGTGCAGGGGTTCTGTATACAATTTACAATTTTTCCTTTCTCTTTCAACCAAACGAGGAAAAATGAGGGTGACAAAGTTTTTCATCCCTATTTCCCCCCAATCAAACGATCCCTTGGTATAATACAAAAACAATGGTAAATATGGGGGCTTAACAAAAAATAGAGAAAAGTTTAGGTGATTTATGAAAGTTAGGAATGGCTTGGTGTCTCGATTTGATGTTGGGGAGGACTGGTGGTGGGGGGGGGGGGGGAGTGTGGTTAAGACCGGGTGAACTGATCAAACATAACAAATCGACCGAACCGATCCTGTATTGCCATAGCAAACTACACCAAATTGCCCGATTTAGTTTAGTTTATGGCTTGAGAACCCTTGATAAACCTGATTGATACACCATCAATTTGGTATAATATAGGTCGTTCTGAGCTCTATTTGTCCGATACTGAAATGGTACTGGTTCCCAATACAACAAACCTTTAGTTAATGAAAAAATTTAGAATAGCATATTAAGCTTCACTACAGTTTACTTTCAGTCTCAAACTACCCAAACTATGGTCATAAATGTCCCAATTTTTCTCTATTTTTTATGAATTTTCTAATCTTTTTGACTGAAACTCCAAAATTTAGAGTGAAACTGCCAAAGTAGATCCTTTACTTAAGAGATCAAAACAGAGACTGGAACCAAGTTTTAAAACATTATTGGGTACCATTCTCTGATCAAAACAGTAGAGCATTGACAATATGTGCTGGTACTAATAGGGACTTGAACCCTTAGTATAAACATGGAGGTGAAAGGATATGGATAGATGGGGCAAGTATATTTACATTGAGACACAAGTTAAGAGCCAAATCAAGAACAATAATGTGGTGAACATAGTTCATTGCAACATTTATAGGAACTAAGAGAAAAGACTGCAGAATAATAATGAAAACTACACATACAACTAAATCAGTGTTAGGCACTGAAAAATAACTTTTTTTTTCTTTTAAAGCAATCAGCATCAAATATGAGAAGATCCAGAAGTAGGAAAGTAAGACTATTTATACATAATGAAGATGTAAAGGTTCTTCAAGAAAAAAGAAACTCCTTAAAGGCTTGAGTAAGCATCAACAACTGTAATAAAGAAAGAGATCCCAAGAGGTTCGATTTTGGTGTAATTCTCTCAAAATTCAATCTTGGAAACGTGGATTTAAAATTTAGTAACTAGTTTTCAAACAAGTGTTAAAAGATTATGCATGGAAAAGCAACATCAATGCTAAGAAATATGAAAGGTTCTTAAGAAAACAATTATGAATGGTGCATTAAAACTTTGTAATTAGTTTCTGAATGTGTTGAAGCAGGTTAAACATATAAAAGAGACATCAACGTTTGAGGCCTAGGTATTAGGTGCATTAAGTAATTGAATTCAGGAGTTCTTGAAAAATAGAATTGGGAAGTTGCTGTAAGAAGTAAAGAAGGATAGTTAGGGGTGGTCTGTCAAATATCAATTCAGTTCCATATGCATTGCACTGCTCTGAGGTGGGTCAAAAAATATTCAACCATGTGATGTGCGATGCTCAAAATGAATTATTCCTTCAGACTGGAGCATAGGTAAAACTACAGTTGGCTAAGAAATTAATCAAGAGGATTAGTGATGCAGAGAGATTAACTTGATCATGCCTTTGTTTGTATTTTACCTTTAGGCTCTTGATAAACAAAGTATGCCTCAATTTTTGCTTACTGGTAAATGTTTACGATTAGGTGGTAGCTGCCATTGGTGGTGGTAAGAGATCAAGATAATGGGAACAAAAAACAAATGTACTATAAAATCATGTGTGTGTGTGTGTGTGTGTATTTGAAGTTCTTTACTTGTACAGAATTCAAGTAGGCACAATGCAACCTTAGAATAAAACGTTTTACTTCACAAGTCCAGCACGGCAATGTGGTTCAACTCAGGGGCACAATGTGTGTGCGCGCGTGAAGTGTACATGCAACATTAACTAGAAAACTGAAATTTATCTTTATTTTAACAGTCTTTTAAGGATTAAACAGACTTAAAGTCAGTTGTCTTTATTTTCCATTTTTTGTCAGAATAAAAAAATTTGACTATTATCGTTTACCTGAATACTGTCCTTTCCCATCCAACAGGATAAGAAATAATCCTCTTTCTTCTCACCAGAATGATATGTATAAAGTACAATATAACAGTCGCCACTGTAGAATTTACCAATCTCTTCCTTTGGCACTGGGGTCTTTGCACTTCCATTGATACGCCAAACCTGAAAGATATGCATGATTTAGTTTTACTGAAAAGAAAACTTCAGCCAAATTACCTACAAATATAATGTAGTTTCATATGCAGTTTTTCTGATTATTTAAAAAACAAACCTCAAGTTTTCCACCACTCTCAAGCAAAGGAGGGACTTCCTCGTTTACAGGAGAGTTTTTGGAGACTCCCTTAACATCAACACCTTGTTGCTTTAGTAAAGCTATCAAAAAACACAAAATTAGCATAATTTAACACAAAAAAATGAAGGTTATTCTCATATATGAGAATTAACTTCTACCTGCTACTTTTCCTCTTCCTTCCTCTCCGGCAGAATTTCCTGTTCCTGTACCCACTGGCCACGATTCAAACTTGGACTTAAATGAATGTGTCTCATGACCTTGAATTATTCGAGTTAAGCATGTTGCCTTTGGTCTATTTTCGTTCAGAATTAGTTCCTGAAAAAGAATCTCTGTTAGTAAGAAGAATGCCTACTGCAATTATGGTGACCACTAGAATAGAGAAATCAAGCACCTACCTCAGCAGCTTTGCTGGCAGCTTTTCTGTCCTCCACTTGTGTCACCCGACCAACCCAAACAAAAATCTCGGATCCACAATCCAGTAAATAGCATTTATTGTTTTCCAACAATGCTTTAGAGAGAGTGTTTTCTTCCAAAATCAACTGACCATCATTGATACTACGAAAATAAAGAAATGAGTGTAAGCCTTGACTTATTGGTCGAAATAACTACATGTTACAATAGCCAAAGAAACTAAAACTATATTCAAATGAAAATGATGCAACCAGAAACTTCTGAACATGCACTAGGTCATTGTATCAATCTTTAAAGTCTGTACTTCTCTTTCTACTTTCTAGCACATCATTAAAAATATTTTCCTTGTAGAAATTACAAAAGATAGAAGATAAATAACGATATTTTTCAACCATCAGCAAGATAAAAGGCAAATGTTCAATAGCATAACACAGATAATGTTGAAAATGATAAGATGAGTATCATGAATTTTAATCTATCCCATTTACAAAAGGGCAGGCCTTGGTATGACAATTAAGTTTACTCCATTATGATCTGGGTGTCATGAGTTCGAAACATGAGAACAGTTTTTCCATGTACAAGGTAAGAATGCGTACATCTGACCGTCCTCAAATTCCACAACAGTAGGAGCCATAAGTACTGGGATGCCTTTTACAAATTAAAAGATGTTTGGGAAACCCCATACTGATCCCTCGTTTTCAATTGCATTCTATTCCATCAAATTACAACAAAATGGAACTTCCAAATTCCACAATAGAGAGAGGGAAAGAATTTGGAATTTAGAGTTGCATTTACATTAAATATTTAAAGGAAAATTCATTCTTTCTAAGGAAACATGACAAAAATATTTACATAAAATAGATCAATAAAACCATTTAATCATATAGTTTATTGACGCAAGTTGCCCAGCTGCTAACTATCAGCCTTTCTGGATGTTGAATACAGCAGGCCTAAATTAATTCTGGTACTAGTTGAACTAGCTGGTTGCTGTTTTAAAAGATGGGTAGGAAAAGCACAAATAGAATGAGTTGGCACTAAGTTAAAGATACTTCACAGTCAGCTAAAAATTATTGTCCTAAAAGACTGTTATTTATCAATAGCATTTCACCAAAAAATTTGGATCATTGAGAATAAGATAAAAACAAAATCACTCCTAGATGTAAGTGTGTAAGAGGATCCCTTGTTGATATCCAGCTGTCGGTGATAGTTGTACGGAGCAACTTCAGATAGTTGGGCTGGAAATGTAGTCCCAGTGCTTGTAAGTGATATCACAATAATCATTGTTTTAGGGGAAGGCTATCCAAAAATAGCACAAATGAATACCTATAAAGCTTTGCAGAAGTAGGTTCCGGAACAATGTCATCTTCACTAATAACTTTTTGCCAATTGGTGCAAAGCCACCAAAAAGGACCCAGAATTCACCAGAATCTGACTCCGCTACAAGCTTTCCATCGTCTGAAATTGTCAATGCAAATCGATAAACAAAAGCAAATGACAGAGGTTCAATCACATGCATGGAGAATGATATTTAAGAAAGTGCTCACACCTATGATAGCAACATCACATTTTCCTTCGTGATATTTATCCTTCAAGTGTTGTATTACTTCTAATGCTTTAGCTCTTTCTTGGATATTGGAGTTAGCACCATTGAATTGATAAAGTTTATTTTTGGTGTCCAGGATAAATACATCATCATGATTCAATGAAGAGCGAGCAAAGGGAACCTACATAACCAAACAACTGAAGTCACAATTTCCATGGGTCACAGCAATTTAGACATTGGAAGACCTACAAAAGCCTTATGGAAAATCTTAGCACCTGCTTTACTCTGACAACTCGTTTTCCTCTACAAACATATAGTCGTGTTTCAAACTTTTCCTCTTCAGGTCTTTTGAACCCAGAGGCAAAACCTCCCTGCAAAGGAATAATGCATGGTTTGAAGTATGACAGAAACTTATCAGATTCATAGCCTTGAAGTTCCCTGTGTTGAACTGCCCGGCCTCCAAGGACTGCATCAAGTTCAACGGTCTTGATTGCTGCAGTTCCAGCTTCATCCTAGATTATCCATAAGTTAAATCAATAAAGTGATTTGCATAAGTATCCATTAACAGTATCAATAAATTTTAATAGCATACTTGGCTTGTTTCGTTTCCAATCCAAAAGTGAATGTCATATAGATAAGCACCACCTTTGCCAGGAGTTGTCTGCAATTAGTGATTTTGATGAGCAACAACATAGAGAGCAGTTAAAGACAGGAAGGCATGGTCTCTTTAAAAGTGCCTCAAGAGATTGGAAATAGAACACATTACTTTCACAGAGAAGCAGAGCAGCAATACACAAAACGGTTACATCTTTTCTAATTGGTAACACCCATCTGTGGCCAACAGATACTTCACACTAAACAAAAGTCACAGCACAAAAAGACTCCACTACATTTATTTTGGCGTGTGAATGTTATTCTGCTTAATCAGAAAGGTTTGATGACCTCACAATAACAAAGAGAACAGTTATGAAACTAGAATTTTCAAAGAGATGACTTTCAAGATTGGCATAACAAAAGAAATACATCACATGGGTATATCTCCAGCAAAGTAGATTCCACATGTAAGTGCAATAGCTGGTGATGAATCAGACTGGAGCATAGGGACATATTCAGAAATTGCAATTAAAACGTATGTGGACAATGCCTTGCTATGAGAATTTAGAGTAGGGAGATGCTATTATCCTTGCATTATAAAATTATGCTTTCTAGGGATATTTTATGAAGGAGTGACTCAATATATATAGAAGGAAAAAGTGGTAGAGATATACAAAAATTACATGAAAGGAAGTAATAAAAAAAAGACTTAAAATCTTTGCATTTTTAAAAAATATGAGTCAGAATAGAGCTGAATGGTGAAAAAATTTATGTAGCTGATCGCAACTAGTTTGGAATTAAGGCTTTGTTATTGTTGTTGTTGGAGGGATATAATGCTATCCTTCCATTATAAAATTATGATTATAAAATTATGCCTTTGTTTTCTTCTTTTTTGATTGATGTCAAAAGAACAACCATTTCGAACTATGATTCTACTGAAGTTCATGACTAATTGATGTGTACAGAATGATATTTACAACAGTATTTCTACAAGAATAAATCTGTCAACACATCTGTATCTGTTGGCCTTCTATCCAAATTACCAAGCAATCAAAGACAGCCACAAGTTATATCCGTTTCCTTATCAACAGCAAAGTGTAACAGCTTGCATAGGCACATCAATGTTCATTAAGCTCTTGATGTTAATTCCCTCCTCCCCAATTCCCAAACCAAACCTCACCAGAAAGAAAGATTGAAAATCCTTTCTAAGATAGCATATGGTTCTTATTGCTTTTCATTAGTCAACAACACAACCAAGTTCTTATGATTCTAATTGAGTAGCTACCAGCAGAAAAACTGAATTAGGTATAGTGCTAGACAGGACTGTAGCAAGAGATAGTCAATTTAATTTATCTAACTTTAAATTAAAGGCCATTCTTCTTCCAAGTGACCATGTTGTTCATCAAAATTTTGAAAGCCTGATAAGCATATGGTCCCCAGTTCCCAGAATAGTGTTCTCACAACTTCCATCTTATGTCAGCTAACCCCAGTTCCCAGAATAGTGTTCTCACAGCTTCCATCGTATGTCAACTGACCCCAGTTCCCAGAATAGTTTTCTCGCAGCTTCCATCCTATGTCAATTGATCTACCTCTGCCTTCACCATCCAACATCCATCAGGTTATATGCAAGTTCTTTTGGAGCAACACCACTTTAAGCTATAACAAGTTGTGCCTCAAATATCCCATCAATGAACCAATGGTTTATACATTGAAACAAATCAAATCAAAATGATTAGATGTATAAAATAAAATTGGCTGGTAATCATAACAATATTGGAGAAGAAAAGAAATGAAAATATTAGGATGATTAAAATATTAGGATGATTCATGTTGCAATTGAAGGTGAAGTATAGCCCCACTACATAAAAAAGGTCAAGAAAAGCTTGCACAAATTTCCGTTCTTGCTCAGGAAAGAGAAAAAACACAAGATGAGTTGCTATTAGGCTTAACATAATCTCAATCCTTTCCTGATGGCACATGATATTATTGTCTCAAAATCTCCTATAAGGAAAGCAAACTATAGTCCAAGTGTTACCTGGTTAAGAGTGGAAGAACTTGGACAAAAGAACAACATTAAGTAGTCCGGCAACATGTCTCCGAAAAACAAGAAATATAAACCATTTATTTATCACTTCTATCGTCTCATTTCTAGCCTTTTTTCACTTGGCTGACCATTTACTAGAAAAAGTTAATGCATCATCTTTTGCTATGTAATGGCTGCTTTATCCCCTGCTGTTACCCCTTTTATCAGAGTAGGGTTTGCCACCTTAGCCATCACTTCGAAAGAATGACTTGTGGATGGCCATACAGACATGATTTTGGGTAACTTGAAAGAGTTGCATGTCCCGTATAGGTAGCACCTACCATCTCACAGATGATTAAGCACTCAGATTGCCACTAATACTTGTAAGTGGGAAACAAAGATTCATGCAACAGGAAAAGAATAGAAAGAAAAAGAGAGAGGGAGAACTACAAAACAAACTGAGAAAGAATGATTTAGTTTACCTGTAAAACTATGTAGGAATCTCCTGAGTAGAATTTACCATAATCAGATTTTGGCAAGGGAACCGGCTGAAAGTTCTCAATCCGCCAGATTTCTGTTCCTCTATGTGATGTTAAGTACGTGAAAAGACAAAAGAAAATGAAAAGGAATAATATGCACATGACACCTACAGATACACATAAGTTTGCAAACTAGAAGAATCTGTCTAGAAAAGAAAAATCATCAATTTGTAAATAAAACCAACTTTGCACAAATCAACAATTATAACAAGGATACACTCTTTGGCCAACTCCCTGAAAGGCAGGATCCAGATTTTTCATAGAACTAGACATTGTGCATAGCCTTTTTTCTAGCCCTTTTGCAATAACCACGACAATTGAAGGTGCTTTTGCAAAATTAAAGAGTCACACCAAAGGATACCAGAAGCTAACAAAGATACCTTTCACTGGCAAAACATAAAAAATAATAATCAAACATTACTGTCAACCGGTGTAAAGCTCACAGTACAAGCAACACATACTAGGAATTTAATCCACAAAATAACATGACTAACAAAAGTCTTTCTTTCAGAATATTGCTAACATGATCATGAATAAAAATTAATTAAGAAAATAAAAAAATTGATATAACATCTTTACTAGATAGAATAGGTAACATAAAAAAGGGACTCAACGACCAACAACACTTGGGGTGCCATAGAAAATGACAGATAGTGAAGCCATAGAAAAGCATTATTCATGTTCATGCCTGAAATGTGCAAAGCTTCTTATGGGGATAGATATTTCTAACTTCCTTGACATTTCTAATGCTCAAAGCGCAGGTTTACCAGAAAAAGAAATTGAAATCAATAACATCCAAGTGGCAAGAGAAAATAAAATTTGAAAACTAGAGATGAGCCAAAAACAAGCTTCAAAGAGAGAGAGAGAGAGAGAGAGAGAGAGAGAGAGAGGAGAGTTAAAACTAGCCATTTTGTCAACGTCAGAAGAACACAGTGGCAAAAAGCAGCTCATGGAAATTGAAAAGAAAGTAACCAATACTGCAAACAATAAAGCTTGACAAGTTTGATGAGAAGCAGCAAGGTGGAAGCAACCATAATGTGGAACCATAGATCAACATGGTGGTAAGAATATGTACAGGATACACTGATGGATGCTGAATCAGGAGACTAGCAACTACTTGATCTTAGAGTTCTTAATGTGGAAGAGAATTAACAAACATTCAAGGTCCTAATGAGTAATGGCTCACATATAAATAAACTATGGGCTACTGTGCAAAGAAAAGCCATAATTTTGCTTATCCTGCATGAAGACACTGAAGACAAAGGCAACATTACGTTTATATTAGCCATTTTCTCCTGTAAATCTTAAATCCCCTTATTTTCATGAGGAAGCAATTGGCAAGATCTCTTCCTTTACCATTGTACTCCAAAGCAGCAGAGATGATTTATTCGGTCAATTGATCTCAATAGTATTCTCTAAAAGGGCTTCAACACCAAAAAAACAAGAATATATATATACTGGGATCCATATGCAACTGCTCCTTTGGGCATATGAATAAAACATTCCACATAACATTTCAAATACCTCTTAGCACAATCATGAAGTACCCTACCATATGCAAAATGCTAGATAACATTAGATGCCAACAATAACATACTGTGAGAAAAAATCAACAGCTTAAACCATCCATATTTAGAAATACAAAAGCCAAAAAGCAATATTCATCACCATCAGGTTTCTACTTTTAAGTGAATCTCGATACAATCTACAAAGGTTCATATAGTAACTAGATCACATCTGACCAAAAAACACCAATATTTTAAGTTTCAATGTTGGGCCCCATATTGGTACCTTGGCGATACGTTATAATCCCTATACAAAGATATGGTAAATTGCCACATTTGGTATAGCACACACACCATGTCTTAGTATCAGTGTTGTCAAAGGCAAGGATTCAAGTATCGGCAAGATGGTGGATCGAGATAGCCAAGACGTCTCATCTCAGAGAGGTTCCAAGACTAATCTCGACCATCCCGTCTCATTCTGTCTTGATCATAATACAATATAGTGTCAATTTTAGATAAATCTAATTTATCATAAAGATGCAACTCTTGAAGTTCAAATATATTTAAAAATCGAATAAAAGAGTAAAGCTTCACAAATAATTTTTTTAAAGATAAGCATTCCAAGCGAGTACTCGACGCCTGATTGTCCAGTTCTATGGAAAACCAGAACACCTCTGTTCCATAAGATTTAAAACATTAGTCAAAGGCACACCTAAGGTGCGAGGTATAAAGAGTTAGATGTTTCTTATCTCCTATGTGAGGTGCTTTCGTCTAGACACATATAAGGTAAAAACGATGCATGCTTTTGATTTAATTTGAAATATAAGAAAAGTGTGCATTTCTTAATAATCTATATTTATAATATTTTTTTATATCATATTTATTAGATTGTGTTGACTTTATAATGTATTATTCCATACACAATTATCTCTTTTATCCTAAAAAAATTTAAAAATTTAAGAACAAAGAGATACTTAACTCAACTCATTTAAGCCTTTTCCCAACTACATGGGGTCGGCTACATGAATCTGCTTCCTCCACTCTGCTCTATTCAGGACTAAGTCGACATTTAAATTACAAATAGTTATAACTTTTTTAATTATTTCTGCCATGGTAGTTTAAGTCTACCTCTACCTCTATCCTTACTATGAATTGTTAAAAGATCACTCTTTCTAACTGGAGCATCTATAAGGTCTACGTTGTATATGTCCAAACTAGCGTAATCGATTTTCTCTCACTTTATCTTCAATTGGGGCTACTCCTATCATTTCTCTTATATGTTTATTTCTAATTCTATCTTTTAAAGTTTTACCACATATCCATCTTAACATACGCATTTCTGTTACACTTAATTTATTCACATGTTTCAATATTGCTCAACACTTTGTTCCATATAGTATAGCTGGCCTAATAGCAGTTTTATAGAATTTTTTTTTTCAATTTTAATGGGATGCACTGATTATACAATACTTCCGAAGCACTCCTCCACTTAATCCATCATGCTTTAACTTTATGATTCACATCTTCACCTATTTCACCTTCTTGCTGGATAATTGATCCCAAATACCTAAATTTTTTACTCCTTAATATCTTTTGGCTTGCAATCTTCACTATTTCTTTATTTGTATTTTTTCTCCCACTAAAATTATATTTCATGTATTCAGTTTTAGTTCTACTAATCTTAAAACCTTTAGATTCTAAAGCCTCTCTCCAAATCTCTAGCTTAGCATTTACTTTAAATTTAGTTTCATCAATCAACACTATATCATCTGCAAATAACATACACCATGTGATATCATTTTGAATATGTTTGGTTAATTCATCCATAACTAATACAAAAAGATATGGACTTAAGGCAGAACCTTGATGTAAACCTACAGTAATTGAAAACTCACTAGTTTCTCCTATTGTTGTTTTAACAATAGTTATTGCTCTATCATATATATATATATCCTTTATCAATTCTATGTACCTTTTGGTAATTCTTTTTTTCTCTAAAATCCATCATATTATTTCTATAGGTACTCTATCATATGCTTTCTCCAAATCAATAAAGACCATATGAAGGTCTTTTTTTCTTTTCTCTATATCTTCCCATCAATCTTCTTAATAAATAAATAGCTTCAATGGTTGATTTTTCAGGTATAAATCCAAATTGATTATTTAATACCAAAGTTTCAGCTCTTAATCGATTTTTATTACTCTCTTCCATAATTTCATTATATGACTCATTAGCTTAATCCCTCTATAATTTGTACAGTTTTGAATATCTTCTTATTTTTGTATATGGTATTAATATATTTTTTCTCCAATCATCCGGCATTCTTTTAGTTGTTATAATTCTGTTTAATAAATTAGTTAACCACATGACTCCAATTTTTTCTAAGCCTTTTCAAACCTCATTAGGGATCGTATCTGGTCCTAATGCCTTTGCATTTTTATTTTACTCAAAGCCTTTTTAACCTCAAACATGCTAAATCTACGAAAAAAATTATGCTCATTTGTTACTTCTAAGTTATCACATCCTTCTACCCTTAAATTTATAAAATTATTTTTATTTAATAATTTTTTAAAATAACTTTTTCATCGTTCTTTAATCTCTTCTTCTTTTACTAAGACTCTTTCATCTTCATCCTTAATACATTTAATTAAGAACAAAGAGATGCAACACCAAAATTACACTATCATTTAATAAAAAGGAAGAAAGGTATCAAATGGCTATAGGTTTTAGCATTGCATTTAATAGGCTAAATATATTTGTGATTTTTTTAATCTTTCTTTATTACATATTATTCTACTATTTATTTCAAAAAATGTACCCTTCATTTTGCTTAGGTATGCACCTACGCTTTATGCCTAAGCTCTAAAAACCTTTTGCGTTTAGATGTACCTAGCACTTTTAATAACTCTGGTTAGCATGCCTTGTGCTACCTAACATGAGTCAATACTTAAAATCTTGGTAAGAACAAACTAACAAGCACCTTGTAACCTATGCCAAAATGTCTTAAAAATACTAGTAAGCAACAAACAAATGAAACAAATAAAAAAAGGGCATCACTGTGAATCATCGGGATGACAACCCATTAGGCTAGAACTCAAGGGGGTTGAGTTAGGTTGAGGGCAAATCCTACCCCAATCTAACATTTATATTTCCCAAAACTATCTCAACCCAGCATGATTTAGGTTGGCATTTCTCTAATCTGACCCAAAGCAACCACATTTTAAGCTGTATTAGGATTAGGATAGGTTTGACAGGATAGGTTGAGTTTAGCCATAGATTGAGTTGAATAAGAAATTTAAGATTAGGAAAGGTTCCAAATATTTTGCTGGACTAATATGTATTGGATCGAGGCCTCAATCATACATCAATTCCAATAACACGCCTCCGTATAATTTAATGGTGCGGGCAGAATCGGTCCTGCATCATTTAACAAATAACCTATAGGAAGCACATATATGTATTAAGAATATATATGAATAGTTCATTTATTTATATATAAGGTTGGCTTGGGTTGAGTTCAGTTAGGTTAGGATTAGGTTGGCTGAGGTTTGATTTGGGCTTAAGGTCAACCCTGAACCAACCCAACCAACTGCCTAGTTAAGATCTTTAAGCCCAAGCCCAACCTAATTTTGTAAAACCTCAACCCAACCCTACCCAACAAAGGGTTGGATGGTAAATTTAGGTTAAGCCCAACCCAAGCTACACCACAACCCATCCCACGTGTTGAGATGGGTATGTCTTGCTAACAGTCCGACCCAACCCTGGACTAATACAAGTCTTGAGACCATAACTTAAAACCTTAGTAGCACACACCATGGGAGGTAAGCCCAACCCATGCTCTCATTGTAATAAGGATCTGCATAAAGGGTCATCTAATAAAACTTTGACCTTTGACAATCATCAATGCGCGCAAGACATTTTTTCTAGTAAGAATGTAGCAAGGTTTTAAATTATGATCCCAAGTATGATGATGGTCAAGGATTGAGGTAGGATGGGATACCATCCCAACACTTAGGACAAGTTGGTAACATGGTAATTTACTAGAACACCATTTTTTATTTTTTGATCTTTATCTTGCGTTATTTTAATGGTTGTTTAGAGGCTTTTTAGTAAAATTTTAAATTATGTGGAGTGGGGATGTCTCGAATTTTTCATGGAACACAATGCCTTGCGATCCTACCCTATTCGGATGGCCATCCCAGTAGGTGCCCATCTCTCTCCCCTTCTTTTTCTTTATTTTTTCCCTTGCTTTTTTGTATTTCTTTCCTTTTTTCTTTCTTTATTTCCCTTCTTCTATTTCTTTCCTTCCTTTCTATCCTTTTTTTTCTCCCTTCCTTTCATTCCTTTTTTTTTTTACTTCTTTCTTTCTTTTTATTTCCTCATTTCTTCTTTCCTTTCTATTTTTTTCCCTCTATCTTTCCCTTTTTTTTTCTTCCCTTCTTTCTTTACTTTCTTCCTTCCTCTTTCTTCCGATGATGATGACTGGAATGCCCCTCGTCCTACTAGAACTTAAAATCTTACACTTTAGGATCTTATATATATTATATTAAGGATTAGGAGAGATCCTTGAGATGTTAAGTAGGTTATGGTCTCAAACTAGTACAAACACCAAGTTTCTTTTGGTTGTTTGCTTCATATGTGAGAGAAGGAAAAAGAGAAGGGAGAATGAGAGCAAGATGTGAAGAGAATAAGTAAATCTAGGCGTTGTCTCTTAGATCTAGTTTCCTCCAACCCAAATCTAGGTCAAAACCTAGTCATGTCTTTTTCCACCTCATCTTTTATTCAATCTTCCATTCTTTCACCAAAAATTAAAAAATTATTGGGATCAACATTGTAAGCACACTCATTAACACAAAAGCATCCTCAATTCCTAAATTATGACATAAACTAACCCTAAAAATCTCTAAACAGTCATTAAACATAAGGAACAAGAGAAAAACCAGGATGCCAAGTATCTTAAGTGCCAGTTTGATGGGTAACAACCATCCTGGTCGCTACAGCAGTTCATACTAGCTGGTACCAATTGCAACTATTTGGTTTTCCATATATCAAGATCCCGAGCCTACCCAAGATCTAGTGGATCTCTAACTAGACATTGGATGACCAAGGCAGATCTAGATAAACTAGGACTTTAATCATTGGTTTAGACTAAGGTTCATCGGACTGGATATTGGTAACATGCCAAACCGATAGCATACCGATCAAGTGGACTAAGAGGCCTCACCCATATCCACTGCTACATTGGGCCAAACAAGGCGGTTTGGTTTGATGCTATTTGGGAAGCTGGCACAAGGGTAGTTTGGGATGGTTCACCTCCTGTACTGAACCAAAAGCCAAGCCATCCCAATTTTGGACCGAATGATAGTGCGGCCCAAATCACCTTGTTCGAGTTAATTCAACTAAACCTGGTTTAGACTAATCTAACCTTTATGTTATGCTTAATTAGCCGCAATAAAAAATTTCATTTTGAGTTCTTTCTCTACGTAGTATTCAAAGAAATGTCAATTGATACATACTATCTTCCCTTGATGAAGCTAATTATACATAGGCATTCATGCACCCCAAAAGAATACAAATTCGATCCCTAAAATCTACTTAGTTATTCAAAATTGATAATAAACCTTAAGCAAGTCGACTTCTTTTTTCCTCTTTTTGTTCCAACAACTTGCTTCAAGTTATATTTCTTGCCAACAAAAGAAATATTGCAATACAAATACAACCATAGATATTTCATATTCTAACATGCCATAAATACGGTTCCTCTTGTTTAAGTCATTAGTATCTCCATTTATAATCGTCAATTGATATGAATTTTCAAATTTGTGTTGGAGAGAGTATTTTTGAAGTTCTAGTGAAGGTGGTGAATTTTTACATAAAAGAAAAGGCTTTTCATTTTTAATATAGTCAACAAAGGTCGAAGGATGGTCAGAAGAACTAGTTGGAAATTTTTCTCATTTGGACTTGAATGACTTGGCAAAATTTATGGAACATATCCATTAGCTAACAAATGCTAAAACTGACAGTTGACGGTGTTACATTATCTTTGTGGATTTCTTTTACTGAGTAAAGCATTTCAGCACTCAGACACATTGTCTATTTCCAAACACATTATCTATTTCCAACTAAGCCCACCTTATTTATCCATATTGCAGCACCAGTCATATTATCTAAGTTACAAGATCCTGTAGCCGTATTTTTCTATGGTTTGAATAAAAAATTACCTGCTGACATAACTGCATTTTGACTAAGTGTTCAATATATCTACAATATCTTTTCCTTTTCTTTTACCTGGCATAATGATTCACATGGTACTCTCCAATGCCTGTGGATTAGTTTACTGGCAAGCCCTGAAACAAATACGAAATATAGAGGAAAATTGAAAGAATAAGGTATAACTTTACCATGGAAGACAGGTTCTAATTATAGAAGGCTGAAATTGAAATCAGAGAGTTGTAAATCTAAAACCACCAGAGTGATCCAAAAATTGAGGGGGATCATGATCCACATAGACAAAACAGACAGATGATAAGCAATGCACTAACAACCAAGCTAAGCCAATCCTCAGAAACCACCCTACAAGGAGAAGCAGATCGAATAAGCCTCTTCTCTGTTAGCCAGTGGACCATCTTTAGTCAATGCATAGAAATAAAAAGCTCCTTTTTTACTTCCTTGGATATAAATCATCTATTCTTGCAACATTTCCTTCGTCAGATTAGCAAATCTTTCACCCTCCAGGGTTTATCAATCAAGCAACATCGATCAAACACTAAAATGCATGAAATTTTAAATTTCCCCAGCAGATCCAATCTACAACAAGCACAACACACAAAATCTTCTTAAAACAAATCCGTCCACGAAAAACAAGACAGAAAACAAAAGAAGCATCCATTTAACCAACAAACAGATCGATCAAACAAAAAACAACCGTCAAAAACTCCAAAAGGCCAGCATCCTTGGTATCATCTCAACTCAGATCAGAAAACTAGCATCAAATTAAACAACAGATCAAAAAGAAAACCACAGCGTCAGATCTGCGATGGAAAGGAAGATGATCGGGTACCAGAGATGGATTCAATACAATTCTTCACCCGAAACAAACCAGAAGAAGAGAGACTGAACAGTACCTGAGAAGATCCGGAGAAGAGATGGGAAAGAAATGGGAGCAGGCGAGGTGGGGGGACGGCAAAAGGTGTGATACTTAAAGCGAATGATTGCTCTCTCTCTTTCTCGCTCTCACTCCCTCCACCCTCTCTCGGCTTGCCCTTTTATTGTTATTTTTTAACCTCCCTCTAGTCCCTACTAGATCTGAACTTGCTTCTAGTTTTTGCTATTTATACTTTCGCCAAAAAAATTGCGATAATGTCAGCATTCACTGGATACGGTGAAATTAATAATTGAAATATAAAATGGAGTTTAAAAAAGTTTGAGCAGAGTGGGAATATCCGACAAGGAAAAATTCTTGGGGCGCAAGCCTTTGAAATACGTCATTGGTTTTTGTCACCCTCTGAGCTCCCAATTTCCTGTTGCCATACGGCATGGATAGGGTTTGGTAGTGATGTTGGGACGCGTAGCAGTATTATTAGTCCAACGATCGCCAGACCGACCACGCCGGCCGGCCGACCGTAAGATTCCGCCCCCCAGATCGGGATCGTCGGATTTGCTCTTAAGCTCGGAGTACTACACATTATGCTCGGCGGATCATGAGTCATGACCGCCTTGGACGGACGGCTTTGATCCGATGATCCCAGCCTTGCTGTTTGGGACCCAACAGCAGAACAAGGCTGCCGATTTTGTCCCCTTATTTTTCTCCCGCTGGCTTTGAAAAAATGGACTCTTTTTTGTTAAATTATTAAGAATGTACGTGAGATGAATTAATTGACACGCCATTTGTAGTCTAAAATATGTACTCTATAATTAAATAATCCGAAGAGGAATTCCATTATTCATTTAATCAAATCATGTGGACCACGGAGTCACAGCGAAAAATTATTCTTAGCTTAGCGTGTTAAAAAAAAAATATATTGGATTCCGATTAGCTATTCCGAGCTGGCTTGGAAGACCTTTGTTAATAGGATGGGCCAGGTGTTCCGCACATGGATCACCGTTAGTTTGTAGGGTACGGTGATCAGACGATGGAGATTCAGCATCACTGCGAATGGATGCAACTTGGAAGGCTCGACCCGTCCTTCGCTTTTGAAGCCTTTGGCAGGGAATCCGAACAAGCCACGTGCAGGCAGGTGTCGTGGACGCTCGAAAAGGCAGGGGGAATGATATCAGCTTCAGAAGAGGCTTTGTGGAGGAGTAGTTTTTTAAATCGGTGCTATAAAGGAGTAGTTTTTTAAATCCATGTTGTTTGCACCGATTTTAAAATAAAGGGATAAAAAAAAAAAAAATTTATCAAAATGGTGTTAAAGTAGAAAATATTATTTTAAATAACTTTTTTTTTACTTCCACGTCATCATTCCTCAACTCGGCTTCGTCAATAAGGCTGGAGTTGAAATCGCCACTCCAAGTGGCGATTTCATGAATGAAATCGCACTCCAAGTGACGATTTCATTTGAGTTGAACCCGCCACTCCAAGTGGCGATTTCTACTTAATTTTCTTTGGGGACTTAAACGCTACGGATCCCTTCTTTCGCATAATCTTCTAGCAAATCAAAAGAGGGTTAAATGATGGTTAATGATTAGTATCAATCATAATTATCTTGTTAATTAGAATTATCTTGCTATATCTATTATCTTATTATCTATTTTGTTAATCAAAATTATCTTGTTATATCTATTATCTTGTTAATTAGAATTATCTTGTTATATCTATATTATCTTGTTATATCTATTATCTATAACAAGATAATAGATATAACAATCAGAATTATCTTGTTATACCTATTATCTTGATAATAGATATAACAAGATAATAGATAATAGAGGATTATGATCGTTGGAAGGCTAGCGTTTAGAAGGGATCGTGGATGAATATGTAGAAATCGCCGCTTGAAGTGGCGATTTCAATCCTTTTGAAATCCCCACTTCAAGTAGCGATTTCTAGTCGTTCCATTACGTGCTGATGATATAAAAATAAAAAACACCATTTGAAATAGTATTTTCTACTTTAATCATTTTAAAAATCTTTTCTTTTCACTCCTTTATTTTAAAATCGGTGCAAAAGGCACCGGTTTAAAAAACTACTCATTTGTGGAGTCATTCAATTAGCGTTGTTAGGTCGGAGACATAGATTACGTTCAATATATATTAGAAATTGCTCATATGCCCGGGGAGGCTTCCCATGAAACTTTTTTTTTTTTGAGAGAGTTTTAACAATGTGGTTTTGAAATCTAAATAGCCTAATGATCCAGTATGACGACGCTCTGTTCATTGGCATTCAAGGAACTTAAAACTTCTATGATGATAAGACGAGTGATAAAAAACTTTAATATGAGAAACTCTTTCAAAAATAACATATGAGATTTTTTTGGATTGATCATTTTCCACGTGTCTGTCATTGAATAAGCTTTTCAAAGCATTTTAATTGAATCAATCAAAGAGTATATTTACAACTAAAAAGTCCAATTTATTGTTGCAGTCGGAGTCTATAATCTAATAATAGTTTCTACCATTAAAAAAATTTAAGTTTTGCTTTTTTATATTTTTAATTTAAAAAAATATTTTGCTGCTAATGTTCTTGCACCTTCACATAGATGATAATGAATGCTAATGATCATTAATTTTTTTCAAAATAAAATTATTATAAAATTTTAAAAATAGTTTTACATAAGGTGAAAAAAGATTAAACGCTTATATTTCAAATTCATCATATGCTAATTAATTTCTATTCGAGTTTTTAAGAGCCTTGTGAGGCCCTTTTAACAGGATAGATAGGCTTAATGCATCGGCTACTGTTGGCCAGGGTGTTAGGTCAGCCGTCCACACAGAGTCCCATGAGTTGAAACTCTTCGTATTTCTTAGCCTTATCCGCTCTCGGCCCTTATCCCGGTCTATAAAAGAAGACCCGAGGTATCTTCTGAATAATAGGAAAAAGGGCCTATGATGACGGGCTTCTCTTCCTCCTCTCTCTCATCGAAACTGCGAACTGGGGACTCTGGTAGCTTTCGACAACTGACGATCCGCTGCTTTCGCTACTTCATAACAAGGCATGTTCTTTATTTTTGGCTCTTCAACTACCAATTAACTTCCACTTGTGTTAAGGGCATGTGGTTTAGCTTAAACGAGCATTGCATTTAGGAAAAATCTCCATACACCGTCTTCGATGCACGAAGGTGCACACCAACGTGTTCATTGGCTGTACGCTTGTGCGAGGGTGCATGCAGGGCGCACCACGGCCGAATAAATTTGTATTTATGTTCTAATAAACTTGTAGTTTTGGCCCTTAGTGCGCTTAGTTTCATCAATTAGAAAAAAAAAAAAAGGTGACAAGAAAAAAAGGGTGAGATTAAATTTGCACCATACCCTGTCACGCTCTTATTTTTTCCAAACTTCAAGCACCATTTCATAACCTTTGCAATTATTAGGGTAAATTTAGCTACATAAGAAATTTGACAAGCTGAGCTAAGCTTGGTATCAAGTTGCCCAAGCTTGTCCACGATCTAACTGATCTGATCGAGCTCACCTTGTTAACAGAGCCCTGAGCCAAGTTCTACTGAGTCGAGCCTATCTTCCATTAATTAGTTTTTGCTAGCTTTCAATGTTCAGGCTTGCTTATTAATATGAGTCAATCTTCAAAATCTTCTTAAGCTCAGCTTGTTTCCTTGCTGAGCCAAGCCCAATTGGGTCTTACAATGCTGATCCAAAGCTGTTCATAAACAGCTTTGGCATGCCACAAGGAGCACAACAAATACCATCCTATTAGAGTTGATCAAACACTGCTTGAACTCGGCTATACGTTTAATGTTCTTACTCAGACTTAGAGGAGGCCTGACCCTTTAGATGACCTTAATTTGAAGATCAATCCTTTGTTTATAGAAGAAAGTATAAGAGAACTCTATTGCTCAAATTCAAAATAACGCAGTTGAAGCAGTATGATGGATTAAGTGCCCTATGGTTCACTTAGAACCTTATAAAACTTTGATGATAGTTCAAAAGGCCTTGGATGCATCATATGCACATTGTTCTCTATCACTTAGGAAAGTGGCTCGAACTTGATACTGAGCCTCAAGCCGAGGTCCGTTACCTCAATTCAAGAGGTTCCTTAGTTTCTTTGATAGATATTAGGTAAAAGAAACTAACATGAGATTGTTGTCACTAAAATAACACAAGGGTGAGCTATTGATGCGATTATATTAAGTGTTTCAATTTAAGATCAAATCTTTTTAGTAGTCTATGGCCATTGCTACTTTCATGCATAAGTTACTGGATTCACTTTTTAGCTTCTCGCTCAACAAGGAACTGAAGGAGATGGTAGAACTTATAAGCAGAACTGAGAAGTACATCGAGGCCAAAGATGCTTATAGAGAGAAGTATGAAGCCATTGTCTTCTTTTTGAAAAAAAAATGTTCTAACCGAGAAGATTCAAAGGGAGATTAAAAGAAGAAAGTATAAGCTCGAGCTTCAAAATTATGGAGCCCATCTCAGCATGAAGGTAGCTACACTCTATTAACTACTTTAAGGCGACATATCTTGATGGCAATCTGCAACAAACCCTTGCTCTAATTGCCCAAACCAATGAAGGTATTAAAAAAATAAAAATAAGAGCAGATACCGCTGCTTCCATTGAGACCATAGCCATGATACTAAGGAGTGCTAAAAAGGAGGAGATCAAAAATCTCATCCATATAAGATACCTTAGGAACAAGTATGAGGATAACAAACTATGGCTAGAATGGTCTATGTTATCTCTAAAGGATTCACTGATAGAGAAAAAAGCTCCTTGGCGAAGAAGGTATATGATCAGTGTGTTGAGAATTATATATTCTAAATATGAATCAAATTCATGAAAACATAGCAAAAGATATAATACAAAATTTCCAGATGCCCAGGATCCTTAGGAACATATTATTAAATTACAAATAAAATCTAAAATATTAGATTTATTCATACATGAGTCCTTTATCGATGTAGAAAAGGATGAAGCCGATGAATCCTCTGCCACTAGCCGTCCACGTGTTCGGCCTCTAACGGTGATCCACGCGGAGAAGGATGGATGAAGACCTTCATAGTATGAAGATAACACTTAGGGAGAGAGGGGTGCTAGCGTCTCTTGAATCCCCTTATAGAAATATTCAAAACAAAAGATATTTTCGAAGATCTAAAAGATCTAATCTTTTTCTTCTCACGCTCTATCTTCCTAAGAGGAAGAAACCATATTTATAGAGAGAGAGAGAAAGAAACGTTTCAAGGAAGAAGAAGAGACCTCTTTCATGGTAACGTTAATCCAAGGAAACAGAAGAAACTCCCATTCTCATGGTAACGTTAATCCAAGTGTCACAATCTCAGCCTTTGAAATTAAGAGTTAGTTATCTCATAACTACATGCCCCAATCTATACGTGTTTATCATCGAACCGTAGAGATTCATCATACCTCATCCAATGGGCATGATTCCATCTTTACATAGCTGAGATTTTTCATCCATACCCAAATAATCAGAGCCATCCATCACATGGATCAAGTCATATTTGGGTATCCAATTATTTGTTCATCATATGCACAAATAATTTCTCCTTAACATTCCTTCTACTATAATGGATCGTATCCATTATTATTTTATCTTCATTAAATTGGGTCTTACCTAATTATTTAATTGATCATCTTATCTGAATTAAATCTAATTTAATTCTTATTTTAATTCATCCAAAATTCTTCTTAATGCGTGTGACCCGTTAGGTCCTTTAACATGATGGCAATAATCATGTCCTAATCACATACCCTAGGAATGATTGGACAACTCTTTGTCCAAGTCAACAACATGATTATAGATCATGAGAGGCCTCTAGCAAAGCATCATGACCATCCAACTGCTAAAGGTTTTGTTGACGTGACCATCAACAATACCTGTCCATGAACGGTTACCGTATAATAAATCCTTTCGTCACATATCCCATATCAATTAGTAGTATGGAATGTGTCAACCCTGTAATTGATCTTTGTTTACTTGATCTTAGGAAAATTGACTATATGAATTAGAACTTCGAAACCATTTCGAATTCCAATTCAACCTTGCAAGGATTTAACAATCAATTTAATCCATCAAGTGGCCATGAGATATAACCCTTTTTATCAAGGGAGACGAATCCTATCTTGATCAAACACCATTTTCATGTGCTTCATGTCATACCCAACCGATACCATATTTACCACTCGTGGCTAGAGCGACGTTTGGATATCGTCAAAGCATGACATTCCACACATGAGATGCAATGAAGATCTCAAGTCAAAGGATCACTCACACCACCGTCATTAGAGATTAACCATCGACACTATATAAATATCCATATGGGATCTCTGTATGGGTCATCTAATGCATCGTTATAATAACAAGCATCCACATACCTATCCAAGTATCTTCATACTTCAGCTTATGAAATCAGCTGCTTATCCCAAGGGTCAGAATATGCAATGTGTGCCAGTCTCACGGTGTTCAATGGTGTCCAGTCCCATCTGCACATCAACTAGGAAAGTTTAAAGAATCGAATCATAACGTGCAATTTGGATCTCACAATTTATAATCTCTATTACAAATTGTATATGCACGGTTCACATTTTTTTGGACTTTATCTCACAGACAAATATAGCAAATAAAAGACATCTGAATAGATAAAGAAACCATTTTATTTGATTTGTATTCATAGAATGTATACAGCATTCAATCCAATTGGATCTAGGAAATACACTAACACAGTAAGCCAAAGCAAAGGTGCCAACGAAACTAAGGACCATCAATGTCATTTCTTTCTTTGATAATAACCTATGAAAAGTCTAAACAACCCACAATGATGCACTAATGGTCTTGATAGTGATCGCTAATTATCAGGTAAAGAGGCTTCTAGTTGAGAATGGAAGCTTGATCAATATCTTATACCTTAATGCCTTCGAGAAATAGGTTTTGCAAAAATGGCCCGAAGCCCTTCAAAACTCCCCTAATTGACTTCTTTGGGAGCTAATCCTAATAGAATAGACTATTACTTATCTAATGATATTTGAGTAAGAGCCTTATCAAGCCACAATGGTACTAGATATTTTGGTAGTCAACCTAAGCTTACAGTATCATCCTTGAGTGTCCCAACTTCAACACCTTAAGGTTGTCACATTGAGCTATCATCTCTTTATAAAGTTCCTCACTAAACACAAGATTGAAGAGCTCAAAGGTGACTAGGTAACTGCAAGACAGTGCTACATTAACATATTGAAGGGAATGAAAAAAGTCAAAGAGATACACACGATAAGAAACCTTGACTAAAGAAACGAGCTTAAGTTGTTATAGGAGAAAATGGTTGAAGAGCTGCTCCTAGTTTGCCTAGTAGAAGAAGATCTTGAGAAGATAGTTTATATTGGATCCATTCTTTCTACTTACAAATGAATGTCAATGTCTTTGCTTGGACCCTTATAGACATGCCAAGGATCAATTGTGAGTCATCTCGTATAAACTTAGTGTAGACCCAACCCATAAATCTATATGACAAGAAGAAAATGAACTTTGCCCTAGAGAGATAGAAAGTTATCCCATAAGAGATGGGTAAGCTCCTCAATTCTAGGTTCAAAAAAAAAAAAAAAAAAGATTACCTCGATTAGCTAGCCAATGTGGCATCGGTGAAGAAAGCCAATGGCAAATAAAGGATGTTTATTGACTTCACTAATCCCAATAAGGTTTACTTTAAGGATAGCTTTCTGCTACCTCAGATAGATTAGCGCATTGATGCTACCTTGGGACATGAGTTACTAAACTTTATGGACACATTCTTGAGGCATAACTAGGTCAAAATATGCCCCAAGATGCAGAGAAAATAGTGTTCATCATTGACTGGGACATATACTGCAATAAGGTGATGCCCTTCAGTTTAAAGAATGTGGAGCTATCTTTTAGTAGTCGACCAATAGAATATTTTAAGGATAGATGGGTCACAATGTGAAAGTTTACATTGACAACTTATTGGTGAAGAACAAGAAGAGCCAACAATATGTTGAGACTTTGAGGAGGCATTCCAAGTATTGAGGCATTATAATATAAAGCTTAACCATAATAAACGTGCCTTTGGTATCTCATCAGGGAAATTCTTTAGGTTTATGTTTACTCAATGAGGGATAAAGACCAATCTAGAGAAGATCTACGTATTTTGGATATGGCCCCTCCAAAAAGCCCAAAGAAAGTTCAAAGGCTGACAGATCAAGTAGCTTCCCATAGCTGTTTTATCTAATGCCTCATATTCTTCAAAGTACTCAAGGACATCAAAGAATTTCAATGGACTAACAAGTGCTAGATTACCTTTGAGCAACTGAAGTAGTACTTAGCCTCTCCACCTTTATTAAAAAGTTGACCCTAGGTGAGGTCCTTTACATGTATTTGATGGTCTTCACTAAATGTAGTCTAGGTTTGGAAAGAAAAAAAGGTGTAGAGATTACTCTATTATGTCAGCAAAGTTTCAAGTAAGGCAAAAATAAGGCATCAAATCTCAAAGAAGATTGCTTGCGCTTTAGTGATTGTAGCATGAAAGCTAAGGCAATTGATAAAATGATTAGTTGAGCTTTAAAAATTCAACATCCAGAATCAATCTCGACATGCTATGAAAGCCCAAGCACTAGCCAACTTCATGGTAGAGTGTGTTATCTTGATCGAGCAATAAGCCCTCAAAACTATAGAGGTCCATCTAGAGCCCATGGACTAGACCTTGCACATGGATGGAGCCTTGACTAAGGGTAAAGGTAAAGTTCAATAGATTGGTATAAGGTGCACGCCCGATATATTAGCATATACATAGCTTTAGATAAGATATCCCATGATTTAATGAGATCTATAGGTCATAAGATTCATAAGTCACAATCAATAGATATAAAAGACCCCATCATGAAGATACAAATATCTAGCAATAGACTATGTGACCCATAGTACTCTATGCAATCCTATCATAGAAGTGGACTCATTATGGTGAGGCATATGATTCATGATTTGGGGATCCGTACGGTCCCATCATAAGATATGGATCATGCTAGAATGCCATAAAACAGACTATAAAAGGATGGCTTAACAAAAAAATGATGAGATAATTGATTTCTAAAGAAGTAAGGATATACTTCACTCTCACTCTCTATTACATCCTATTTCTTTTCTAAACCTAAAGGATACAAAGTCTGCCGTCAGCCAGTCTCATCATCCTTATTTATTGACTTGAGCATTAAAGAATCCTCACCATGCAATCTCTAGCATGCTTTCTTGTATTTTTTCTCTATCATTGTGAATTATCTTGATGAGCACCTTATCCCATGATGTTAAACTATCAACAATCGTTTTTGTCATATCATTATTTTCATCATTTATTTTAATGGTGCACAAGGTATCACACTAGATTTCAACATTATCAATCAAAATATTGTATATTAACTGCTAGCTGGCAATGCTGGTTATGGCACGCTATGTAGCATAATGGTGCCTTATTGACATAGCAGCAACTAATCCATGCTGAGTGTTTCAAGGGCAAGCTTGGCATGGTATGGATTATGTCAGTGCTAGGCCAGCATGGCATATCTAATACTTCAAACTTTTGCCAAAATTGAAGAGATGATTAAGAGCATATGTGAATTTATTCAAAAAAATGATTATGTCCAACCACTAATGCTTTTGCTTGATGTATATAAAGGACCCAACTTGGCACATTGCTGCCACCCATTTTAGCTGGCTTTTTATGTCATAATCGAATTTTATGAGCTAGGTCCTGGTTAGTTTCCCTTGTTTTAAGAAAATGAGAGCCAACTTTCCTAATCTTGCCACGATTTTTATCTTGGCATCCAAATTGAGAGGTAGTGGGTCTGGCTGGTTCTATCTCCAGTACATTGTGAATAATGTGAACCAAATAATGATTTTTGGTCATATATTTAGATCAGATGTAGCCTGAGTAAACAATGGACTTTGGTTGGTTCTGGTTGAACCTGAGTAGTTGTTTGGATGGCACAAATCTATAGGTAACCTAGTTTTAGAACCAGCACCGGCTCTTTGGTCCAAACCGACTGTTAAGGCTGTAAATGGGTTAGGTTAATCCATGATCCAACTCGGTTCTGATTTGATTAAACATAATCTAATCTGTATTTAGAGAATCATAAGTTGGGCCGGATATAAAAGTTGGATTCGATCTAAATTTCAAATTAAGTCTGAGTCTTATTTTTAATTCGATCAGGTACGAACTTGATTTACTTGATTCATAAACATTAATTATATAAATCTTATTCTTTTTATTTTAACTATCTTAATAAGTTCATTGAATGAACTCTAGTTTAAATTAATGCTTCTTTTTCATATTAACAATTATTTATATATTTATATTTTATTTAATAAATTCTTCTTTTTTATATTAACAATTCTTCTTTTACATATTAACAATTATTTAAAAATTATCTTAATAAATTCATTGAATGAACTCTACTTTAAATATTTATATTTTATTATTTATTTTAGTGAATTTTATTTATAATGTCTTTAAGTATGTGAATAAATATGTTAAATATCATAATTTATAAACTTAAGAATAATCATTTACTTAGATAAAACTAAGAGTTTTTAAATAAAAATTTAAATTTAAGTTGATTTTTTAATCTCGTTTAAATTTTTTAATGGATCTATATTTGATTATTGATTACTAAATTTTTGTAATAAAATAATAGTTAGATGCTTAACAGAAATATAATATTTTAAGTTGGATTTGAATATAACTGGAGGACCTATTGGATCTATTTTTTTATATATATATCTGATCCAACTGACTCCACCTGATCAATAAATGGGCTGGGTTCAAATTCAAAATCAGGACCAAATATAAAACTGGATTGGTTCAGGACATGCTTGAATCAGATCAGGATCAAGCATGCTCAATCTGATTCGATCCAATCCAATCCATTTCTAGCCCTAGTGACGATCGAACAAAAAATTTTAGGGTGTTACGTATCATTTTCTCGATTCCAAAATTCTTGTCATTATATTTGCAAATTGAGCGCATGTGATAATTAGAATAGTTAATATATTTTAAAATAAATAAAAAAATATTTTTAGCATAAAAAAAGATGTGAAATTGAAAGAGAATCGATTTTAAAATATGATGATTTAGTTTTCATCGAGAACATGGCTGGAAGTCACTTGCTAGCTGGGGCATGGTAGAAGTTTAGGTAAAGAAATTCCTCTCTTGGAAACTTTTCAAGCAGGATACGGTACTACATATGAATGATCTCTACCTAACATAATAAAAAATAAGAAAAGATTTTTTGTTAACGAGTCCTTGGAGGACCATTTACTCAACTTTTTTCGAAAATAGAAGGAAAAAGGAACTTTCAAAAAAAATATTTTCAGAGATAATTAATACATTTATTATTCATCCATCATTTATGTTTATATGAGCACTAATAATATCTTCGCTATTTTTTAAATAACATTGTAATCATCAATGCCCGTATGTTCACCATTCAAGCATACGTAACATTCTGAAATATAAATTTTGTATGACAGAGGATTCCTTTTCGATGCCAAAGTGGTCTCAATCGCTCGCTCGCTTGTGAAGACATTTGGGGATGCAAAATTTTTCTTGTTCTTGACTTCTTTAAAAACCTTATTGCTATATAAAAATAAAGTATCGAATGCTACTTTTTCTGCATAAAAATAGAGTATGAAATGCTTCTTTTAATATCGTTTAACATTTTCTTCTTTCTTATTTTCTGTAAAGAGCTGGAGTAAATGAAGTATTAAATGCTTCTTAACAAGTGCCCGTGGTGCACTTTGTTATCAAAATCTTAAAAAATTGTAAGAAGATTGGCTTGACAACTACACGCATTTTTTATGCGTTAGATTCTCAAATTTAACCCAACATATGAGGTGGTTGTTAGGTTTGGTAATAACCTTTGATTTAGCTCGATTAGGAGGCCAATTTATTTTATATTTGTTAATGGTTTGGACTTAGGTACCCATTGATGGATAAATTATGAGAGGGTTATGGAATGAAAAGGATCACTAAATGTTGGAAGAATAGGAAAGCTGTTGGATTTTTAATCCAACATTGGGCTTATATGTGAAATAATTATGTATTGTAGACCGTTAAATAAGGTTAAGCCCAATTAAAAGTGATCTATTAAGGTTTCGATGATTTGGGCTTTAATGTATGTGGGCCTTTAATGGATAAAGACCTAAGGGTTATTTATATTTTTATGATGGTCTAAAATAAAAATATTAAAAGATATTGATGAAATTAGTTATGGTCCCTAGATGCATGTATGACTCTCTTCTCTGAATTTCATTATAAGAAAGAAAACTCTAGAGAAAATTCTAAAGGGATCTCTGAGAGTATGTGTTGATCTGGAAGGCCAACCGCACCACTTTAAAGAGCAATCAAACAACATGAATTTATGTACACTTTCATTTATCGTTTATGGATTCTCAATGATTGAACATGAATGAATCTTGGGCTTTATGGTGATGGTTTTCACCAAAGGTTTAGATTTAATTTTCAACAATTGGTATCAAAGCCCCGATTCATGTTGAATCATCGAGAAATTTTGATTTTTTTGCTCATATGCCATTGTCGTATTTGTGCATATATCTTTTCTTTGGTTTAGTCAGCAACCATGACACAAATATTCATTAGTTTACAGTAAATTTTGTTTTGGTGCCATTAACATACTTAATATATATAGACCTAGTTTCTAAATAAAACAAAGGTCAACGCATCAAAATTTTATTTTACTTCTAGTCTGATGATCATGTATTCCGATGTTGAGAGCGAAAGATATTCGCAGCATCGTGAAATTAGTCTCACGTGGTCCTTTTTGTTTTAGGAGATGATATCAGATAATTTTTATCTGATAAAATAAAGTTATATTATGAATAAAATTAAAATTATATTTAATTTAATTAAAAAAATATCAACGCTCCGATTGTGTGAAAGGGGCGTTGCGTTAAGGGAGATTCCCTTCTCCTACGAACGAAAATAGTGGGGTATTGGGAAATGGTAGGCCCTTCGCGGAGTTTCATGTTTCATGGGAATAAAACCGAATTCTTCTGCTAGGATGGATTACGTGTGAATGAAATGAAATTCTTCCGTTGGGATGTGCTAATCTATTTTCACTTTTCCACTGCAAAGAATCGGATGTGAATCTAGATGGAAATCTAAAATATCTTTCCAGCAATTTGTTGAAAATCTGGTGCTGGCTCCCTTCCATTTCAAGTGGAGTGGCATTGGTTTCCTTTTTTGAAATCATGAGGCGTTGGGATATTGGAGATTTGCTCAAAGTTTTGCATTTAATGTATTGAGCATCCTTTTTTGAAATCATGAAGCGTTAGGATATTAGAGATTTGCCAAAGTTCTGCATTTAATGCATGGGATTTTTTAAAGAGGGCATGGTTTCCATATTTTCGGGCTTCCAGCTCTTCCACGCCTCACATGGGATTTAATATATATATGGAATGGCTTCATGGATCATTCCATCGGATCTAATTCTGTGAGCATAAGCAACCTCCTTCCATGCGGTTTAATGGTTTCATAAAGCAAAGCTTTATTCATTAAGATAAATTATTTTTTTATTATGAAAATGGCTTTGAAATAGATAAGTTTTATTTTTGATATGAGTTGGAACCACAAAATAACATATCATTATTTTTTTTTGTTAAGTTCAATCAAATTCAAATTAATGGTATTTTTATGCCTAATAAATTTATTCATAATTCTAAATTGAACTAATTAAAATAAAATATCACCAAAGTGACCTCTCTTGTGTAGATGGTTCATGAAGGATGTGTTGGGAATTGTATCCTAAAGCCAATCATTTGATGATTGTGCTGATGTAAATTGTATATAAATTGATATATTAATAAAAATTATTTGGCAATTTATTCATTACAAGAACATCTTCTTAAAACTCCTAATAGTAATGAAGCCCTCAGGATCTTCCTTCACGATAAAGGACGATTGATCTTTGAAGGTCCTTAAAAGAGTTCGCGACCAAATGATATACTATGATAGGGCCATAGTACTATCAATTATAGGACGTTGTATATCATATTTGTTGGTTGTCCTCTTAACCAAGGAGTGTAGAGAAACTGGTATGACATACAGGTGAAAGTGTAGGAGTACATTTTACTGAACGTGACTCATTTCTAGATACTCTACTGTCAAGAGTTAATCCGAGAAGATATAGGTATAAGTATCCTTCAGACCTGAAGATCACAACCAGTGGCTTACAAGAAACTCATTATACTTAGGTGCCGGACCACCTGGATTTTTAATCCAGCTACGAAAGGTTATTGGGTGCAGTCAAGTACTTGTGGTAGTCAGTTGTGGATCAAGATGGAATTTGACCTATCCCGTTAAAAGGAGAAATGCTTGTGTTTCAATTTAGCAAGACCTTGGCCAAGGCACTTCATGTGAAAGTCACATGATCACTAAAATTGAAATCACTTTATGGATTTGCTATTTAGAGTTGACAGGCTCTTAAGCCATCCTTAGCATTTGTGGTCAAGAGGATGAATTATACGGTAACTGTTTCTTAGGGTTCTTGGAGTTTGCTTGGCAACTCTTCGACCTATTCGGACGTCGGGTTCCATTGCTAGATGGGCACATCGATTAGTATAGAAAATTATTTCTATGCTACCGGCTTAGGTTCGAACCTAGAGAATCACACGCATAGAAGTTTCCTAGGATGATCTATTTGCTGATCAACGATTGAGAATCATATATGATTTAATTAATCAATTTGATTGATTGAATTATCTCAATTGGATTAAGTACAAGTGAATAAGATTCAATTTGGTTTAAGTCTACTAGAAGGACTAATCAATTTCAAATATTGATTTGAAATTAGATTTGATTTAGGCTAGGACCATGATCTATATTGGTTTAAACCAATAAATTCAAATTAGCTTAAAACCAAAAATACAAACCCCATGTGTGAAAAAGGTTTTCTCGCATGATAAGATAACTAAAATCTCATCTCATGAGAAATTAAATTCTCATGCAGAATTTAATTTATAACTTTTAGTCTTCTTTAAATGATTTTCAAGTTCAAGAAAAATAAATTTTGCTAAAAGGTGCCTCTTTGGAAGAGCACTCCATGCAACTCTCCATGCATTGACAAGTGTGTGAATTAATGTGCCTCTTTGGAAGAGCACTCCACATAACTCTCCGTGCATTGACAACTGTGTGAATTAATGTGCCTCTTTGGAAAAGCACTCCACACAACTCTTTGTGCATTGACAAGCGTGTGAATTAATGTGCCTCTTTGGAAGAGCACTCCACACAACTTTTCATGCATTAATAAGTGTGTGAATTTAATATGTCTCTTTAGTTTTCAAAAAACAGCGGAATTCTAAATGTTAGAATTCAATAGGTTGGCTAATATGAAACTATAAATAGAGGATATCCCTCACCAGATAAAAAACACAAGATCAAAAGAGATCAAAAATTCTAAACAGTTAGAACCAAGTGTTACCGTTCTAAGAGTTAGAACAGAAAATTCTAGTGTAATTTTAGTGTTAGCAAAAGCTTGGTGGATCTTGAAGGAAGATTCAAGTGGAAGAATTCAAGATCAGCAAAATTATTTTTCCGCGAGCTAGCACTCCCGGGAATCCGATCATTCGGGGGCTTCGCGTGGACAATATTAGAGGTCGGATGATTGAACGGCTGCAGAGCACAAAGAATTTACCTACTATTCTTAAGGTGAGTGATTTGATCCTTAGATCTTAAGGCAGGTTTCAAGATGATAGTATGATTTCTCATCTTGAAGATTAAGATATGATCTTAATTATTTAAAATATATAATACTTAGATCAAACGATCTTAAAATATAAGGCAAAGCTATGATCTTGATGCATGTTAGAAAGATTAATATGTAATCTTTAAATTTCCGCATTGATAATTGTTATCAAATTTTAAAATATGCAGGCCTCGGGGATTAATTCTCCCAACAAGTGGTATCAGAGCTAGTTGACTTGCACGGGTTATATGCAGGCAAAGCATCAATGGGAACTCTCGCTGGTGACCGTGTCACCGAAGCCAGACTCTCCGCCCATTGGTGTTGGTGTACTGGCCGAGACGGTAGCCGGCTAGTCTGATAGGTACATTTGTTAGGTGACATGGGAGGTACCCATGACCGAGTAACAAATGGTATCAGAGCAATGGTTTCTTATTGATCTAATTTATTGCATGTAAATTAATGTTCTTATTAATTATGTAATTATGGCTAAAACTAATCGCAAGGCTATATGGTCACAGATGGATTGAAAATCCAAATTACCCATTCAATGAGGTATTCTGTGACATATTGCCGTGCTATTGTTTTATCATTGATGCTCAATCAAAAGATAATTTAAATTGAGCTTATGTATCAAAACATAGATTACACGCACTCTCAAAAGATGTTTTATATTTGATACATATTGATGTTGTATAAAAGCATGATATTTGCATGTTTAGTATAAAATATAGATATGATATATGATGGCATGATGTTTATGTTATGAAACATACAAATATTTATGAGAGTCTAATTTGAATGTCAAATGTTAATTCATAATCTCTTTAGATATGATCTAAATATAGGAATTATGAGTAGTAACATAATACATGTGATGCTTGATTGAAATATATGACATATAAACATGAAATATATTTAATCTTTTGGGTTAGCTAAATCGGGTCCATAAAGGGTTAGACCCTAAGGTTTAAATCAACTGGACTAAAAGAGTATTTGAACAAATCTAATTAGATTAGGTTAAGAATGCTCTAAATCAAACAATAGTTGTAGTTGATCATGTCCTTCTCTTTGATTAAACCAAATGGAAGTAGATTAGGCTCCGTGGTTGAGCATGAATCTCTTAGATGGTCAAATCAGAATTGGTTAACCATATGATGTTAAGGTGAGTTGGCAAGTTGCTCTAGGATCAACGATCGAATGGTTTTTAATTGGGAGCTACTCGTATTGATGCGTCTTTAACGAGTTAATGGCATATCCCTCCCATCGATCTCACTCACCTGGTCAATGTGGTGAACCATTTATGATTCAGATCATTTACCTGATTCGGGTTGACCCATGCCTGTAAGGAAATCAGTCTGACTGATTTAGGTGCCACTTAACCTGACTTAATCTTGTTTCATTCTACCCATTTCATACATTCAGTGGGAGAACTTGATTAGTCAATTTGTCTTCAAATTATAAAATCCTCTAAAATTATTAGGTCCTTAAAATGAAATAGTTATATGATAACTAGATCATAGCCTCCCATTAAGGTGGGTGATAATGAGTCTGATGTCTTGATAATCATTGGAGGCACTCCATGCCTGGTGCTTGTCAACCATCGGAATTATCATTCATTATATGATAAGTCAGCGTAACTATTAAATAGACAGTCAGGTGAGCCGAGCTTCACTCGGGCTTGGTTGTCTATTGATAGGTTACACTGATTATATCATTTAATGGTTGGACCTAACCAGAACTTTCAGTGGAGGCACTCCATGCCTGCTGAAGAGGTACATGGGGCAAAACTGAACACTAAGAATTGTTTTGGGAAACAATTGGTTTTGAACCTACTCTTAGATGCATATGGGTTGGCCAAGCTTCACTTGGGCCTGTATGTAGTCTATGTAGATCTTAGTGCCCGCTAAAGAATTAAGAATAATTCTTTGAATTGGGGTGTAGAGGCTGCCAATTTAAACAAAATAGTGGGAGAATCTTTAGACTAAAGTCCAAGTCTTTAGACTGAATCAATTTATATACTAATAAACTTTAGTTTTTCCTTATGCAGAAAATGGCCACTAATTTATCATTAAGGTCCCTATTGGATAGTGACAAGTTGAATGGTTCAAATTTCAATAGCTGGTTTAGAAAACTTAAGATCGTCCTTGAGCATGAGAGGATTCTATATTTAATAATCCTGCACCAAAGATACCTGATGCAAACACACAAAGTTCTGAGAAAGACACTTATCAGAAGTGGCTCAATGATAGAACTAGCATACGTTGCATCATGCTAGCAGCAATGAACGATGAATTCGGTCGCCGGTTCGAGAATGCTCAGCCAGAAGAAATCATTCAAGCATTGAATGAATCTTTCGGCACACCTGACGACGTTGAAAGGCACAAGACTAGTTGTGCTATTTTTAATGCTCGAATGAGGGATGGATCTCCTGTCACTGATCATGTATTGTACATGATCGAGAAGATAGAACTGCTAAGCAAGCTCGGCTTTCCCCTACATGAGCAGTTGGGAAAAGATGCGATCCTGAATTCCTTGCCTCCATCCTTCCGACCTTTCCTTACTCATTTTCGAATGACAAAGCCTGCAGTCAACTACCATGGTTTGTTGGGGTTGTTACAGAACTTTGAGAAGGATAACCAGCTCTCTAAGGGTTTGGTTAATGTGGTTGAAGGATCTAAGGTAGGGCGTCAACCCTTTGGGAAAGGGAAGAAGAAAAAGAATAAGAAAAAGGTGCAACATGCTAGGACATCTATAAGGGGTCAGATGCAGAAGAAGAAAGTTGATAAAAGTCAAGCTGAATGCTTTCATTGCAAGATGCAAGGGCACTGGAAGAGGAACTGTCCTCTTTACATTGCCACACTTGATCCAAACAGGCCAAGAAGAAAAAGGGGCAAGATGTTGCTCAACAAGGTATTTATATGATAACACCTTGTAATTTTTCTGTATATGATAATCAGACCTGGGTATTGGATACCGGGAGTCCTTTTAACATTTGCAATTCATTGCAGGGACTACAGGTCACTAGAAGATTTGAGGACAATGAAAGATTCCTTAATGTCGGCGATGGAAGATTAGTTCCAGTTCTGGCATTAGGAGTTCTTGAAATAGTTTTCAATAGAAATGTCATTATACTAAATGATTATCATTTTTGCCCAACGTTCTTGTTGAACGTAATTTCTGTAGGCCTTCTGGCCAAAAGTCATTATGAAATTTCAATAAAGGATGTTACTTTGAATATCATTATGAATGGAGTCACTGTAATGACTGGGCATTTATCTAATGGCATTTATATATTATCACAGCCTGTGAATGTAGTGTACAAATCAAGTAAGCGCCCTAGAACAACTGATGTCACAGACATTTATCTTTGGCACCATCGGCTGGGTCATATCAATAAGAACAGATTAAACAGGTTAACTCAGGAGGGCATCCTTCGAGTTGATGATTGTGAATCATTAACTACCTGTGAATCTGTCTTCTTGGTAAAATGACCAAGTCATCTTTTACTGGAAAAGGTGAAAGAGCCAAAGAGCTATTGGTCTAGTACATACTGATGTATGTGGACCAATGAGCACTTGTGCCAAAGGTGGATATTACTACTTCATTACTTTTACAGACGACCTTTCTAGGTTCGGTTATGTCTATCTTATGCGACATAAATCTGAATCGTTTGAAATGTTCAAACTATATCATAAAGAAGTAGAAAAACAAACAGGAAAATGTATTAAGACCCTTCGATCAGATCGAGGAGGCGAATACCTTTCCAATGACTTTGTGACATATTTAAAGGAGAATGGGATTCTCTCCCAATGGACTCCTCCTGGAACACCACAACATAACGGTGTGTCGGAAAGAAGGAATCAAACTCTGTTAGACATGGTTCGGTCCATGATGGGTTTTGCAAGCTTGCCAATATCATTTTGGGGATATGCATTAGAATCAGCTTGTCATATTCTTAATAAGGTTCCAAGTAAGTCTGTTTCTAAAACTCCACATGAGATGTGGTATGGACATAAACCGGTTATCACCTATCTGAGAGTCTGGGGGTGTCCGGCTTATGTGAAACGTGCAAAATCAGACAAACTTGAACCCAAATCTGACAAATATTTTTTCATCGGCTATCCGAAAGAAACCAAAGGATATTACTTCTACAATACTGAAGAACAAAAAGTTGTTCATTAGTAATAGAGCAGTTTTTCTTGAAAAGGAGTTCCTTAGTGAAGGAACAAATAGCTCTAATGTTGAACTTGAGGAAGTTCATCAAGTAGAAGGAACAACACAAACCAGTGAACCCTTAGAATCTGAGTTGATTAGATCAAACTCAAAACCCATTTTAGATGCACCATTAAGGCGATCTGGTAGAGTACCACATCAACCGGACAGATACTTAGGTTTCTTGGTCCAGAACGATGATCCTGTTGAACTCGATGAGAACAACGAGGATCCGATCACCTATATGGATGCTATGCAAAGGACTGACTCTAATAATGGCTTGATGCCATGAAATCCGAACTTGATTCCATGAAGGACAATAATGTATGGACATTAGTTGACCCACCCGAAGGGATAAAACCCATAGGGTGTAAGTGGGTTTTCAAGAGGAAAAGAGGCGCAGACGGAAAGGTTGAGACCTATAAAGCACGTCTGGTTGCCAAGGGGTATCGTCAACGTTATGGTATTGACTATGACGAAACGTTTTCTCCTGTGGCAATGCTGAAATCCATTCGGATTATGCTAGCTATAGCAGCACACTTCGATTATGAGATTTGGCAGATGGATGTTAAAACCGCTTTTCTAAATGGTGATTTAGAAGAACAGGTGTATATGATACAGCCTGAAGGTTTTATATCTGAAGACGAGTCTAAAGTGTGCAGGCTACAGAAGTCTATTTATGGACTTAAGCAAGCATCTAGGAGTTGGAACATACGATTTGATAAAGTGATCAAATCTTATGGCTTTATTAAGAATAAAGAAGAACCTTGCATTTATAAATGGGCTAACGATTCCGTTATTGTATTTCTTGTATTATATGTGGATGATATTCTCTTAATCGGGAATGATATCCCTGCATTACAAGGAATAAAGACATGGTTATCATCACAATTCTCCATGAAAGATCTGGGAGAAGCATCATACATCCTAGGGATGAAGATCTATAGAGATAGATCTAAGAGGATGCTTGGTTTATCCCAATCTACGTACATTGACACAGTGCTAAAGAGGTTTAGCATGGAGAATTCCAAGAAAGGCTATCTTCCGATAGGCCATGGAATTCATCTTTCTAAGAAGGATTGTCCGACAACTCCTAATGAAAGAGAACGTATGAGTCGAATTCCATATGCTTCGGCAGTAGGATCGATTATGTACACCATGACATGTACAAGACCAGATGTGGCATACTCACTAGGAGTAGTGAGTAGATACCAATCTGATCCAGGAGAAAAACACTGGCAAGTTGTTAAGACAATCCTTAAGTATTTGAGAAATACTAAGGACCAGTGGTTAGTCTATGGAGAGTCTGATTTGAAACTTGTTGGATATACTGATTCCAGTTTCCAATCAGATCATGATGATAGCAAAAGTGTATCGGGTTTCGTGTTTATCCTAAATGGTGGAGCTGTTTGCTGGAAAAGTTCCAAGCAACATACAGTGGCAGATTCGGTGTGCGAGGCAGAGTACATCGCTGCATCAGATGCTGCGAAAGAAGCTGTGTGGCTGCGAAAGTTTATCTCCGAGCTTGGAGTGACACCTTCCATAGATGGACCAGTCCTGTTGTACAGTGACAGCACTGGTGCCATAGCTCAAGCAAAGGAACCACGAGCACATCAGCGCACCAAGCACATACTGCGCGGTTTCATCTTATTCGAGAGATTGTAGACCGAGGTGACATAAATCTTCAGAAGATTGATGGAAAGGAAAACCTAGGTGACCCATTTACTAAAGCACTCAGCATCAAGGAGTTTGACACTATAAGTTGAAGATGGGTATTAGATACTGTAATGAGTGGCTTTAGGCTAAGTGGGAGTTTGTTGGGAATTGTATCCTAAAGCCAATCATTTGATGATTGTGCTGATGTAAATTGTATATAAATTGATATATTAATAAAAGTTATTTGGCAGTTTATTCATTACAAGAACATCTTCTTAAAACTCCTAATAGTAATGAAGCCCTCAGGATCTTCCTTCACGATAAAGGAGGATTTATCTTTGAAGGTCCTTAAAAGAGTTCGCGACCAAATGATATACTATGACAGGGCCATAGTACTATCAATTATAGGACGTTGTATATCATATTTGTTGGTTGTCCTCTTAACCAAGGAGTGTAGAGACACTGGTATGACATACAGGTGAAAGTGTAGGAGTACATTTCACCGAACGTGACTCATTTCCGGATACTCTACTGTCAAGAGTTAATCCGAGAAGATATAGGTATAAGTATCCTTCAGACCTGAAGATCACAACCAGTGGCTTACAAGCAACTCATTGTACTTAGGTGCCGGACCACCTGGATTTCTAATCCAGCTACGAAAGGTTACTGGGTGCAGTCAAGTACTTGTGGTAGTCAGTTGTGGATCAAGATGGAATTTGACCTATCCCGTTAAAAGGAGAAATGCTTGTGTTTCAATTTAGCAAGACCTTGGCCAAGGCACTTCATGTGAAAGTCACATGATCACTAAAATTGAAATCACTTTATGGATTTGCTATTTAGAGTTGACAGGCTCTTAAGCCATCCTTAGCATTTGTGGTCAAGAGGATGAATTATACGGTAACTGTTTCTTAGGGTTCTTGGAGTTTGCTCGGCAACTCTTCGACCTATCCGGACGTCGGGTTCCATTGCTAGATGGGCACATCGATTAGTATAGAAAGTTGTTTCTATGCTACCGGCTTAGGTTCGAACCTAGAGAGTCACACGCATAGAAGTTTCCTAGGATGATCTATTTGCTGATCAACGATTGAGAATCGTATATGATTTAATTAATCAATTTGATTGATTGAATTATCTCAATTGGGTTAAGTACAAGTGAATAAGATTCAATTTGGTTTAAGTCTATTAGAAGGACTAATCAATTTCAAATATTGATTTGAAATTAGACTTGATTTGGATTTAAATAGATTCAGGACTAGCCAAATTTGATTTGGGCTAGGACCATGATCTATGTGGTTTAATCCAATAAATTCAAATTAGCTTAAAACCAAAACAAACCCCATGTGTGAAAAAGGTTTTCTCGCATGATGAGATAACTAAAATCTCATCTCATGAGAAATTAAATTCTCATGCAGAATTTAATTTATAACTTTTAGCCTTCTTCAAATGATTCCCAAGTTCAAGAAAAATAAATTTTGCTAAAAGGTGCCTCTTTGGAAGAGCGGCATTGACCTCTTTGGAATGCATTGACTGTGAATTAATGTGCCTCTTTTCCACACAACTCATTTGTGAATTAATGTGCCAAGAGCGCATCTCTTTGGTTTTCACAAAAGCGGAATTCTAAATGTTAGAATTCAATAGGTTGGCTAATATGAAACTATAAATAGAGGACATCCCTCACCAGATAAAAAACACAAGATCAAAAGAGATCAAAAATTCTAAATGTTAGAACCAAGTGTTAATTCTAAGAGTTAGAATAGAAAATTCTGGTGTGATTTTAGTGTTAGCAAAAGCTTGGTGGATCTTGGAGGAAGATTCAAGTGGAAGAATTCAAGATCAGCAAAATTATTTTTCCGCGAGCTAGCACTCCCGGGAATCTGATCATTCGGGGCTTCGCGTGGACGATACTAGAGGCCGGACGATTGAACGGCTGCAGAGCATAAAGGATTTACCTACTGTTCTTAAGGTAAGTGATTTGATCCCTAGATCTTAAGGCAGGCTTCAAGATAAGTAGTATGACTTCTCATCTTGAAGATCAAGATATGATCTTAATTATTTATATGCAATATTAGATCAAACGATCTTATAATATAAGGCAAAGATATGATCTTGATGCATGTTAGATAGATTAATATGTAATCTTTAAATTTTCGCATTAATAATTGTTATCAAATTTTAAAATATGCATGCCTCGGGAATTAACTCTCCCAACAGGATGTTGGATGTTGTGTATGTGTATGTTTCATGCGAGTATTAGTTGGCCCAAAGGAAGGTTAATGCTTGGCCAAACTACACATACTTATGATGGTAAACATGTAACGATTATAAGGATTTACATGTGAGTAATAAGTCGATCCAAAGATAATTTATTATTTGACATGCATTATTGTTAGTGTTTGATCATTACAACAAGAGTACCACTAGCAGTTAATATTATTGTCCAACGACTTGATATTAATGTTGCACTGGATATCTTGAGATGAGATTTACCATTATTTGAATTTATTGATATTTGTTATTAATTTTTTATATGAGCATGTTATTTATGTATTGTTTTTATTTTCTTTACAGCTAATGTTGCTACTATTTCTACTAACCTTAATTCAGTATCGGTCCTTAATGACACTAACTTCAAAGGCAAGGATAAAGGCAAGAAAAGAAAGAATAAGGCTGCTAAGGGTCCAGCAAAGAAGAAACAAAATCAGGATAAGGACAGTTATTTCTACTGCAATAAGCCTGGACATATTAAGAAGGAATGTTTTAAGTATCATGCATGGCATGAAAAAAAAAAAGGTACATTTCTTAATTTGATTTGTTTTGAAGTGAATATAGCTTCAGTATCTAGAAACACTTGATGGTTAGATTTTGATGCTACTATTAACATCAGTGTTTCAATGGAGGATTGCTTGAGCTACCGAAAGCTGACTGATGTTGAAAGACGCATTTATGAGGAAGATGGCAAATCGGTAGATATGGAGGCAATTAGGCAGATTGTTATTAAGTTCCGGTTATTATTTGGATCTGAAAGACACTTTTATAGTATCATCATTTAGATGAAATTTGATTTCTATTTCAGCTTTGGACAAATTAGGATATTATTGTTCATTTAGAAATAGTTAGTTTAGTCTTTCGTTAAATTCAAATATTATTGGAACTGGTTCTCTTATGGTGTATGACAATCTATATTTACTTGATACCGTTACTTCTTATAATGAAACCCTGAATATGGAATCACAAGGTACTAAGCGTAAATTTTGTAATAAAAATTTAAGAACATTATGGTACAAGCGCTTAGGTCACATCTCTAGAAATAGAGTTGAACAACTTATGTCAGATGAAATTTTGGATTCTCTTGATTTTATAGACTTTAATATATGTGTTAATTGCATTAAAGGCAAACAAACCAAAACAAAGAAGGATGCATATAGAACTACAAAAGTCTTAGAGTTGATACATACAGATATTTATGGATCATTTTCTACATCTTCTTAGAATGGTCAATATTATTTTGTATCATTCATAGATGATTATTCTAGATATGCATACCTATTTCTTATTCATGAAAAGTCCCAAGTTTTGGACGTGTTCAAATCATTTAAAGCTGACGTTAAGCTTCAACTCAACAAAAGTATTAAAGGAGTCAGATATGACCGTGATGGTGAATACTACGGTAGATATGATGGTTCAGATGAACAACGTCAGGGACCTTTTGATAAATACCTAGAGGAATGCAGAATTATCCCATAATATACTATGCCAGGGTCACCTAGCATAAATGATGTAGCTGAAAGACGAAATCACACTCTTAAAGATATGGTAAGGAGTATGATTAGTCATTCAACCTTACCAGAGTCACTCTGGAAAGAAGCACTAAAGACAGCAGCCTACATTCTGAACAGAATACCAACTAAAGCAGCTGTCAAAACACCTTATAAGCTTTGGATAGGATAAAATCCTAGTCTTAAGCATTTTCATGTTTGGGAATGTCTAGCTGAGGCAAGGCCTTATAGGCCATATGAAAAGAAATTAGACTCCAGGATAGTGAGTAGCTACTTTGTTGGATATTTTGAGTGATCTAGGGGCTTCAAGTTTTATGATCTCAAATCAAGGATAATTTTTGAGACGAAAACTATAACGTTCTTTGAGGATATTGAGTTTGGGGAAGAAATAAGATCAGAGACTTTCTTTGAGGAATTGGATCCTACTACTCTTATTGAAGAGTAGTTAGTTCCTATTCTTATAATTGATTCTGATAGTGAGCAGGTTTCTGTTTCTGTCATTGATCAAGTTGTAATTCCAGAACAATAAGAAATTATTGTTCAACCCTTAAAGATACAAACTCAACAACCTTAAGAACAAGTGCATCAAGAACAAGTGCTTCTGCGGTGATCCATTAGAAAAAGGAGAAATGTTATTCCAGATGACTATATAGTGTTTCTTCAGGAATATGATGAAAATAATGGCATGATGGAAGATGATCCTATCAACTTCCTTCAAGCCATACAAGATTCTAATTTAGAAAAGTAGATTGAAGCAATGAAAGAAGAGTATAAGTCTATGCAAGATAATAAGATTTGGGAACTTGTCCCTTTACTAGAAGGTGTGAAACCCATTGGTTGTAAATGAATTTTTAAGACCAAAAGGGATTCAAAGGGTAATGTGGAAAGGTATAAAGCTCGTCTTGTGGCTAAAGGCTATACTCAAAAGGAAGTGATTGACTTTAAAGAGACATTCTCTTCGGTTTCATCGAAAGACTCTTTTGGGACAATCATGGCTCTTGTTGCACAGTATGATATAGAACTCCATCAAATGGATGTTAAGATGACATTTTTCAATGAAAACATTGATGAGACAATTTATATGGTACAATCAGAAAACTTTGTATCAAGAGACCCAAAAAAAATGGTTTACAAATTGACAAAATTCATTTATGGGTTAAAGCAAGCTTCTCGTCAATTGTACCACAAATCTCATCAAGTAATTCTCTCATTCAATTTTAAGGTGAAAGTTGATGATTGTGTGTATCATAAGTTCAGTGGGAGTAAGTGCATTTTTCTGGTTTTGTATATGGATGACATTTTGCTTATCACAAATAATATAGGCATGTTGCACGAAACCAAGAGATTTCTATAAAATAATTTTTAAATGAAAGATCTTAGTGATGCCTCTTTTATATTAGAAATCCAAATAAATCGAGATCATTTTAGAGGTATCATTGGATTATCACAAAAGAGCTACATCGATAAAGTACTTAAAAATTTGACATACAAAATTACAAACCAGATGATACCCCAGTCACTAAAGGAGATAAATTCAATATTAATCAGTGCCCAAAAGAAAACTTTGAAGTTGAAAGATGTAAAAGATTTCTTATGCTTTGATTATAGGGAGTCTAATGTATGCTCAAGTTTGTATGCATTTGGATATTGCGTATATTGTTGGAGTGTTAGACAGATATGTAACCAACTTAGGAATGGATCACTGAAAAGCAGCCAAAAGGATTATGAGATATCTGAAAAGAATAAAAGATTACATGCTCACATATAGGAGATCAGATCATTTTGAGATCATTGGGTATTCCGACTCCAACTTTGCGGAATGCTAAGATAGTAAAAGATTTACTTCGGGCTATGTATATCTATTAGATGATGGGGCTATTTCTTGAAGAAGTGTAAAATAGACACTTATAGCTCCTACCATGACAGTAGAATTTATAGCATGTTATGAAGCATCCAATCATAGGATATGACTGAAAAATTTTATCAACTGGACTGCGCATATTGAAAGGAATTGAAAGACCGCTAAAGTTATTTGTGACAACAAGTTGGCCATATTGTATTCAAATAACAACAGAAGCTCGATCAAGTCAAAGCATAATGACATCAAGTTCCTAGTTGTAAAGAAAAAAGTACAGAGTGATCAGATTTCTATAGAGCATATAGGGATAAACTCTATAGTTGCAGATCCCCTTACAAAGGGTGTGCTGCCTAAGGTCTTTCATGAATATACTGCTCACATGGGTGTTATAGAGCATGATGATGCTTAGATTCAGTGGAAGTTTGTATTGCTTCTATTTTATGCTTTATGTTTGATTTGTGCACACTTATGTGTTTGGATATTTTTTGATAAAAATAAAGTATTTTATTCAGTTCAATACAATCTCTATACAATTATGTTAAAGTTGTGATCTCACTCAAGTGTAAGGAGGATCAGTTGAAAATAGGCATGTTAAGATCACATTACATGTAATTTTTAAGCTACACATCCACATCATGATTCATGCCATTCAGTTGTATCAACATACGTGACCATTGATGGGTCGAGTTACAAAAGATATAACAAAGGCCGCTTTGATCCTATGTTGGTATGGTTGATGGACCGGATTGGTTATAGATACATTTCAGTAATGACAGTAAATTTGAGCTCATTTGGTTATTTTTTTGCAAAACATAATTATAAGATTACACATATAGCCCAGTGGAAGATTGTTGAATTTTTAATCCAACATTGGGCTTATATGTGAAATAATTGTGTTATGAACTGTCAAATAAAGTTAAGCCCAATTAAAAGTGATATGCAAAGGTTTCGATGATTTGGGCTTTAATGTATCCGATAAGGTATGGGCCTTTAATGTGCAGAGACCTAAGGGGTTATTTTTATTGTTATGATGGGCTAAAATAGAAATACCAAAAAATAATAAAATTATCTATATATAGCGGTTATGGTCCCTGGATCGTACATACGACTCTTTTTTCTGAATCCCATCATCAGAAAGAAAATTCTAGAGAAAATTCTAAAGGACTCTCTAGGAGTATGTGTTGATCTGGAAGGCCAACCGTATGACTCTGAAGAGCAATCAAACAATATGGATTCATGTATGCTTCCGTTTGTCATTTATGAATTCTTGATGATTGAACATGAATGATTCTTGGGCTTTATGGTGATGATTTTTACCAAAGATTTAGGTTTAATTTCCAACAAAAGCCACTAATGGTTAGAAGAGTGAGAAAGGTCGCTAATGGCTACAAATTTTTTCTATAAATATGATGGGTGAGCCAAAGGTTTTATGCATTGAAAAAGAAAAGAAAGAAGAAGAAGAAGAAGAAGAAGATGTTAATGTGAATTCTCTTATTCCTATCCACAAAAGAAAATCCCTCTCCTTCTCTAGCGCACAGTAACATGGGAATCTCAAGAAGATTTGTGGAAGCTCGAAATGACATGAAGCAAGTCCCATAAGATCTGGTCCTTTTGTTTGGTACAAAACGGTATGATCTATGGTTATTTCTTTTGCCATAACTTCTAAGGGTGGTGTCAAAGCCCTGATAGGCTTGTTTTCCTCATTATATGGTCTCCATATTGATGCTTGATTGCCTTAGCATGCTTTGAAATTACATATTTAAATAAATCAAAAATTTTCAATAGCAAATTAAAGCCTCACCTGATACAACACATATGTTAAGGGTTAAGGCATGAAATTGATATATATTATAGTCCATGATCAGTGTAAGTTGCTGTTGATATGTATTTAGGAAGTCAGAGAAAATCAAATCGTTTGGAAAGGCCCCAAGGGCTTCTTTCCTATGCAATTAGTCCACTAGATCCTGTGGATGAAAGGCAAGGCATGAGGTTATTATATCATAATGGTTATTCATGTTTTAAAATATCTATTTAATCTCTCACAAGTTAGCAGTATTGGAATGCTTTAAATATTTAATGAATAAGGATGAGAATCAAAAGATAAAAAAAAGAAAAAAAACAAAGCCCTTCGAATTGACAAAGAACGTAAGTGCTTGTACAATTTAAAGAGCTCTATTTAAAGAGTACTGTTAGAAAAGAGAATCATAAGACAGCTAGCAATGCCTTGAACCCTATAGCAAAATTATGTTACAGAAAAGAGGAATTAAATATTGTTAGAGATGGTTAAATCAATGATGATATAGGCAGATTTGCTAATATCATATTGAAAGATCTACTTTTGACTACTATAAATATATTTAACCTAGTGCCCTTCAAGTCAATACCTTTCATCTACATGAATTGTGAACATGGCATTGCATGTGCTTGTCATGTTCATGATACTTCTTACACGAAAAAATCTTCCTGCATCGCTCCGGTGCAGGAAGCGCGCACCGGGGTGCGGCATTAGCCGTGCGCCCGTACACGCGCCCGTGGGCGCGCGCGTGCGAGGCCCATTAACCATGGCACGCACGTTCATACGGACGCGCGGTCAATGCCGCGCCCCGGTGCGCGGCTTAGTGCATCGGAGGTGGTGCACTAAGTCCTTCCCCTTCTTACACATATAGGAAGTTAGGCCTTAGAAAAAAAAAGAATATTTTTATTAGGTACCTAAAATGCTCTAAGGATTATGTGGTTAAAAGTGAATAACCTGATGGAAGTGTAATTGACATTGAGTCACAAGATGTGGATTTCTGCGGGTGAGTTCCCAAGCAAGGATGAGGTTAACAAAGAATTGGAAATCTATAAAATTATAGAGACAAATAAAGGCACTCTAGGTAGCCTAGTTGAGAATGAGGAAAAATCTCTCAACATCCTAAGGATAGTGGAAGCAATTCAATGCCTAGTTGGAGTGCAACACTAAAAGAGAATCCAAAGGAACCTCAAGTGTATATAAGCAAACATGAAAGTATCCTCAGCTTCAAGATTGGGAGGAAAAGCTTACATGTTGAACCATAAGCATAATAAATGGTATGCTAAGCATAATAAAAACAAATATAAATAAATGATCATAATTAAAAATTAAAATTTTATTATATAAGTTACTATAATAACAACAAAATGTTAATCCCAAATTACTTAAAATTCATTATATAAATTCTTTTTCTCCATTGAATTTGGTTTTAAACAATATTTTATGAGTTATAAATATTAAATATAGAATATTTGATAAGTTTTTTGTTTTTATTTTGAAAATACCATCTATAGTCATGAACTTTGGTGTGAGAAAAGGATATGATAGTGTTCTATTGAAGATAAGAAGCATAAAAGCTATACTTTTGAGAGAAATCATAGAAGAGATATGAAGATTTTAATTATTATTATTGATAGAATTTAAAATTAATAGATTGGTCGGCTCAGACATGAATAAGTGATACTTGAGATTAATTTGTTGATACAATTACATGGAACTTTATTTTAAAAACTATCCCTAGACCATTCTTAATGATTCTATCATAAAAATATCATGAAATTAATTAACATCTAACGAAAGATCAAATTTGATAATAGTTACCATAAATAAAAATCAACATAAAAACCATTAATTAGTCCCAAGTAAATTAAAACTTAATGTTTTGAGTGAAGTCTACCACTTGCTTGGATAGAAGAGAATAAGATATTCTGAAGTGGGTGGATCAAAAATCCCATACTCCACATTCAAGTCTACGTCTACGTAGTGCATTTTAATTAGAAAATTATAATACAAATAATCTTCTCCCCCTTTCTCTCTTTTCTATAAAAAAATCCTAATATTATCATTGTTATATTATATATTTAATAAATAATATTTAGGTTCAATGTTTGCAAGAAAACTTTGAATAACCTAAGGAATCGGTAGTTCCTGGCAAGCAGCGAATTAGATCTTCAACATGAACTTAAAACCGATTTATTTATAAGATATGATCTTCGGATTCCACAGCCAGCAAATCATATAACGAAACCCCAACCACATTGCATAAATTTTAAAGGAAAGCATCAATATCTTCATCAGTTCTATGCGCAAAGATTAACGACAAGCACCAGGCGTCGGAAGGTGGCAAGAGATATTATACTTACAATAACCTTTGGATTACGACGAACTTTGACGCTTGCTAGATAACTGAGACGGTCCCGCGACCAAACAGTGAAATAGAAAACGTCGTTTGTTTTCATTATAACAGACGTTGTCCGCCGCTTAATTTGCTTGTGACGTTCTCCGAGCACTTCGGACAAAGCAGCAAGGCGTGGATGGGGCCACGGTCTTCCAACAAATACTCCACCAAAAGACTGCTCTACAGTAATATGATCAGAAGAAACGACAAGCCCACCATTTGTTTGTTCATTTGGTGGAAGTTCCATCAGCCTTTGCGCTGTCCCCACCATCGTCCCAAGCACTAAAGCTTATCACTGCTCATTCCATCACCCACTCCAAGTTCCAAACCCTCATGCATGACAACCAACATCACCACTAACCTCACATAGTACTTCGTTCACCCCGTGGGGCAACCTCAACCATGTGAAGCTTGGAAGATATATATGTGGAGCCTAACGTCAAGAAGAGTTGTCGTAGCATTGGTTCTAGAGGCACCTCTCTTGAGAAACAATGAAAGGCGATCGATGGCGTCCCTTTCCGGATGACACAAAGCGCACTTCCTTTCCCTTGTAGCCTTTCTACCTCGCAGTAAAAAGCTTGGCGTGTGCCACCGTTTGTTTTTTTTTTTGGTTCTTAGGTCCTAGAGTTGCGCCGAGGGAACCGAGGCGTCGGCACGGGCACGTCCCGGCCGGACCGCATCAGCTCGAGCCGGTCCGCGATCGTCGAGTCGAACAGCCTCGAACCGGGGTTCTCCGCATAGCACACGAAGTAGCACGCCACGCAAGCCTGCGGCAGCGCCATCGCAATCCTCGTCTACGCATGCGGTGAGTTAATACGCCATATTAGGCGTTAATTAATTATCGTTTATCAAGAAGCTAAGAGAGTAAGACTGGCTCACCACGAGATAACCCACGAAGAAGGCGAGGAGGGAGACGGTGGCCGTATACTTCTCGTAGGACGAGAAGGTCCACGATGCAGCGAAAATCACAGAGGGCCCCACTGCACACGCCGGACAGGAAGCAAATCGCGCTGGTGATGTCCGAGTCCACCAGCTCCTCCATCTTCTCCCTCTCAAACAACCCCCATGTGGTCTGCGACGCCGCCACAAAACCCTTCCCATATGCCGCTATCTGTAACGAATCCAACCAGTCATATATATTATTTAAGGAGATCGAGAAGAGTTGGAAGGAAGGAAGGAAGGAAGAATGAATCGATTGGATTACATGCACGAAGGCCCAGCTGTTGCCGTAGCGGAAGACGGTCTCCATGACGTCGAGGCAGCAGTGGGCGAAGGAGAACAAGAACTCGTCCTCGCCTTCTAAGAGATTGAGGCCGCGGGCGAGGATTCGGAGCGCCTCGATGGTCGGCACGAAGAACGAGCCGAGGGAGGCGCTGCCGAGGTTGATGGAAATGGCGCGCTGGAAGCTGAACTGGGTGCTGGACTGCATTCCTCTGAGGTAGTAGAGAGCTATGACTCGGCTGACGGTTAGATTGGCGACGTTTCGCATCACTTCGGCGGTCCAGGCGAGGCTGAGGAGTAGAGCGATGATGGTGAGGGGAGGGTAGTCGAAGTTGAGGGCGCCGATGACGGCGAAGCACCAGAAGGAGATCCAGAGGAAGCCGACGGCGATCATGAGGTAGGCCGGGCCGTTGAGGTCCCGGAATTTGTCGGCGGGGAGGAGGGCGCGGTGGAAGACCCGGGCGGTGAAGGGGATGCGGCGGGTGACCCAGCAGGCGTATAATCCGGCGCCGATGGAGAAGGCGATGAGGGCGATGCCGACGCCGATGGTGACCGTGAGGGAGAAGCAGAGGAGGAGGATGCCGGCGGCCATCGTGAAGCAGAAAGTGGACCAGAGCACCACATGGATCATCACGCCCGGCCACGACCGGACGGCCTTCTGCCAGGCGAAAGCCAGGATTATGCTGAGCACGGCGGAGCCCTCGATGGGAGGAAGCCAGAATTTTAGCACCCGCTTCTCCTTCCGGGCGGTGTCTGAGCCGACGTCGACGACCCCCTCCACCGCCTTGAAGATGAAGAAGCACACGACGGCGACCACAACCAGGAGGTGGAGGAGGAACAGGACGAGACTGATTCTGTTGGTGTAGGTCCGGGTGTTGAGCGAGGCCAGCGCCACCTGCAGCTCGCCCAAATTTATTTGAGGAATCGAACCAAAACCCAATTTTTAATCCACATAGAACGAAAAAGAAATAAAATTGATCAGTACCTGAGATGGGGCTCGGGTTTGGTGGAAGGCGCCGGGGGCGGCGGCGGTGGCCGGAAGGGAGCCGCCGTGGGAGACGACTTGGATGGGGGCGACGGGATGCTGGGCCTGCAACCTGGTCACCCTCGTCTCAGTCTGAGGCTGAGACTGAACCAGAGAGGAATCCACCACCACCACCACCTCCTTCTCCTCACCTACTACTCCTTTGACGGTACTATTCTGCTGGCCTTCCTCTAGCTTTCGTTCTCCTTCTTTCTCTTCTGCGACGGCCATCTTTTTTTCTTCTGCCACTCCTTTCTCTATTGCCTGATATAAAACGATAAGAGGAAGGGATGGCCTAGATTTTATCCAATCTAATAAGAAAAAGAAAACTTAGAGGACATGGTGAGAGTTTACTATGGCGTCTTCTGTGTTCAGTGGGGGAGGTTTCTTCTGGTAGCCGGAGGCGGCGGCTGAGGGGCGGTCTCTGTCTGTGATTCCGATGTTAGGTCACGACTCACGAGCGGAGGAGCGGGGGATTAATGGTTACCGTTGAAGGGCGCTGGGTTCCGCTGCCGCTTGCTCTTCTTGCAGCTTTCCCTTGCTCTTTTCTCTTTCCTTGTCACCGTTATCAGAAGAGACTTATTTTTTTATTATTTTATTCGTACACATTTGTCATGTTTTGAATATCTTGGCATAAGAGGTCCTTGGGATGGACGGTTGGGATCAAGCCGGGCAGGTGATGGTTTGGTGGAGAGGGCGAGCGTGCCGAGATTTGGTTTGGGGAACCGGCCAAGCCTCTAAGCTTTTCGGTGCGTGCGTAATGACTCCAAGGGAGGTTTTCTCGTTAATGGTGTTGTCACGGAAGGAGTTGGGTGCGAGGCCCTGGACTCTTTGTAGTCAAAGACTCAAAATGTCGTACAGTTGAGTCCAGTAGAACCGAGGCAATCACCGAGGGTACCTCAACTATCAGATAGAAGGGGTTCAAGTCCTAAGAAGCTCGGTGGACCAGAAATCCACATAGGGTGGAACTTTTAAAAAAAATAAAAATTAAAAAAAATAAATGAGTATATACCTTGTTCTACAGTCTATACCATGAGCAGCTCTCTAATTTACTAAGAAATTAGCAATTTGATTAGCTTTTCAGAAGATATGAAAAGCTTCACAGCATAGAAGTAAGGCTATCAAAGACAAGAGCCGAAACAAAGGATGCTGACAATAAATCATCATAGGAGCCAGAAATAGTTATAATAATCACCTTCAAGACGGATGCTTGAACTACCAATCCATTGAAAGCTTCATTAAAGCTATCCGGCACCTTGCCTATATGATCACGCCAACACTAGTAGATAAGGGATAAATTGATCCATTAAAGTTTATATTTAGAAAAAATTCTTTATGCACTATACATGCATATAGCTGCACGTATGATGCAGAAAAAAATAAAAATATCTTTCATACACATACAATCAATTATCACATGGATGCACAAAAATTTTTCTCATATTTATATATGTTACCTGAGAAGATGCCCAAAAGACAAGTTTACATTTGGAACCTAAGAATTCGTGCTTTAGAATTCATGCTTCAGGCGACTCCGTGCTCTATTTTGGGTGTGCATCAAGATTAGTGCTTCGTTCTTTCTTGGTGCTGATCTACGGTGATCGTCGGTGCCGGTCTGATCGCTTCCAGGCGACGATGGCGCCCAAACCGAATGTCATTCCAGTCGATTCGGATGGAGGCAGAAGGAAGGCTAGGGAGTGGAATCGGGGAACTGATAGCCGATTTGAGTGGGTGGCTTCTTCACCTTCTCCGGCAGAGATCGAGGCCTTGGAACGGAGATTCCCGGAGGTGATCCAGGTTTCGGTCAGGACTTTGGAGGAGGCTACCTCGGACTGGAGTCAGAGAGCGGTGATTGCTCGGTCTCTCTCCCGCTAGATCCCGGCTGATGCAATCGTGCAGGAGTTCCACCGTGCAGGGATTGCCGGTGATGTGGAGTCCGTTAGCTTCGCCACCGCCACTACTTCTTCCGGTTCTCCGACCCATCAGCAAAATAGATTGCCCTTGGCAGGCCATGGATGGCCAATGGTCAGGTAATCGCGATGGAGGACTGGCGCCCTCAGTTCGTGCCGTCGGAGGGTGCCATGGCAACTGCTCTGCTTTGGATCAGACTGCCATCTCTCCCAATTGAATTCTGGTCTGAGGAGATCATTGGATCAATCCTCTCTGCTGCTGGATCTTTCCAGTTCATCGACGCTGCGACAAGGGATAGGAGGAGGGGGGGGTTTGCCCGTGCATGCGTCCGGGTGGACCTGACCAAACCTCTGCGGCCGAGAGCGAGGGTGTGCGGCTCTTCTCTGCCATTGTGGCAGCAGTTTGTCTACGAACACCTGGAGGGGATTTGTGCTAGCTGTGGTTCGGTGCATCTGGCGGGCAGCTGCCTCTCTTCTCCATCTGATGCATCTTCATCAGACAGCCCGGCTTTTGGCTCGTGGATGGCTGCTCTCCGCCGGCGGCGACCCCCTCTGCCTTCAGCTGTTCCTCATCCTTCGTCGACCCATCGAGCTGCAACTGCCCCTCCTGAGGGCTGGCATGCTCCGAAGAAGGTTGCCCGGAGAGTCCATAGAGCTGCGGTGGCTGGGCCTGTTGGATTTGGCTCAACTGTGAACTCTGGTGAAGGTAGCAGGGAGGCGATGTCGGGGGAGATCCAGGGCTCATCTGCTGCCGGGCACAGTGCTCCAGCAGATGGGTCTGTTGCTGTGGCCTTGACCTGGGAGGCTGATTTGGCTGAGATGGAGGGTGCCGTGCCGGTTTTGTCTGAACTTCCTCATGTGGCTGAAACTCCTCTAAAGCAGGCCCCTTTGAATCTAATCAACCCCTTTGCCCAATTAGGGAATGACAATTCGGCTTGTAGACCGAGGGCCCGCAAAGAAGCTAATCTGGGCCCACTGAAGCGTGCCCGTCCTATTGAAACTCCGGCCCCAAGGGTTGTTTCAAAAACTGTAAAAGGAAAAGGGAAACTCCCGAGTAAAAGTGTGGTGCATTCCTCATTGGCTCTCTCAGTGTCTGAGGTGATGAATGGGCCTGTGACTTTCCAGAGTGGTGGGCCTAAGATTAGTCGGATTGCGGAGATTCAGAGTTTAATGATTCCCACTAAGGCCCCCAGATGATGCTGGCGGAAGATCGGTCCCATGACTCTATAGTTTCTCTACTCAGATCGGCCATCCAGCCGAAGGTCACTGTAGAGGCCATGGATAGTCAGGATCAGTGTCCTTTGGAGGGAGTGATCCCTGCAAGTGGCTCGCCTGATACGGAGATGTCGGGGTTTTGGTTGGTCCCCCCCTTCAGAATGAAGATCCTTATATGGAATGTTAGAGGAGCCCTGAAACCTTCGTTTCGCTCCTCTTTTGGGAGGCTGATGCAGCTTCATAATTGTGATATTTGTATTTTGTTGGAGACCTGCTTGTCTGGTAATAGTCTAGCCTATGTTCGAAGACAGTTATCTAGATCTTGGTCTTCTTATGCTATAGAATCGGAGGGTCTATCTGGTGGCATTATGGTTTTGTGGAGGCATGCTGATTTAGAGTTGATGCTTTTCATCTATGTGGTCAGCAGGTTGCCCTTGTTATATCTGAAGGCTCGTTGGCCCCATGGCTTTTGTCTGGTGTTTATGCTAGTACCGATTTCCGGATCCGCCGTTCTCTTTGGGACGAGATCCTGTCTCTGCTTGCTCAGGGCATTCCTGCCCTATGTGCTGGTGATTTTAACTGTATTTTGGAAGCTAACGAGAAGAGGGGGGTAGGCAGTTTGTGGAGACTGCTGGTATTTCTGAGTTTGGACCTTCATAGCTTCTGCCAATCTGCTGGATTTGGGGTTTCAGGGAGCCCAATTCACCTGGTGCAATAACCGTCATGGCTCTGCTAGAGTGTCAGAACGTTTGGATAGGGTTCTTGCCTCGGCAGATTGGATTCGGTCCTTCCCTTATACTACTGTTACACATCTTTCAGGATTGCCTCCAATCATTGCCCTCTCCTAATCACCACTGATGTAGCTGCTCAAAGAAGGGGTCAGTTTAGATTTGAGAAATTTTGGACTTCATATTCTGCTGCCCGCTCCTTAATTGCTCAGGTTTGGCGTATTCCTGTTAGAGGGAGTGCCACTTATAGATTATCTCGGCGACTTGAGCTGGCTAGACGCCGATTGTCCAGATGGAATAGAGAAGAGGTTGGTGATATTATTCAGCAGATTGAACAGACTGAGCATACTATTGTTTCTCTTCAGGATAAGGAAGATCGGCAGGGTTGTTTGCAGGATTCTAACCTTACTGCTCTTCGATCTAGCCTGCTCTCCACCACTCCCTCCTCCGGCAGCAGGAGATGTATTGGAGGCAGAGATCCCGTATTCAGTGGATTAAGGAGGGGGATCAGAACACTAGATTTTTCCATCAGGCTACCTTGAAGCGTCGAGCGGCGAATCGGATTCGGTGGCTTGTTGATGAGGAGGGTAATGTTCAGGAAAACAGTGAGGCTATTGGGGACCAGCTTCTTCAGTTTTTTCGTTCTCGATGGACTGAGATTTTGGGGGATGGGTTCCCTGTGTGCTGTTCCCACCCTCTCTAAGGTTACTGAGGCTGAGAACGACTGTCTTACTAGGCCAATTTCTTCTGAGGAGATTAGGGAGGCTTTATGGAATCTGGGTCCTGATAAAGCCCCGGGACCTGATGGTTTCCCCTTTTTTCTTTCGTCACTATTGGGCTATTGTGAGACAGGATATTCTCCAGGCCATCCAGCTTGTCTTTCAAGCCAACTTCATCCCCCCTGATTGGAATCGAACCCTTATAGCCCTGGTTCCGAAGCGGCCCGATGCTTCCAAGCCTCAGCATTTCCGCCCTATCAGTCTCTGCACCACTTTATATAAGATTTGTGCTCGGCTCCTGGTTTCTCGGCTGCGAGTGGTTATTCCCCGCATTATTTCTCCTGAGCAGGGGGCTTTTTCTCAGAGGGCGGTGCATTTCTGATAATGTTCTTTTAGCTCAAGAAGTTATGCATGATCTCCATAGGGCTCCTATTCGTCACTGCTTAATGGCTATTAAGATGGATATGGAAAGAGCTTATGATAGAGTGAGTTGAGATTTCCTATATAGAGCTCTTCAGGAGTTTGGGGTTGCTGAGCCTTTTATAGCCTGGATTAGGGTCTGCATTCAGCAGCCGTCCTCCATCATTGTTAACGGCAGCCATACGGACTACTTCCAGTCTGTTGTTGGTCTCAGGCAAGGCTGTTCGCTCTCACCTTTTCTGTTCATCCTCACTGCTGATGCTCTGTCTAGGGCTCTACATCAAGCTCAACAGGCGTATGCTATTGTCCCCTATAGTGCGGGTTCTCATGGGCTATCGCTATCTCATTTGCTTTTTGCTGATGACTGTATCTTGATGGGGAGAGCCACTATCAGCAATGTGACAGCTTTTGAGTCAGTGATTCAGTCTTACTGCAGGGCTTCTGGATAGAAAGTTAACCTGGATAAATCTATGATTTGCTTTAGCCCGAAGACCAATCTTCATGTGAGGCAGACCATTAAGTCTATTTTGGGGATCTCTGCTCAGGCGGATCGGCTTTCCTATCTGGGCATTCCGATTACAGGGAGACGGCCACGGTGTTTTGATTTCCTTGATCTTGAGCGCCGGGTCAGGGCTCGTTTGGATGAATGGCAAGTCACTGAGTTATCTATGATGGGCAGACTCACCCTTATTCGCTCTGTGCTTACTTCTCTTCCTCTCTACATTCTATCCAATGCAGCTATTCCGGTGACCTGTTTGAGGCGGATGGAGAGATGGTTTCGAGATTTCCTTTGAGGTTTGATGCAGGATGGCCATGGGATCCACCTGGTGGCTTGGGATATTTTTGTATGTCGATATCGGAGGGAGGGCTTGGGACTCAATCCCTCACTGTGATGAGGGAGGCACTGACTGCTAGGCATGCGATGAGATTCTTGCTTGATCCCGATTGTTTATGGAGCTTGTTTATGCATGCTATGTATGGTGATTGGTCCTCTTACACACCTCCCCAGCCTACTCGTGCATGCTCGTTTTTCTGGAAAGAGGTGTGTCATCATGCTGTGGATGTGCTACCTCGTGTCTCATGGATGATTGGTGATGGTGCTTCTATTGATGTGCTTAGAGATACGTGGTTGGATGATATTCCATTGTCTCGCTGGCCTACTTTTATGAGCACTGACATTGCGTCTGGCATGAGAGTTATTGATCTAACTGTTCAGGATTGCACTGGCTGGCATACCTCCCGTGTTGCCACTCTTTTTGGGGCAGAGCTAGCTCAGTGTATTTTTTCCATCCCTCTTATATCGGGCAGAGTTCCGGACACCAGACTTTGGAGGAGATCCTATACGACTCGTGCTCCGACTAGGGATCTTATTCAGGTGTATAGGCCACAGCCTAGGCAGTTACGGGATGTCTCTTGGATTTGGAAGCTTCCCATTCACCGTAGAGTGCAGCCATTCATTTGGAAGCTGGCTTGGGACTGCCTTCCAACCTGCTCTCTGCTCTCGAGTAGAGGTTTGATGATCTAGCCTATGTGCCCGCTATGCGGGGTGGAGGAGGAGACAGTTGACCATGCTATTTTCACTTGCGACAGTGTTAGATTAGTCTGGCAGATAGCAGGTTATCACTCCTAGTTTGAAAGCAGTGGCTCTTGTTGTTCTTCTTTTCTGAGGATGATTCGGCAGGGCCGGCAGAGGGGCACAACTCGATTGAGATCTTCAGCTGCTTATATTGCTTCTCAGGTTTGGTTGGCTCGGAATAAGAAAATTTTTTCTGATAAAAGTGACCCCCCCCACAAGATCCTTAGGACAGCTCTATCCCTCTCTGACGAATACATGATCCACCAGTCAGGATTTGATATTGACAGACCTAACATCTGGGATTCCCCTGCTGCCTCGGTAGCACGCCGGCATACGGTCTTCGTTTCCTGGGAACCCCCTCCACTAGGATCTGTCAAAATCAACTTTGATGGTAGTGTCCAAAGTCGGCTGGTTGGCTCGGGGTTTGTGATCCGAGATTTTGACGACGGGTTGATGATTGCGGCTGGAGGATTTGGTTCTCTTGACCTGTCAGTACCGCTTGCTGAGTTATATGCGGCGTGGGCTGGCATATCTTATGCTATCCGCAGTCTGGGTTTTCATCATTTATTATTGAGGAGGACTCCACTACAGTGGTGCGTTGGCTCCGGTAGGACTCCGGCGACCCTTGTCTTCTAACCCTTGTTATGCGACATCAGGTCTATACTCCATCAGACTTCCAGAGTCCAGGTTCGGTATATTTACCGAGAAGCTAACTCCAGCGGCTGATTGGGTAGCTGCCCGGGTGGCCCAGCACTCTGGTTTTTGGTCTTGGAGACTGGGTGATTTATGTCCTATAGTTCAATCTTAGATATTATACTCCGATATGTCGGGCTTGACTCATGCTAGACTGGTGTGATCGCCCGCTTGTAACAAAAAAAAGAGAGACAAGTTTACTAAATACTACAAAAGGTTGCGGAAGAGAGCCTAAAGATCAAAGGACGAAGGTTCCTGAAATATAATTACTAATATGTAAGTAAGAGTAATAACTTAGTTACTTGATTTAACGCTTGACAAGCCATTCATCTTGAATCAAATTGCTTATTCTGAAAATAAATCTAATTTCTTGCCTTCTAAACCCACCATAAAACATGACTGAAAATTATCTGACCATCTCGCCTTATCACCTCCAACTCATCCCCAAATAGAAAAGCCCAAGCCTCATATCCATGTTATTGATATAAGAAAACATCCAAGGTTGAAAAAACTGCCATATTTGCCTGGATCCCTCGCACTGAAAAAATAAATGATCTATACTTTTATTCAATCTTTCACACCTTCCACAGCAAGGGTTTACTAAATCAAGGGAGAAGGCTATTCATGGGAGCATGGAATCCACTTTTCTCATATTTATGACATGCATATCTATAAGATAGATATAATTAAATGCTATATTAATCTAAGTTAATCATGTGAATTAAGGACAGGAAGATGCACAAGGGCAAAAACAAGGATGAGACGGATCACATGGGGAAAAAGATGTGATCATTCAATAAAATGATGGTCCCATTATTGGCTGGTAGGATTCTCTTGTTGAGGTGTATTTCTATACTTAAATCATTGTGCAGATGGATAGTTGGTAGCTAATAAATTGGTCAAAAACATGGATGGAGGCTCTAGAAGTACATTATACCTTCCAGTTTAAGATGGTGATGCAATTGGAAGGGCATCAAGTCCAAATCATATTGATTGGATTCTTAGTCAAAATAGCTTGTATATCTGAGGAAGGATCATTGTAAAACCCAGTCCTAAGCTAAGTTTAGCCTAAACCAATTAGGATTCACTACATAATGCGCCAAATTGTTGATAGGCGAAAAAAAATGAAAACATAAACATATCTCTGTTTATTCTAAACGAAAAGGTAAAATCTGGATCTATCAAGAAAATTAAGGCTGGTGGAGAAGGATTAGGAGGATCTAATCCTCTATAAAGAGACGAACCCTAAGTTCATTCAAGGGCATCAGAACGGCTGAAAATAGGAAGAAGAAATAGGGTTAAGATGCTGACTTTTCTTTGAAGTCCCCGGAACAAGTTTATCAGAGAGATAAGCGTTCCTTCTCCTCTTCAATAGCATGATTCCTTATCTTCTTCCAACACCATGGCAAATTATTGGATGGTTGTCGATAGATAATTTAAAAAATTAGAAACGGTTGGATATCCTAACTTGATGCTTATGTTTAGCTCTACATAAATGGTCGTCACTCTCGCTGAAGTAGCCAAAATAATTAGAATTATAGGCCAGAGAAAATAATGGGTGGCATCGTTAGAAACGAATGGCCTTTCTTGGCTAGGAAAACACTTTGTACACCGCCTCCGGTGCAGCAAGGCCTACATGGGCTGCACCGCTCCTTCCTATTGGTCCACATGGATCCCATGTGGCCTGACATGATGGGACAGAATAGCAGAGAGATAATGTTACTTTTTAATCGTACATCCATTAAAAGTCGTTCAGCCTTTTCACCATTGGTGTGAAGACGAAAATGCCCTTTCCCTCCAGCCTACTTCAACCCGCCATCTTATTTGGATTTTGCTGATAAAAATCGTAAGGTTCTGGCCTGAAGACTCACGACACCCTTAGTTCAAGACCCACGACACCCCAGTTCAAGACCCACTAGTTCAAGACCCACGACACCCTAGTTCAAGACCCACGACACCCTCAGTTCAAGACCCATGACACCCTAGTTCAAGACCCACGACACCCCTAGTTCAAGACCCACGACACCCCAGTTCAAGACCCACGACACCCTAGTTCAAGACCCATGACACCCAGTTCAAGACCCACGACACCCCAGTTCAAGACCACGACACCCTAGTTCAAGACCCACGACACCCCAGTTCAAGACCCACGACACCCCTAGTTCAAGACCCACGACACCCCAGTTCAAGACCCACGACACCCCTAGTTCAAGACCCACGACACCCCAGTTCAAGACCCACGACACCCTAGTTCAAGACCCACGACACCCAGTTCAAGACCCACGACACCCCTAGTTCAAGACCCACGACACCCCAGTTCAAGACCCATGACACCCTAGTTCAAGACCCACGACACCCCAGTTCAAGACCCATGACACCCTAGTTCAAGACCCACGACACCCCAGTTCAAGACCCATGACACCCCAGTTCAAGACCCACGACACCCTAGTTCAAGACCCAGTTCAAGACCCACGACACCCCAGTTCAAGACCACGACACCCCTAGTTCAAGACCCACGACACCCCAGTTCAAGACCCACGACACCCTAGTTCAAGACCCACGACACCCCTAGTTCAAGACCCACGACACCCCAGTTCAAGACCCACGACACCACTTCCACAGCACCACCGCCACCCCCTATGTCAGTGCTCCATCGAGCCGAGGCGCTTCGACGAACCCTTCGACCTCTACTGGCACTGCACCAGCGCTCCGACCAGCCCGACGCGCGCCGCCGCTGCCATCCGTGCTCGCTTCAACGCCTTGTCTGCCAACAATTCTCCTCGTCGTTCGTCGACTTCCTCCTCTTCAGCGATCCCTTTCTACTGGGAGAAGCCTGGCACCCCGAAAGGCCGCTCCACCGGCGCCGCTGATGATGGCAACACCGATGCGTTCAACTTTGCTTTTGGTCTCAGTGGGCAGCTCGACGAGTCGGGGATGCTGCCGGTGCTAACGGCGGCTGACGAGCTCTTTGAGGAGGGAAAAATCCGGCCACTACTTAAGCCTCCTCCCAGGCTTCAGAACCCAATCATGGATGGTTCCTCTTCGCGATCGCCGCGGTCACCCAAGCTCAGGGAGGTTTGGTCTCCCATCCACCGATGGAGAAGAGAGAAGGGTGGCGAGTTGGACCCCTTCACCGCGGCGATGGTGGAAGCAACAAGAGATAGAGGGAGGGAGAGAGCTCCCACCTCTCCTTCTATCTCTTCTTCGAGAAGCCGGAAGGGGTCGAGATCACTCTCTCCGTTGAGAGGAGGAGGAGGAATAGGAGGCTTCTTTCATAAATCCCCGAACTCTTCTCCTCCTCCCACTTCCACCAGTACCGCCACTCCGACCAACACCGTGAAGAGTGGTGGCAGCAAGAAGTGGCGGCTGAGGGACTTGCTCTTCTTCCGCAGCGCGTCAGAAGGACGCGCCACTGGAAACAGGATCAAGGATCCTCTTCTGAAGTGCATGACATTTTCCACATCCAACTCCTCATCATCTTGAACTAGGGTGTCGTGGGTCTTGAACTGGGGTGTCGTGGGTCTTGAACTGGGTGTCGTGGGTCTTGAACTAGGGGTGTCGTGGGTCTTGAACTGGGGTGTCGTGGGTCTTGAACTAGGGGTGTCGTGGGTCTTGAACTAGGGGTGTCGTGGGAACTGGGGTGTCGTGGGTCTTGAACTAAGGGTGTCGTGGGTCTTGAACTAGGGGTGTCGGGTCTTGAACTGGGGTGTCGTGGGTCTTGAACTGGGGTGTCGTGGGTCTTGAACTGGGGTGTCGTGGGTCTTGAACTGGGGTGTCGTGGGTCTTGAACTAGGGTGTCGTGGGTCTTGAACTGGGGTGTCGTGGGTCTTGAACTAGGGTGTCGTGGGTCTTGAACTGGGGTGTCGTGGGTCTTGAACTAGGGGTGTCGGGTCTTGAACTGGGGTGTCGGGTCTTGAACTAGGGGTGTCGTGGGAACTGGGGTGTCGTGGGTCTTGAACTAGGGTGTCATGGGTCTTGAACTAGGGGTGTCGTGGGTCTTGAACTGGGGTGTCGTGGGTCTTGAACTGGGGTGTCGTGGGTCTTGAACTAGGGTGTCATGGGTCTTGAACTGGGGTGTCGTGGGTCTTGAACTAGGGTGTCGTGGGTCTTGAACTGGGGTGTCGTGGGTCTTGAACTAAGGGTGTCGTGAGTCTTCTAGGCCAGAACCTTACGATTTTTATCAGCAAAATCCAAATAAGATGGCGGGTTGAAGTAGGCTGGAGGGAAAGGGCATTTTCGTCTTCACACCAATGGTGAAAAGGCTGAACGACTTTTAATGGATGTACGATTAAAAAGTAACATTATCTCTCTGCTATTCTGTCCCATCATGTCAGGCCACATGGGATCCATGTGGACCAATAGAAAGGAGCGGTGCAGTCCATGTAGGCCTTGCTGCACCGGAGACGGTGTACAAAGTGTTTCCTTCTTGGCTATGGGAGGGCCCAACTAAGACCCACATGATGGCGCCTAATCATCAAGCAAACCTGAAGAGATTGGTCGGTGGGTCAAGAAGAGTGGCTAGAAAAGGCCATGGATGTCTAAGACAGTGAACGGAAGATTATGGACCAGCGAATCAACGATCAGATTTTAGGGTCTAAGCGTTACAAATGGAATGGGAACAATCATTATTTTAATAAGTTATTCGGTTGGTGACACTCACCCTTCAAACCAAGTTAAAAATATAAGGAATTTTGGTCAGTGTTCGTGCGATGGAGGAGGGGTTTTCGATGGGCTATGATTGGCTCGAAATGGGTTGACGACACCGAAAAGGAAGAGAATTCAAATCTCTCAAACCAAGAGAAAAGACCCACGTATCCTCTCTTTTGATCTAGAATGGGAGCTGCTATTTACACCACAAAAATTACTCTCTGCATTTCAAAATTTAAATTACTTTCCACGGCTAAGAAATTTCTCTCTATACTCCCTCAAATTTTAAAAATTTTAAAATTACTTTCACAACTTTTTTTTTCTTCTTTTCAAACCCTAAATTTCTCTCACGCTTTTTCCAAACTCATTTCCTTTTCCTTCCCAATCGAGAGACTTCCCTTTCTCTCCAATGAAAGGCAATGGCGAGAGGCAGTGGTGAGAGATGGCAAGAGGCTACCGTTCTCACCCATTCATCGGCGTTTAAATTGATCCTAAGCAAACCCTCCATTCTCCTCCATTCCCAGGTGCAGAGGTTCCTTGGCAATGAGTATCGACGATCCATTCAATATTTTTCGGCTTGATCATTGGATTGTTCGGTCTGACCAAGCCGAATGAACAATCATGAAATGTTCAGTCATGCAAGGCTGAACAACAAGGCTTTATTCGGCATTCCAGGGTCAAATGGAGTACGATTCAATAAAAAATTAGAAAAAAGGTAAAATTATGAATCTTTGTATCCGTAGAATTTTTTTCAAATTGCTAGTTGTTTGTTTATTTATATAAATTTAAATCTCTTCAAATAAGGGGTTTAGAATATGTGTTGAATGGATTGAAGGAAATGAGGGATCGAGGAAACTAAAATGGTGAGGGAAGAGAAGAGGTGATTGATATAAGGGTCATTATATAATGGGTAAATTGAGTATTTTATTTTTTATGGGTACAGGAGTAATTTTTGTGGTGGATATAGAAATTCCCAATAGAATTCATGTCATTTTGATGGCTAAAACCCAAAAAACCCTTTTTAAGCCACAAAACTATATGACTCACGTATCCCTCCCTCTTAAATGGAAAAATATTACAATGACGCGCTGTCCCTAGCTATCAAAGTGACCCAAATGCCCTTTAAGCCATTTAAATGCCGCGCAGACTCTGGAACCCTCTTCCCAACTAATCCGATCTCCATTAATTAGCATCAACTGAAGAGGGATTGAGGTTTTTATCCTCTGTAAAAGGAGCCGAACCATCTTCTTTGCTATTCCTCTCTTTTCTCCTCCTCCTCCTCCTCCTCTTCTCTTTCCTTCTCGCTAGTTCCTGGCGCTAGAGAAGCTCTACCGGAACCTTGCCGGAGCCTGGATCGATGCCGCAACAAGGTAACGAGTTTAGATTCAAACCACGTCCATTTCTTCTGTTCTCATCCAAATCCTCTATTTCGTTTTAGTCAAGATAAATTCGGCTGCTATGGTGTTCGATTGGATCAATTGGAGGTTGGAAAACCTTGCCAAGATGGTGAATAGGAGCTTGGATTTCTGGCAACGATGAGACGAACATCAGGATCATGGAGATCAGTTCAAGAACCCTCGTCCAAGTAAGCTCTGGTGCCCTGTTTGTTTTAGGAATTCCTTAAATCTAAGATTAATTCAGCATATCTAAATATGGCCAGAGGATATCGTTGATTAGAACTGGTTCATATGGAAGCAGTGGGCTTTTAGATTCTATATCTTGTGAACGAAGATGGTGGGTTTTATTTGTCACAGAACGGCAAGGTTTGGGAACAGAAACATTAAGTTGTTTTGTCTTTTAAAGAACATCACCGCTATTTTAGAATCTTGGGTGAATTTTGAACTGGCATTACAGTCAGTGTGGTACCCAAATTTAGTTTTACTCGATGAATGAAAAAAAAAAGAATATATATTTTATAGTTCAAGTTTAATTGTTATCAGTTAATTTTTGCTTAAATTTTAAATTATATAGTTTCAACCCACTAACAAAGTTAATTGGATCAGAAAATAGACTTAAAATGCTACAAACGATATCAGAGTTGATTCAAGTATACAAAAATTAATCAACATGAGGAAGAGTTACTTATGGAGTGGTTGTAAAGTTTTACCATCACATAGAGCTATCCTTGCAATACCCATGATTCAGCTGTAGATTCTGATTATATTATGATGAGGATGTATTATAAGAAGGTAAATTATGATATTCTAAATTTAATTTTATATTAGATAAACAAATATTATGTGCTATAATTTAAATTTATAGGCTATCCATTAATTTTTATTTGAATTTTTTGAATACATGATTTTAATCTACTAATAAATTAATTGGGCATAAGATATGCTTGGGGCGTTACAGTGAGCCTTCGCCGGAGTCAACATTATCCGGCTATAGCCAGCTGGGACAAGGTGGAAGCTATCAGGTACGGTGATTTCTGGAGGTAGAAGACGGCTGAGTCTACTTTGGTTTAACGGTTGGACCAAACCCATTTTGGAACAGGTTTGGTTCGATTAAATTCAAATCAGTTCTAGTTTTAGCGTGAATTGGTTCAATTTTTTTAATCTCTGACTGGGATTAGATCAATTAGAACTGAATGTGTTTTGGGGATTATATCTGTATAAAGCATTGCTGATTCAATCAAGTTTTGGATTTAAGAATGAACTAAGCCCCAACCTGAGACCTTTTTGCTAGTTTAGATTTTAATCTAGTTCTTGAAACAGTTAGATTACTATGAATTGTAAGATCTGAACCAAATCCGACCCGGTTCAATTAAATTGAACCAAAACTGTTTTACTTCATATTATCAAAGCATTTTGTTGATTACATCAAATGATTTTTTTAATATATATATATATATATATACACACACAAGAAAGCTTTTTTTTTTTGTTTTACTGCTTTAACTTAAAACTTAGATCTCAAACCGAGCCGTCGATACTTATCTATGAACCTTCCAGAAGTTCCAGGTGACACGAACACTCCAAGATTCCCTCATGTACGCACATTCGCGCGCTCTCAATTTCTCACTCTCCTGGCCGGTAGCTCGTCGGTGCTCTCGCCCTCTAGAGCTTCCGATTGGCCATCCCCGGAGAGGCTCTCGGAGAGATCCACCTCATTATCTGGTTGATCGCCGATTTTTTCTCCGCTGACTTGAGCGTCGAGGGTCTTCCGCGAAGGACCACCCCCACGCCTCTCGCGCGAGGACTTTGTGCAGGTCCGCTGAAGATCGACCGCGTCCGAGAGGACGGATCCTGACGGCAACAATATATATATCAAGAAATTCCATTTGTTAAGTTTGCTGACTCTGATTAACTTAAAGACTCTAACTTGACTTACTTATCTTGAACCGGTTTAATCGAACATAAATTGGATTCAATTTTAATAAATCAGAAATGAATCAAGTTCAAATCCTGAAACTAGAAGACTGTAAAATCAAAGTTAGTATCCTAAATCCTTGATTTGGTTATCAAAGAGTCAGAACCATGAACCAAGTCTATGTTAGGGAATTAATAGTGTAAATGAGATGTAGATGTTCTAATTAATTAATATAAAATTACTTTAAGTACATTAGAAGGGTTGAATTCAGATTAAAGAGTAGTGAGGGACTAATCAGCAACTATTGAGATAAAGATAAAGACAAGCGAGCTAACAGGGTATTTTAGTAATTTTATTGATGAATAAAAGAATGTTTAGATAGTAACTAGAAACATTAGATAATAATTAATTTTAAATAATGACAGTTAAACATAGGTTAACAACTATTGAGATATAATGGTAATTTTAATATGGACTAGAAGGGTGTAAAGGCAAATTTTTAATTATGAATTTTAATAAATTAATTATTTATTCATGATTATATTATACATGATTATTCAGTAGATTGATTGATATTGGTGGATGCTGTAAAGGAGTTTGGATTAGCGGCTAGGAGTTTTATACCTACTATTGTATAATATGTTTTATATCTTGCATGCATCCATTCTTCATAAATTATTATTGGATTTCTCAACACGTTTTTAATTGTGCATAGGGTTAATATGTGGAGCTATTATATATTGTGTATTATTATTTTGGTTATGAAATGGTTTTGGCTTTAATTTGAGCTGATGTGGAATGTTGTTGTGATTATGATATGTTTATGGCTTTGTTGGATATGAGATGTAATGATGTGGGCATATGGATTAGTCACTAAGATGTGGTAGAAGTGGCATCAAGAAAGGACAACTTGCCGCAAGAGGTCGATGTGGAACTAGTTATGGTATGTGGTATAGCATGGTTAGATTTCTTATACCTGCTATTGATATTTATTATTGATATATGGTACTAGTTCGAGCAGTATTAATGTGATTCCTTACTAACCTAGACCAGCAGCATCGGGAAAGGGTTAAGGGCTATAAGAGGCCGATGTACAATCAGTCATGGTCTGTGAATATGATGTAGCTAAGTTTAAAATGTTCAGCACTAGTATGAGAACCAACTTGTATGTGCATATATTGCCGGATTAAGTTGTTAGACATGGACTGTTGGCATGAGGTTTGTTAGCCTGTATCTTCAAAATGCTAATATGTATAACGTTGATAATAGTGATTTAATCCAATGCCATAGATGATTGAGATTGTGAATCTGATGCTTATTATTTATACATGGTACTAATTCTGACAGTATTGGTATAATTCCTTATTAGCTTAGATCGACGGCACTAGAAAAGGTTTAAGAGCTGTGAGAGGCTGGTGTAAAATCAGTCATGGTCTGTGGATATAATATTGCTCAGTTTAATACGCTAGGCACTAGTATAGAAATCAACTTGTGTGTGTATATCATTAGTAGACTTGGGCACCAGGCCGCACCAATAGTTGGGTTGTGCCTGGTACGGTTCAGTAATAAACGGACCGTGCCGTATCCGATACGGCCAAAATTTTTTTGGCCCGACATGGCCCATGGCCCAATTTGGGCCACGGGCCATTTCGGCCCACAATTAAAAGCCTTTCTCTGGTAGTGAATTATTGCTCCACTCAAAATTCCTATATTCCAATTAGGTTCCTGAAAAATTTTGGTTTCACCTCAAAAAGATAGATAGATAGATACAGAGAGAGAGAGAGAGCAAAAATACTGCAATTTTGAGTTGTGGTGAGGCCGTGCCATCAAAAAAAAAATAAAAAAGCTTCAGGTGTGCACATTGTTTCATCTTTTATAAGCTCTTATTGGACATTGTCTAACCCCACGAATTGTTGCATTTGTTTCAGAAAGCTCTAATAAAGCTTGAGTCTACATAACATGCTATTAGTATCTCCATGAAGAACCAGTAACTTGTCAATTCCTTGTTAAAACTGACTTGGAGTCTTGTTTTGACCAGATAAGATTAAGTCTCCTGAACAACTCATCATAGTCACTGTTGAAAGCAGCACTATACTTGGAGTAAATCTTAGTTGGATGAGAAGCAGCAGACAGGTAATGTTTATGTTCAGAATGATTTCATTCTGTGGAGAAAGTTCACATGCTTTCAATTGAATCATAGAGAGCATTTAACGTTCCTAAAGGACTGAATCCATAAGATTTCATAACAATCAGTTACTCAGATTTATATGTTTGATCCTGAATGATTAGGTACTCGAAATTCTTTTAAGAACTTAAGAGACCAGAGCACATTTCGTAATTTTGAACGGCAATATTACTTCGTTTTTCTAATATGGTTATATGAAAAAGGTAGAACTAATGAAAAATATATCATACACCGTTGCAATTTGGACATGAGAATCATATAACATAGGCGAACAAGATAGCAATAGACAAGTGATCTCTATCATATAACATAGCAGTTGATGATGTCCCTATTCTTTCAAAGCGTTCACTAAAAACATGAAAAGTTTTTTTGTGTAACTTTTAATATATATTGATATAAATTTTTTTAATATGGAGGGACAATAAAGATATGGCAAAAAATACTCTAGAATGTAGTATCCCGTTTTGGTAGATGGTCCTATTTTATTGCAATATAGCTTAATCTTGCGGATAATTCTCAACAATAGCCATCCACTAGTTAATAAGTGATAACGATATCTCTTTAAAATTTAAAATTTAACAAAATGCCTACTTTGATGGGAGTAGGCGGTGGAAGGGAGTTAAAAAAATCTCTTTAAATAGAGATCCCTTCTAAGGTTTTCGTTAACACAATATCATACAAGAGAAAACTAGAAGAAGTAGAGATATTGAGTCTCTGATCAAGAGCATATCCTGTGGGCATACACCATCGTGTGCGATAGCTCATTGATTGGAAGCACTCAATCAGGGTTCTCGAAGCGGTAGATCAAGATCCCGAGAGGTAAATCTGTAGCTGATTCAGATCGAGAGAAAGATCAAGATCATGATTCAGATCTTTGAGAGGTAGATCATAAGCAATGGCTGGACGTAATACAAAGATCCTGTCTATTAATTCTTTACAGATTATTAATAGATTTCTAGCGGTTGGTATCAGAGCCATCAATACCTCTGCCTTATTTTTTTTGTAAGTGTTTCCATCATTTCAGATTTAATTATTTTGGGATCTGATTAAATCTTTTAGAACAACTTATTATTTCATTGTTCGTAAGCATTCTTGGTCTCTATTTCTCTCATATAGGGATAGTCCAAAGGGGAGGCTACTAGTAGTACCCTGGATTATTTGACCCAACGGACGTGTGGTAGGGATATTAGGGACGCACCAAAAGGAAGGCTAATGGTAGTACCTTGGTGTGTTTGCTCAACTACCTACGTATTGGAAGAGTTAATAGATTGCCTGGAAGATTATATGAGATCGTAAGAGTTTATTTTCTTTTATTCTTGATATGATTTAAATAAAAGAAAGTTAATTTGATTAATGAAATATCAATTGTGTTGTGGTGATTACTCTTTGAATTTTTAATCCCACGTTCTTTAGGTTTAAACCACCGTGAGGTGGTTCTATGGTTGGCTTTCCTAATGTAGATGACGGACATTAAAATGAACAGGATATTAGAAAATGTGGCCTGTTCGTAAACGTATGGGTCATGCAGTGAATTCTATTCATGTTAAAGGAAAGAATTCCATGTGTTTTCGGTTTTGTTTTCTATCATGCATAAAAAAAAAAGGCTTGCAGAGATCCCAGGTTCAAATCTATAGTGGCCGTTTTTCCTTTGTTGTTCCGATTTTCTTCCGTCAGATTCTGATTTTTGCTCATGGAACTTTGAGCAGAGCGGAAACGTGAATGTGGCCTCTTCTGTTAAAGAGAGAGAAAACCTGTTAAAGGGAGAAAACATGGCTTTCGTAACCACATGCGGTGACCTGTTAAAGAGAGAAAATGTGGCTTCCGTGACCACATGCGGTGACATGTTAAAGAGAGAAAACGTGGTCTGTTCTATGCATTTTTTGATTTTCTCGCTTATGAGTCTTTCGATTTTCTCACGGGTGTGATCTTCTTGATTTCACAGATCTCACAGCGATTTAAAATCAAATTGGATTGGTTAAATTTTAAATGCATGCTATTATCTATTTAATGTTTTATTATATCATGTGATATGATTTATTTTATCATTTATTTCTTAAGTTTAAAATTTTTGTATTAAAATATGTCTCCTGAGTCTCTATGCCTACGATGTTTTACATAGACTGGCCCAAGGGAATAATGAGCTACGGCCGGACGTGTTTTAATTAACAAAAAATTTTCTTAAGATAATTTTGAAATTCATTAAATAGATAATTGATATGCTATCTCCTATTTTGCATATTAGATTTAATTTATGCATAAATAAAATTATATTGGTGGTAGTGCAAAAAATCACAGTGCAAATCCTTTCAAGATTTGATTGGTCAATTGGTGTCTAACAAAGTGAAGAGATTATGGTTACTTAATTGGTTCCGTTAACTGACCTAAGGAAAGCAATGGGGACCCCACCTCTCTTCCACTGGCCTGACCAATTTGATTAATTCAGATCTTGATTTGAAATGTTATGTTGATTAAGATCGCTACCTAATAATCATGCTAAATTGGTTAATCTATATGCATATAATGGAGTTCAAATGTCACGTGATTAATATGACTGATTAATTGAGGAGTAGCTACAACATCTTTAATTAATCAAAATTATATATTGAGTTGCAAAGATCATAAGGTTAGATGATATTAATTGTAATTAATTATATTAATGCAATGAATCTTATCCCACGAAATTTTTATTACACTGATATAATTAATTAGGATGGGATAACAAATTATTTTCTTAATTACTCATAGGAATTAAGAAAGGAATATAATTTGTTAGTCACATCATTAAGTTAATGAGTCTATTTAAGTATAATAACTTAGCCCACAGGTAGTTATTATATGTTATTGATTCATGTTATTGCATGTTTACATTGGTAAGATATGACATCAAGTTATATGCCTCAAATTCAGTTACATGAACATAATTTTTATTTTTTATGCAGCTATTTTGCCTGTTAATATTTCTGATATGAATGTGATGTTCCAGATTTAAGTGGTGATAATTATAAATTATGGAAGGAGAGAATTCTTCTTCAATTAGGGTGCATGGATATTGACTATGCTATCAGGAAGGATGAACCACATTCGGTTACATCTACTAGCACTCAGGCTGAGATTGCTGCATATGAACGATGGGAGCGATCCAATCGCTTCAGTATGATGTTCATACGTACTAAGATTTCTGCTAGTATACGTGGTTCAATTCCTGAGTGCAAAAATGTCAAGGAACTTCTGAAGGCTATTGATGCATAATTTGAGTCTTCAGATAAGGCACTGGCTAGCACCTAATGGCAAAATTGTCATCAATGAAGCTCACTACTGTTGGAGGTGTGCGTGAGCACATCATGAAGATGAGGGACATTGCGGCTCAGTTAAATCCCTAGAGGTTGAGATGTCAGAATCTTTCTTGGTGCACTTTATTTTGAATTCACTCCACAGCAGTATAGTCCCTTCAAAATATCTTACAATACACATAAGGACAAATGGTCAATTAATGAACTTCTGACCATGTGTGTTCAAGAGGAAGGGAGGCTGATTTGGAAATGGAAGAAAGTGCATATTTAGTCACTCAGAGAAAGACTAAAGCTCCTAAAGCCAAACGCAAAGGAAAGGGTAAAGTACCATCATACAGAAGACAAGAAGGAGTCCAAGTGCTTCTTTTGCAAGAAGAAAGGGCATATAAAGAAGGATTGCCTCAAATTCAAGGCTTGGCTTGACAAGAAAGGTACTCTAACCTCATTCGTATGTTATGAATCCAATTTGGTTATATGTCATAACACATGGTGGATTGATTCTGGTTCTACAATCCATGTTTCAAATACCTTGCAGATTTTCTAAATCAAGAAAACCATTGGAAGTGAACAAAGCATCTATTCAGGAAACAAGATGGTTCACATGTGGAAGCGATTGGGACGTGCAGACTTATTTTAGATTCTGGTTTTGTTTTAGATTTGGAAAAGACATTTTATATTCCAAGTTTCTCTAGAAATTTGATTTCAGTGTCAAGACTTGTACTCGAAGGATATTCCTTTAATTTTAATAAAAGCTCTATTGATTTATTTTATAAATCTAAGCTTATTGGGAATGGTACATTGTCTGATAATCTTTTTAAATTAATTTAAAAAATAATACCTCCTATAATGTGATGCACGCCCAAACTGGTATGAAAAGATGTGTTATGAATGAGAATTCCTCTATTTTGTGGCATCGGAGATTAGGTCACATCTCCATTGAGAGAATTAAAAGATTAGTAAAAGATGGAGTACTTGATACTCTTGATTTTACTGATTTTGGCACTTGTGTGGACTGCATAAAGGGAAAGCAAACTAACAAGTCCAAGAAAGATGCCAAGAGGAGTTCAGAAATATTGGAGATCATACATACAATATCTGTAGTTAGATATGGACTCGTATGGTCAGAGATACTTCATCTCATTTATTGATGACTATTCACGATATATGTATCTCTACTTGCTTCATAATAAGAATGAAGCATTAGATGCCTTTAAGGTATTCAAGGCAGAAGTAGAGAAACAATGCGGCAAACAAATTAAAATCATGAGGTCAGATAGAGGTGGAGAATATTATGGTAGATACACTGAGGATGGACAAGCACTGGTCCGTTTGCTCGGTTTCTTGAAGAAAATGGAATTGTTGCACAATACACCATGCCGGGGTCTCACCAAAATGGTGTAGCTGAAAGGAGAAACCGAACATTATTGGACATGGTAAGGAGCATGATTGCCAGCTCCAACCTACCTAAATCCTTGTGGACTGAAGCTCTTAAAACACTGTGTATATATTAAACCGAGTTCCAACCAAGGCTATTTCCAAAACGCCATTTGAGTTATTTAAAGGTTGGAAACCAAGTTTGCAACATACGTGTTTGGGGATGCCCATCTGAAGTAAGAGTTTATAATCCACAAGAAAGAAACTAGACCCAAGGACTATTAGTGGATATTTTATTGGATATGCTGAGAAGTCCAAGGGTTATAGATTTTATTGTCCATCTCACAGCACTAGGATTGTGGAATCAAGAAATGCAAAATTTCTTGAGAATGACTTGATCAGTGGAGTGATCAATCTCAGTATTTGGTTTTTCTGAGAAAGATCATTCAGATATTCAGTTTCCACTTCAAGTGAGAGATTGGTTGTCATTTAGCACTCCTCAAACTCAAATAAGTGCTCAACAACCAGTCATTGAAATTCACAAGCTGATGATAATCTAAAGATCCTGTTGTTCAACAACAACAATCAGTTGTGCAAGATACTCCTCAGAGGTCATTGACACAACATTAAGAAGATCAACTAGAATAAAGAAATCAGCAATTCCTAGTGATTATATTGTGTATCTACAGGAATCTGACTATAATTGGAGCCGAAAATGATCCTGAAACATTTTCACAAGCCATGAGTTCTAAGGAATTAAACTTGTGGTATAATGCCATGAAGGACGAGATGGAATCTATGCATCTAATCGAGTCTGGGATCTTGTTGAGTTGCCTGATGGTGTAAAAGCCATTGGATGTAAATGGGTCTTTAAAATAAAGAAAGACTCACAAGGCAACATTGAGAGATATAAAGCAAGACTCGTTGCCAAAGGGTTCACTCAGAGGGAAGGAATCGACTACACGGAGACATTTTCTCCTGTATCCAAGAAAGATTCTCTTCCGAATAATTATGGCATTGGTAGCTCATTTTGATTTTGAGTTACATCAAATGGATGTGAAAACTGCATTCCTTAATGGAGATCTAGAGGAAGAGGTTTACATGAAATAGCCTGAAGGATTTTCCTCTAGTGATAGTGAGCATTTGGTTTGCAAGCTTAAGAAATCCATATATGGATTGAAACAAGCCTCACATCAGTGGTATTTAAAATTTCATGATGTGATCTCTTCCTTTGGTTTTGAAGAGAACATCATGGATCAATGTATATACCAGAAGGTTAGTGGGAGCAAAATTTGTTTCTTGGTCCTATATGTGGATGACATTCTACTTGCAACCAATGATAAAGGGTTGCTATATGAGGTGAAACAATTTCTCTCCAAGAATTTTGATATGAAAGATATGAGTGAGGCATCTTATGTCATTGGCATTAAGATCCATAGAGAAAGATCTCGAGGCATTTTAGGATTGTCTCAAGAAACTTATATCAATAAAGTCTTGGAGAGATTTCAGATGAAAAATTGTTCACCAAGTGTTGCACCTATAGTGAAGGGTGACAAGTTCACTTTGAACCAGTGCCCTAAAAATGAACTTGAACGGAACAGATGCACAACATTCCATATGCTTCAGCTGTTGGAAGCCTAATGTATGCTCAGGTTTGCACAAGACCTGACATTGCATTTGTAGTAGGAATATTGGGAAGATATCAGAGTAATCCAGGTTTAGACCACTGGAGAGCTGCTAAAAAGGTCATGAGGTATCTTCAAGGGACCAAGAACTACATGCTCATGTATAGACGAACTGATCATTTGAAGCTCAGATTCGGACTTTGCTGGCTGCGTTGATTCTCGAAAATCAACATCAGTTTATATTTATGTTAGCTGGAGCATATCATGGAGGAGTGCAAAGCAGACTTTGACTGCTACCTCTATGGAAGCGGAGTTCGTTGCTTGTTTTGAGGCTACATCGCATGGTGTATGGTTGAAGAGTTTCATCTCAGGGCTTAGAATTGTTGATTCTATTGCTAGGCCAATTAAATTGTACTGTGACAATTCAGCTGCTGTATTTTGGCTAAAAACCATAAGAGTGGTAGTCGAAGTAAACATATCGACATTAAGTATTTAGCCATAAGAGAACGTGTTAAAGAAAATAAAGTGGTCATAGAACACGTTAGCACTGAATTGATGATAGCTGATCCTTTGACTAAAGGCATGCCAATTAAGAATTTTAAGGATCATGTGGTACGAATGGGAGTTGGTTCCATAATATAATTGCATGAATAACAATTTGTACAAAGAAACTCTTATTTCAGTTATTTGTTTATTTTTCATTCAGGTGTACACATTATTTGACTTTCGAGAAATGACAATTTTCTTTTGGACTCTGAATAAACATATAGTTTATTCATTATGTTATGTTGTCACATTTGGAATAGTGGTAAAGAAATTGAATGCATTGTAATACATAGAAGATAATACTCAATTATAGAGGACCTATCGCTATGATTCATGTATTTGTTTCTTGTTCAGTGTTGAGAATTGTGGATTAAGATAAAATACGGACCAAGTGGGAGAATGTAGTATCCCATTTTGGTAGATGGTCTTATTTTATTGCGATATAGTTTAATCTTCGGATAATTCTCAACGATAGCCATCCACTAGTTAATAAGTGATAATGATATCTCTTTGAAATTTAAAATTTAAAAGATGAGTAGGCGGTGGAAGGGAGTTAAGAAAATCTCTTTAAATAGAGATTCCTTCTAAGGTTTTCGTAACACAATATTATGCGAGAGAAAATCAGAAGGAAGCAGAAATATTGGGTCTCTGATCAAGAGCATATCCTAAGGGCATACACCATCGTGTGCGATTAGCTCATTGATTGGAAGCACTCAATCAAGGTTCTCGAAACGGTAGATCAAGATTTCGAGAGGTAGATTTATTCAGATCGAGAGAAAGATCAAGATCCTGATTCAGATCTTCGAGAGGTAGATCATAGGCAATGGCGGGAGGTAATACAAAGATCCTGTCTATTAATTATTTACTATTATTAATAGATTTCTAACATAGAACCCCATAGCTTTCTTGCTTGAAGTACCAAAATGGACCCAGAAAAGTAAGCTGCGTCCTTATCTTGACATCTAATTGTAGCTGGAAGTCAAATAAGTTGGAATACCTGAGAAGAACTTGATCATGCTGGGTAAAAGTTAATTCAAGGAGTTCTTAATATATATATATATATGGTGTGAAACTTAATTGATTTTGCTATTTCAACACAGCAAGCCCGTGGGATCACCAACTTGCAAGACTGAGCAGGTCACCACCAGCTCATTGAAAAGAATAGTTTAAATTTATGGAGAGGTGAGGCTGGAAAAGCTGTTGGTTGACTTTAGAAACCTCTATCGCAAGAATAGCACTAACGTGAACCAGTAACGCGTACAACTCGCTTTCGAAAGGCCCACGGAACGTGGGAAGTCATGAATGGTTACCGATTTGGGCCCATAAGGGAACATGGGAAGTCGTGAATAGCTACCGATTAGCCTTTATACGTTGCCGGCGCTTTTAAAATGCATCGGCGCTTAACATTCCGCTTTTAAAAAGTATCGAAAAATTATTTTCGATGCTTTTAGAAAGCATTAAAAATAATATTTTTTACTCATAGTTCATCGATGCGATGCAAAGTGTTGGCATTTTTTTTTTTTTTGAAGATTATTAGCATCGATTTTTTTTTTACATTATTATTTCTCAAAATTATTATAGTGTTATACACCAGTCCATCTATGGGATAATCAGATCATCAACTCATTAATTAACCAGCAACACCTAGCCAACATGACAACATGAAGCTTCTATTAAAGTAGAATTTATCATTTTTATTGGAAACTTTTCATGACATAAAATATATTCATTTGGACATATTTTAATATTTTCATAAAAAAATAATCCTTTGCCTTTATTAAAAAAATGATAAATGTTTAACTTCACGCTATTCTCTATGATATTTTCACAACTATTTTATTTAAAATATTTAAAAGTATTAGTAACTCCCAAATACTTTTATATTTTATATTTTTTTGTAGGTTTCTTAAACTATTAGTGATTTATTTGTGTTGTACTTAAATTGTAGCCATGATATTTTAATTTAAAATCTAATCTAATAAATAATTAATGAAGACTTTTGGCTAAATTACTTAGAGAAATAAAAAATATTTCTGACTTATTGATAGCAAAAACAAAGGCGAGTTATAAAAAAGTACATGACAATTTATTATAAATATAAAGTAAAATTTTATTTCTCAATATTTTTAAAAATAGCATTAAATTATGCCATGGATTCTTTAATTACCAGCCATTTATCTTAGATATGAAGTAAAGTATTATTCCTAAGCATTTCTAAATATCACTAAAATAATAGTATCAATTATATGATTTTCAGTGATTTATCATAAATATGGACAAATGCATCATTTCCTAGTATTTTTAAAATTATTGTTAAAATAATGTCATAGATCTATGATTTTTAATAATTTTCCATAATTATGTGATAATTATTTTCAATATTTTAATAATATTATTAAAATAATATCTTGGATTCTATAATTTATTGTCCTGTATGTTATAATTATTGACAATATGATGGCCATTTGAATTATTGGTATTGTTCAATCTATAAAGCGGATGAGAGGTGACAAAAACAATCACCTTAATGTCAGTGAAATTGGCCATCATGATCCACATATTGAATCACAAATAATGTTTGTACATTTGTATACAAAGCACAATGCATTACTAAAAATTCTAGAATCACATTGAACCACAAATATAAAAATACAAACTTGAAGGATCGCTGCTCTGAAAAATTAAATTGTGATCCGAATAAGTTTAATTGAAGCTGAACAATGCCTTGGCTATATACCAAACTAACCTTGTTCTTAAAAAAGCACGATCTTACTTAAGAAGACCCTTTCATGCCAAGGAGCACAGGTAAAATACTAAACACAGGTGTATTTGTAAGATAAAAAAATAAATTTAAAGCGAATAAGTTTGGAGAAAGAATAGTATTTTTATTAATAAATAAATAATATTAAATTAGACCGAAGTTTAAGACTTTTACTTTAAAAGTTGCCTATCAAAGAATGCTTGGAATGATTTTTAAAACATCACCAATGATCTTGGGATACAGTGATATGCTCATCTGATTTGGTATCGTTATTTTGGCAGTAACGACCATTATGAAAAGATCACCATTTAAAAAATAATTTTAATCTCACTCAAAGGGTACAAATATTGGATTAATATGGCAATAATGATGTGCATCAAAATTTATGAATAATTTCATCCCTATATTACCAATTTTTCCCCTCTATATGATAATAATATATTTTAATATATCAGATTATATAATACATTAATATATAATTAACATATATTAATAAATATATAATATTATAATCATATAATATTAATATTTATTTATATAATAATAATAATATATTAATATATAACTAATACGATAATATTATAATATTATAATGTTATTTATTATATTTATATATTATGAAATTTTTTAAGAATATTATTGGTATTGCATCCATTATGATCTTTTATTTCATGATATATCAAATATAATGATCTATTATCACCGGTAACATTTAATTATTGAAGTATCTCATACTAAATATATAATGTTGGATCACTTGTGGCCTTATCATTAAGAAAATTTATCATAATTATTAATCAAACGACTCCTAAAAGGCACCGGATGCACATGCTTTACATATTTTCTCCAAAAACACGCATATCTTCTAAAACTACCATCCACAGCCTATTTCATAATAATTAGCTAACTTCTGAGTCAGAGGAACCGGCCTTTTTGCCTAGCTAAAGATAAAGTCTTTTTGATCATAAGGGCGGAAGGCCACCGCACCCTCTCAGCTAAAATAAGCTCTCTAGATGCCATTAGGACTTGAAACATGCCACTAAAAAGCAAATTATCTATCCTAACCTAAATGATATTGGAGTAGACAACCATAAATGTAACCTCAATATAGTAGGAGATGCAAGCACCTTCATGGGGCATCTAAAGTTCCCATTTCGTGCAACCAAAAATGATACATAAAACTAAAAATATATATATAAGCATGAAATATTAAATATTTTTTTAACCCTTCAACTTGAAAAAAAAATAAAAATAAAAGTTAGACTAAAAAAATCTTTTAATATTTAAATCAATAATAGGGTTAAAAAGAAAACTTCTAGTGATGCTAAAGATTATCGAAATAATTATTTGCTCATCCAGGATAAATGAATTTTAATGGTAGATTAAAACAAAAATACACAAATTAGGGCAAAGAGAAAAATACCACATAGGATGCCTATATTTTTAATTCTATTAGTTCATACAATTGCATAATACTAAATAGATAATCATATTATACTAAATAGATAATGCATTAGGTTGGGACGAGTGTACCATGTCAGCAATCTTGAGGCCATTGGCAAAAGCTAATTATAAGAGAAAAAAAAAATGAAGGATTTAGAATCCGATTGAAAAGCCTCATATATATATATATACAAGTCTAGTTTTAGGAAAATTTTTATAATTGAACGAATTTCTGTTGATAGTGCAATATATATAAAGGGATATTTAAATCCTTTGGTTCTCTCTAGTAGAAAAGACACATAAGCTGATTACAATATAGGATTATGTTTATGGTTTGCCAGTACAGACTCCTGTACCAAGTGAAGTAACTACGTACAGATCGACCACAAGGCTTCCGAACACTGTATATAGGGCCAAGTGGTCGTCCATCTTCTAGCTCAGTCTTGCATGAGAGTAACCAGGCCAGCTAATTATAGACTATTATATATATATATTGCTGTACGTTTGGTCCATTAGCTTCCTGTAGCATTCTGAACGTGTACGAGGCTTAGTGCTTCTTGTCGAGACCCAGTCGTTGGAGGTGATGGTGCATGTCCGACGGGTGGTCATCCATCTTCTGCCTCTCGGGTTGCACCCACCGCCCATCGTGAGCCCTGATCATGCCCTTGTTCTCGTCCTGCCTCCAGAAGGGTGGGACCATAAGGTGGTCTTTGAGGAAGTCGCACGCCTTGTTCACCAACGCTGGATCCCTCTTGCTCGCCAGGAAAAACCTTTGGCCACTCCCGTGGTACCTATATATATTATATATATATATATTATTCCCAGCAACAAATAACATAATGATGAGTTCTATGAGATTGTTTGATCGATGAACGTACGTACACAATGCTAGCTAGAATCAGCATTGTTCCATTAGAAACTGGAAATGGAACAAAAAGGATATTCGATATCCAAAGGACTGGAAAGAAGAAAAAAGAAGAAAGCTGCAGGATTCCCTCTCCATGCATAAATATCTTTTTTTTCAAAAAAAACTTGAGCAATTTTTTTTTCTTTTAGTTTCTGCAAAATTAATAATCATTTATGCCTTTTGAGAGGATACGCATCTTGCTTTTAGTTTTGTATTGGTTTTATTGAAATCATTTAATTAGACCGAATGGATATATATCTTGGTCTGACTAAAATTTGACTTGATCTCATTGACCTAAGATAACAAGGAAAAAAATCTTGAATTTAAGTGTGCCTAGCTCTTCCCATACCAATATTTCACATCTCACCATGGTATATATAAGACATCACTAGCTTTTTAACAAAGCATCAATGCAGTTTGCTCGCCTCTCTTGCCCCTCTTTTAATTAGGGTGTAACTTGGGTCAGGTTTAATTCAAATTCGGCCCGTTGAATCCGATTTACAGCAGTGTTTAAACTCATGTTTGCCCAACTCGAACCCAAAAGATCCAGGTTTAACCCGGCCTGATTTGTAATTGATCCGGGTTCAGGTTGTGATCAACCCGAACCCAAGATAATCTGAACCCGAGGGTTACCTGAATAAAGGATAGCTTATCGACACTAGGTTTTTGGGGGCGTTGAAGGTGCCAGATGGATCGAACGAGATGACCAACTTGAGGATGAGGAGGGCAAAGCCGTTGGTCGCAAGCGAGAAAAAGAAGGATAAATATAAAGACAGACATCCGTTTCACTTCCCGCCTCCTTCTTTTCTTTGTTTACGGTACCTCCTCCTCTTCTTTGTTTCAAGTAAGACTTTTTTTTAATATAATGTTAAAGCCCTGAGTCCAGCTTATGCGTTCGACAAGGGATTTTATTTTTCGTCTCTGGGATTCATAATTCGCTGTTTATTTACTTTAAAAAAACATTTTTTTTTTCATCAACCCGAATTTCAATTCGAAACTTAATCCGAACCCGATTTTTAAAAATAGGATCAGGGTTAAGATTTTACAAATAGGATTAGAGTTAGGGTTGATATTTTATAAATAGGTTAGAATTAGAGTTGAGAAAAACTCGAGTTTTATGAGCCGAGTTGCGCTCCTACTTTTAGTTCCTCTCAACTTTGTAACAACATGGGATCTCTTGTCTCAACACAAAATTACTAGTTCATGCAGCAATTTGTCAGCCTTCCATAAGTCTCTGGCCATGGAGAGGTATTATTAGTAACAAAGCAAGTCCTAGACTTCGTGCTTCTCTTGCATTACCGGGGTAAGGTTTTGGCATCTAAAGAACATAGATATAGTATAATGATTATTCAGTGAAAATTAGATAATAGTTTGGCCAATGTACCAATTCGAGCTACAAATCCTCCTCCTCTCCCATCAAATAAAAGATATATGGTATTGAAGCTATTACGAGAGGAAAGCTTTGAAAGGCAAAGGAAACTTGATTTACACGTCAGTTATATATGATTACTGAAGGCAAATTTAAATAAACTGATGCATGAATACGAGTTCATATAAAAATAAGATAAAAAATACTTTTGATCTTTAAACTGTTATGGGTTGACTGATTGAATTTAAATAAACTGATGCATGAATACGAGGTCAAATCGATTCGATTTTAATATAAAATCGAATGCATAAGTAACTCAAAATAGTTAGGCTAATCGATCCGGCAGATAAATCAATCAACTGAATAAAATCATGAATTTTATTATTATATTAATTTTAATTTTTTTATTAAAAATTTATTTTTATTAATATAAATATAATTTTATATTAAAATAATTAAATCGACGGTTGAACCAATGACTTAACTGTTGAACCGAGCACTCGGCCGGATCGCAACTACGGGTCAAGTGGGAGAACCAAAAGAATACTTTAATATAAAAATAAGTTCGGCACCAAAAAGCTCTGCGGTTTTTTTTTTTTTAAAGCTTCCCAAGTCTGACAGCGGCCCGATTTCCATTGGATGAGCTGGCTGTTCCAGCTTTGTCGGTTCACGAATGCTGCCAACTTGGACTGCGTCAGTGGTTACCAAGGGGTGAAGATGAGAGGCGTCAGCTATGAGCCCCACCATCACATGTTTCTAAACAATTACATCATCTAATCCATCGATCCCATATAATATCTCTCACTAACCTCCTTTATCACTCATAGTTATCCATTATATAATGACATCAAGCTTGTTGCCCACGCAACCGTATCTGCCAAAGTCCAGCTCCAGTCCTTCTATAATACTTGCCAAAGTCCCAGGCAAGCATAGAAATCTCGCTCCTCAAAACTACTCAAGAGAGATGTGGATCGAGCTCACCCCAGCCTTTCTATGCTTGCCCAGGCAAGTCGATCGCCAAGAAAAATCTCCCCGCTAATCCTTGTTAAGTGATTGCTTTTGGAGACATTTCTCAGTCACCAAAGCAGATATCCAGCAACAGTGACTCAGAGGTAGACCACAGGTGACAATGACTGGACAACTAATTGCATGTTATTATTAACTGGCACTAGTTTATATTTTTTTTTATCCGGAAAATATTTAAGTTCTAAGACTAGTTTTTCATTTTTCCAAAAAAAAAAAAAAAAAAATCTGAGGTTAGTTCATCACCATGACCAACAAACAGCTAGGTAACGCATCAACATGGATGAGAGAGAGAGAGAGAGAGAGAGAGAGAGAGAGAGAGAGAGCCATACCCGTCGAGGAGGTGCAGGTGAGCCTCAAGGTTATGGAAGCAAGAAGGATCTGAGGTCTCTTTCAGGAACGGCGACCTCTTGTGGTCCAGAGCCAACTGCACTCCCACATGGCTATAACTCCACGGCAACCCCTCCGCCAACTTCCTCAAAAACTCCGGTACGTGCTCGTTGAACAGAATCCCCGGCACCTTCGGCACGGTGTCATGCACGTTGACCACTCTCAACGCCTTCAACCCCAACCCCTCAAACCTCTCCTTAAACTTCCCGTTCCCCACCCTCGGCCCCGAGAACGAGAACACCGTCACCGCCACCTTCTCTCCGTCCACCCCGACGTCGAGCCCCGACTCTGCCACATCGTACGCGCTCAGAATCGCCAAAGCACTCCCAAGACTGTGCCCCGTCACCGTTATGCTCACCGTCTCCCCCATCATCGTATGCTGTTCTACCAGCCGTCGCACCTCCGTTAGCACTTGTTGACGAGCTGAATACTTGCAGAACCGACAGCCTGGATCCTTGTCGGTGTAGAGGTCAACGAAGCCGGATTCGACTTTGACTTCCGGGTCCGGGCAGGGGATCCCCTCCGACTCCACCGGCCGGAGGAAGTCCATGAGGTCGGCCACCCACTCCAGCCTCGTCACCGTGCCCCGCCACGCGATGACGATGTCTCTCCGGCCGAGACGGGCGGTGGCGGCGTCGTCGGACACCGCGATGTAGCCGATCCAGTTCGCCTTCTGGCTCCAGGTCTTGGCCCCCCGCGGGGTCGTGGTGAAGAAATTTGACAAATTGATATTGGAGGTGGCGTAGAGGTGGCGGGTGACCTCGTAGCCGGCGGCGTCCATGCCGAGGCTGGAGAAGAACTTGCGGCGGTTGTACTTGCAACTGCCGCAGTAGTGGGAGAAGGGGTCGTAGTCGAAGGCGTCGTAGCAGGCCTGGGCGAACTCGCCGTAGCGGATCAGCTCGGAGCGGAGGAGAGGGTCCATGGGGTCCAGTAGACCGGCCCAGTCGTCGCGGCCGTGGATCTCGCTCCACCGGTCGGCGAGCAGGCCTCCGTCGTCGTCGTGAGGATGGAGGGGGCTTCGAAAGAGCTCCTCCTCTTCCTCGGCTTCTTGCTCGGCCTCCAGCTCGGTGATGATGGAGGACAAGGAGTCATCCTTAGCGGCTGCTGGCAGACGAGTCTTCGCTGATGACGGCGAGCTGTTGATTTTGAGTGCTTTTACGGCAGGAGGAGTTGGAGAGGGCCGGGAAGGAAAGAGAGAGGGGAGGGGTTGTTTGGGGGGACGAGGGGAAGGGTGGTGGTGGCGGAGGGGGTTGAAGGGGAGTTTGGGGAGTGGAAGGGCCATGTGGGGAGATGGCTGAGGGCTGGCAGTCTGGAGGATGGGGATTGGGGCCGGGGGCTGTAAACGATTATAAATTTATACTAAAGAGGAGAGAGCTTGAGAGACGTTGATGAGGCACTGCAGAGGGCGAGTAGTCAAGGTCATACGTAAGATTAAAAATAATTTTATTTGACGAAAATAATTATGAAAGATGTATGCATTTGCAAGCATAAAGTTATTTTTCTTTTTGCTTTTTTTTTTTTTTTTTCATAACACATGTCGACCAATCATCGAAACTGCGTCAAATCAACGCTGGTTCCGCATGTGCCAAAGAGGAACAGCTTGTAAGGAAGGACAAACGAGTGGCCAGATTGACTTCTAGTCCTCGCTGAGGGTCCAAGACCCGTGGAACATGTGCAACAGTCGTAGAGTGGTCAGGGCCTTCTCCATGCCATCAGATCATAGGTTCAAAAAATGACGTTACAGCTTATTCAATAATTTTAAGATTAATTTTTGAAGTATAAAATTTTAGTGTTGAAGAAGCTAAGATCTATCTAATTTTTTTTTTTTTTTTTTTTTCTGATTGCTAGCATCTGGATGGAATCAGTTTGATCAACCCACCTTCGGATAAAAAATAATTGCGAAAATTCAGTAGCTACGGGCTTAGCCCTTCTCTTTTTTTTTTACAAAAAAAAAACAGTCGCAGAGACTTTTTAATTTTTACTTATTAAAGAAAACAACTCAAGCTCAAGGAAGGTGCTGATAAGCCAAAAATAGGCTGGGAGAGTAGAGGTGGGCACTGGGCCGTGCCACCCATGGCGCCCAGGCACTGATGGGCCGTGCCAGGCACGGCCCGGCACTGCTACAGTACCGGGCCGTGCCGGCACGGCCCAGTTTACCGGGCCGTGCCGGGCCTAGAAAATTTTTTCTGTTGGCCCAGCACGGCACGGCCCATGACGGGCCTGGGCCGGCCCGTCGTGCCATGCCGGCATGGCCCACCTGGGCCAGCACGGCCCACATGGGCCGTGCCTGGCACGGCCCAGGTGGGCCTGAGCCGTGCCGGCCCAGGTGGGCCGTGCCAGGCACGGCCCAGGTGGGCCTATGCCGTGCCGGCCCAGGTGGGCCGTGCCAGGCACGGCCCAGGTGGGCCTGTGCCGTGCCAGGCACGGCCTAGGGGGCCTGGGCCATGCCAGGCACGGCCCACCTGGGGCCTGGCCCATGCACAGCTAAAATAAAAAAATTTATAAAAATATAATTTTTTTTGATAAATTAAAAAATTATTAGGAATAAAGAAATTTTATTAATATAAAGCCACCATAATGATGGGGGTTTGGCACAGACCCCTACCAGTTTATTAATTTAAAATTAAAATGGTACAAAAAGGAGGGGGCTAGGCCTGACCTCTAGAACATAATACAATAAGTAAGAAGAAAAAAATAGAAAGATCGCAACCATCGGATCATCGCTGATCGGATGGATCGCAACCGTCGGATCGATCATCGCCGATCGGGATCATGGCTTGGATCGATCGCAACTGTCGGATCGTCTTCGATGGGATAGATCGCAACCGTTGGATTGATCATCCCCGATCGGGATCATGGCTTGAATCGATCGCAACCATCGGATCGTCTTCGATCGGATCGATCGCAACGGTTCGATCGATCATCACCAATCGGGATCATGGCTTGGATTGATTGCATCCGTCGGATCGATCATCGCCGATCGGGATCATGGCTTGGATCGATCACAACCGTCGGATTGATCATCGCCGATCAGGATCATGGCTTGGATCGATCGAAGACGTCGGATCATCTCCGATCAGATTGATCACAATGGTCCGATCGATCATCACCGATCGGGATCATAGCTTGGATCGATCGCAATCGTCGGATCGTCTCCGATTGGATAGATCGTAACCGTTCGATCGATAATAGCATATCAGGATCATGGCATGGATCGATCGCAACCATCAGATCGTCTCTGATCAGATCGATCATCGCCGATCGGGATCATGGCTTGGATTGATCGCAACCGTCGGATCGTCGCCGATCGAATGGATCGCAACCGTCGGATCGATCATCGCCGATCAGGATCATGGCATGGATCGATCGCAACCGTCGGATCGTCTCCGATCGGATCGATCGCAACCGTCGGATCGATCATCCCTGATTGGGATCATGGCTTGGATCGATCGCAGACGTCGGATCATCTCCGATCAGATGGATCGCAACAGTCCGATCGATCATTGATCGGGATCATGGCTTGGATCGGTCGCAACCATCGGATCGTCTCCGATCGGATGGATCGCAACTGTTGGATTGATCATCACCGATCGGGATCATGGCTTGGATTGATCGCAACCGTCGGATCATCTCCGATCGGATTGATCGCAACCGTCGGATTGATCATCGCCGACCGGGATCATGGCTTGGATCGATCCAGACGTCGAATCATCTCCGATCGGATGGATCGCAACCGTCGGATTGATCATCGCCGATCGAGATCATGGCTTGGATCGATCGCAGACGTCGGATCATCTCCGATCAGATGGATCGCAACCGTCGATTGATCATCGCTGATCATGATCATGGCATGGATCGATCGCAGACATCGGATCGTCTCCGATCGGATTGATCGCAACAGTCCGATCGATCATTGTCGATCGGGATCATGGCTTGTATCGATCGCAACCATCGGATCGTCTCCGATCGGATTGATCGCAATCGATCGATCAATCGGATCATCGTCGATCGGGATCATGCTTGGATCGATCGCAATCGTCGGATCATCGCCGATCGATGGATCGCAACTATCGGATCGATCATCCCCGATCGGGATCATGGCTTGGATCGATCGCAACCGTCGGATCGTCTCCGATCGAATTGATCGCAACGGTCTGATCAATCATCGCCGATCGGGATCATGACTTGGATCGATCGCAACCATCGGATCATCGCCGATCGGATGGATCGCAACCGTCGGATCGATCATCGCCGATCAGGATTATGGCATGGATCGATCGCAACCGTCGGATCATCTCCGATCAGATCGATCGCAATCGTCGGATCCATCATCGCCGATCAGGATCATGGCTTGGATCAGCTGGCTGGTGCCTAGGTGCATAGTGTGCTCCTGGCACCAGCCGTGCCATGGCACGACCTATAAAATGGCCCAGCAGGGCCGTTCTGGCACGGCCCAGTAGGGCCATGCCATGGCACGGCCCAGCAGTGGCCCTGCTGGGCCGTGCCATGGCACGACCCTTTTGGGTCGTTTTGTGGGCCGTGCCATGGCACGGCCCAGCAGGGCCACTGCTGGGCCGTTGCTGGGCCGTGCCATGGCAAGGCCCAGAAGGGCCGTTTTGGCACGGCCCAGCAACGGCCCTGCTGGGCCGTGCCAGGCACGGCCCGTGGCCCATTTCTTGATGGGTCACGGGCCGTGCCGAATTTGAATTTTTTTTTAGTGGACCGTGCCTGGCACGGTCCATTTGTTAATGGGCCGTGCCAGGCACGGCACGGTAATTTTTCTGGCACGATGGGCCTGGGCCGTGCCTGGCACGGTACGGCCCAGTGCCCATGCCTATGGGAGAGCAACCCGTTAGACGACAAAAAATGACTGGTTGACCATTGACCGATATATTGTGTGGCTGTTAAAAAGATCAAAGCAACTAAATCATGTATTTGTTTTGAATCTGGGCCCTAGGTTAAGTTGTCTTAGAGCTTAATAACTACTGTTCCTTGATCCGTTTGCACAGAGAAATGACAAATTCTACGCAGGATATTTTCTTGTTGGATAAATGAATGGTTATTTGTGGTTTACTGAGTTGTTATTGCGGTATATATGGTCAACTTCAAGGAATCGTTTTTTAAAGGTTTTTTTAAAAAAAAAGGCGTGGAAACTAACCTTATTGCAAAAAGGGGGTTAAAGTGGAAAACGCCACTTCAAATGACATTTTTTACTTCCACCTTCTCACCCTCGTGAAAGAAAAACGATAAGAAATCGCCATTTGAAGTGGCAATTTCTATTCAGAAATCACCACTTCAAGTGGCGATTTCATGAGACTGAAATCGCCACTTCAAGTGGCGATTTCAGAGAAATCGTCACTTGAAGTGGCGATTTCACAAATCACTTTTATCTTCTATGCGGAAAAAACGGATATGAGAGTAATTAATAAGAGGAAAAGAGATGAAAACTTACAGTTTCAAATCAATAAAGAGTAATTAAATAATATTTTTTTATTTATCTTATTATTATTTTGAATTAAATAATATATATAGTTTCAAATCGAGGAGATAAACGGTATGGTTCACTAAGCGTTCGGAAAAACTTGGAACGTGATCCCTTCATGGCGTACGTAGAGACATGTCAATTAATTAAAAGTGATAAAAGAGTGATTTGAAATTCAAAGATTTGAAACTGTATAGATATTATTTAATTCAAAATAATAATGCATATTATTCTAATTTTTATTTTGATTTATGTTTCTATTTTAAAAATTCTTTATTTTTAGAAATTATTTCATTTATTTTTAATCTATAGTTTCAAATCTTTGAATTTGATTTGAAATTTAAAAAATAATCAATACATATTTTATTTATCTAATTTTTATTTTTAATTTAGAAAAATAATTTTAAATTTAATAATATAAAATTAAATAATATATTTTTATTTATCTTATTGTAATTTTGAATTAAATAATATCTATACAGTTTTAAATCTTTAATTTCAAATCACTCTTTTATCACTTTTAATTAATTGACCTATCTCTACGTAAGCCATAAAGGGATCACGTTCTAAGTTTCGAACGCTTCATGAACGTACCGTTTATCTCCTCGATTTAAAACTATATAGATATTATTTAATTCAAAATAACAACAAGATAAATAAAAATATATATTTAATTACTCTCTATTTGATTTGATACCGTAAGTTTTTATCTCTTCTCAGTACGTTTCTCTCCTTAATTTGAAACTATATAGATATTATTTAATTCAAAATAATAATAAGATAAATAAAAATATATTATTTAATTACTCTCTTACTTGATTTGAAACGATAAGTTTTCATCTCTTCTCCTCTTATTAATTACTCTCATATCCATTTTTTTTTCTTCCGCATGAGAGATAAAGTGATTTGAGAAATCGCCACTTGAAGTGGCGATTTCAGTCTCATGAAATCGCCACTTGAAGTGGTCCTTTTTGCAAAGGTGAGGAGTGGAAATAAAAACGCTATTTGAAATGATTTTTCACTTTAACCCTCTTTTTGCAATAAGATTGGTTCCCACGCCTTTTTTCTAAAACTGGTGCCTGGCACTGGTTTAAAAAACGACTCCAACTTCAAGAATTATTTGGAGTTAAGTTCAAATTTTGTGGCCTCCCTCTCTCTCTCTCTCTCTATTTATATAATATCTCAAATTTAATTTGATAGAAAAAAAGTTTTATGTACTTATAATTAAAATGTATTTACTATTTACTATCTTTGACTTGAATTTGAGTTACGTAATTTTGATTCGTTGATAAAATTAATTGAATCTCGTATTGCATCACTCCTTTTTGTGCTTCTTTCCTTCACAGTATCAGGGAGGGCAGCGATGGCTATTCCCAAGAGAAAACATCGATCTCAAAGAGAAAAAAAGCAAAAACAAAATCATGAAACAAATTGATTTAATTGATTAATTGGCTGAAAGCCATTTTATCAACAACTTTATTTTAAAAAAAAATATTTAAAAATATTACAACTAATGCGGGATAAAAATATCATCGCATCAATTAATAGATGCGGAAAGCAGCAAAATCCATCTTTGAGCTTTGATTTACTAACTGTCACCATTTTTCCTTGCAGAAATGGGCAAGCCCATCTGCTATCTCCGAACCTGACTAAGCCATTTTCGAACCTCGGCATGGTTGAGCCATCTCCATATCTCGATAGATCGATCCTCATCCCCTCAATATAAGCATCATTACTGCTTCAAACTGCGTCGAATATCTCAAAGTATGAATCACTCCAATCGCACTGCGCCGGATAACTTGAAGGATGAATCACCCCAATCGTAAGGATTTTAGAATAAGCTTTCCAAAATAAACGAAAGCCAAATACAACACTTCATCCATGATCAACAGATTTCAAATTCCTGATAAAGTCCATCAGCTTCATCAACCGTCAATCCCTGTAACCACGAGATTTTGATCTTATCGGATGCCAACTCCCTAAAACGCGACCAAAAATAAGGTAACTGCTTACCATCTCGACAGCGCACAAATACTAGTCCCAAGATACCTCAGGTATGCATCTCGAAGGCAATTCTAAGCTCTCATCATCGAAGTAGAGGCCATTGCTCTCCAGAAACCCCTTTCTGGAGCATCCTTATGCAATAACTTTCTCCTCTCATCTGCTTGCTGAGGATTTTCACTGACTTGAGCATCGGAGGGTCTTTCGTAGGGACTTTGTGACTCTTGCGTAAGGACTGTCTTGCAAGTCCACTCGAACAAAAGAGTGCTATTTGGATCTCGACGTGCATCGTCTCTAGGCCGAAGAACGAAAAATCAGCCGCAACAATATTTGTCATGTAATTTTCTTTGGATAATGCTATTGTAGTACCCGGTTCTTGTGAACCAGGTTCCGGACAGTAGGAAATTTCTGCGGCCCTTCGCTTTCAGCGATGCGCTTTGATTTCCCAAATTTCCTGATCCAATGCGTTGCTCGGGAGATTAAAAGGGGATGGAGGGTTACTCCCTCCTTCATCCCGGCGTGCGCCTTCTCCAGGTATTCTCCTATCCATGCCACAGAATCTGATTGAGAGAAGGGAGTGCCATGAGCTATGGTTTGTCTCGACCTTGGTTCGGGCTCGGCGGCATGCCCATCACCTTGCCGGGCCTGAGCCTTGGCCGGCGGCCCCATCGACACCGAAGGCGGTGTCCGTGGGATACCGAAGGTGAGAGAGTGGGTGAAGAGAGCCAATTGGCTCTCCTCCTGGGCGGTGGCGGGAGCCGGTTCTGCTCCCGCTGATTGGTTCAGGCCTGGCGGCGTGCTTGCCGCCTCGCTGGGCCTGGGTGATGGTCGGCGGCCTCCACCGGCGCCGGGCATGCGTCCGTGGAGGTTTGGCCGGCCATGATGGCCGGCCGTGATGCCGGCAAAGTGCCGAGCAGCGGAGGAAAAGAAGAGAGAAAGAGGGAAAATTGGATAGAGAGTGTGAGGGGAGGCCCACGGTCGGCTCTGGTCCGGCCTCCAGCGGCTGAGCTGCCCTGAATTTTGGCCAGCGGCGGCCCTGGCCGCCGGCACATTTTTGTCCGAAACAGGGGAGCGGGAGGAAGAAAGGGGAAGTGGGCCGGCTGGGCTGAATGGGTTTGGGCCTTGTGGGCTAGCTCACGAGCCATTTTGGAGCTGATTTTTGGGCCCTGTAGTGGGCAGAGAATGGCAAAATAATTATATGGCCCGAATCAGGGTTGAATCTAGTTTCATGGGGTAATTTTTCTTCCCCATTTGGGTGTATATAGTGAGAGATATTCGAGCCCGAAGTTGGGCCCATGGATTAGTCTGGGTAGAGTTTAAGGAGTCCTTTTATTATTCAAATTTTAGAAACTTAATTGTGTATAATACTATTGTAGGTATCCAGATGTCTATTTAGCTGGTTTATCATTTGGAAGTTACGTACTGAGGTAAGTAAGACTATTATGATAATTTTATAATTATTTAATGTATAAACTATGGATTTATAGTTTGCATGCATCTTATGAAATAAGGAAAAATGAAGTTTTATTTAGATTGTCTATTGTGAATAGTACATGAATTTACAAATGAGCATTTATTATGACTATAGTAGCTGGTAATATTTTGCAAGAAATAGTTTTTTGGTATATATGCAGAAATATAATTTCTTTGACTTGCAAAATATGTTGGTATTATTGAGATGACTATATGCATTTGTTTATAATGTGCAAACCACTGTATATGTAATGTGAGAAACAGATGCATGATGTGTGACATGCAATTGTAATGATGACATTAAATAGTCTTGTATGTGTTGCCGCGGTTCTCATATACTATGGCCCCATACATTTGTAGAATGTGTTTTCATTGATTATTACATGGCCACACACATTTGTAGAATGTGTTCTAATTGATTATTACATGGCCACACACATTTGTAGAATGTGTTCTGATTGATTATGTATGGCCACACACATTTGTAGAATTTGTTTGATTGACTATATATGGCCACACACATCTGTAGGGTGTGTTCTGATTGACTATATATGGCCACACACATCTGTAGAATGTGTTCTGATTAATGTGTAGGACCGTGGGACACATAAGAAAATAAGGATTACATAAACAGTGGGTTTGTTTACATTGCATATTCTAGTATTTATTGTAACTGATGATATGCATGTTCTGATAGCATGATAACTGTAACTGAGATTGAAAGTTTTTCTTTATGAAAATATGATTTGAAAATATCTTGATATGATATGATTAAGATATGATGATTTAATTTTATAATAGGCTTACTTATGAGTGTGAGCTCATATAAATCTCATAATGTTTTTCAGAGCCTCAGGACTGAAGGTGGAGATATGAGCTAGATGAAGCTTCTATTAAATAATTAGATCCATTATGTTTCATGTGTGTAGGGTTTGTAACCCTAGTATTGCTTGTGTGTAGGGTTTGTAGCTAGAACTTATATCTATGGTTTGTGTTAAGATATGAATTTGGATTGAATAATCATAATTACTACTTTATCTTGATTTATGTGTAAAAATTTGGACGCCTTGCATGCTCGGTATGCGGCGGTTGTCACCCTAGCTCAAATTTTTGGGTTTGGGGCATGACAGCTTTAGTGGTATCGGAGCCATGCACCAGCCGGAAGTGCAGGATCTAAGTGCTACATTCATGGGGGATGGGAGCCACCTCTTGACCTGTGGGGGCCATCTATAGATCCCTGCCTGCCTGGTGATTGCCCCTGGCGATGAGGACGCCGCCTCTATAAGGGGAGTAGATTGTGATGCCTCTCCCAATAGTCCCACATCGGAAATTGGGAGTTGGTTGAGTGGTTTATATATGGTAAAGCAAGAAGGACAATGCACCAATTGGATCCCTTTTGGGCTGTGGTGGCCTAAGTTGGTGTGGACCTTGTCCGTCTTGCTTTCTTGTAACGAATTGGGCCCAAGGCCCGAATCTTTACAATATGGTATTAGAGCCAGTTATGACCTTAGGAACATATACATGATGACACTTTAGGCAAACTGATAGGATGACCTTGAGACAATTATAACTTTATAGGAAGTTCAGGTATTATGCTTTGAAGCCTGAAATGCAAAATTTATTATGATATTAATAACAAACTAATTTATCAGGAGATAGGAATGACTCGTCATATTAGGAGCCAACAAAATGATGAAGACTCCCAGGTTGGTAATGCTGGTCAGCAGGGAGGTCAGAAAGCTACCGATGGTACTGGCCCTGTCACTCAAGTTGGGGCTGATCAGCAGCGACTCCTGACTGAGATGCTTCAGGTTCTCTCAGATATGACACAATCGATGCGGGACATGCAGCATCAGATTTTGCAGGCCTTGTCCACTCAGCCTGCTCCCATTGCCCCGCAGACTCAGCCTACCCCTACCATTCCGCAACCCCAGCCTACCCCTCCAGCTCCACAAACTCAGCCAACCTTACCTACTCACCTGCACCATTGACCCAGCCTACTCCACCTCAACCCTGGGTAGGGGTTGGCCACAGCTTTGCAGATTTCAAAAAGTTTGCCCCTGCCCCTTTCTCTGGATCCACCAACCTTGTTGATGCTGAGTGGTGGATGCAGATATGGAGAAGGCTTTTACGGCCCATGGTAGTCAGGAGATGGAGCGGATCAGATTTGCCACCTATCTTCTCCAGGGGGAGGCTTATGACTGGTGGTTAGTTGAGGAGCAGCGACGGGGTGAACAGTTATCTCTTGAGGAGAGTTTCGGGAGGCCTTTTTCACAAATACTTCCCCAGGAGTGTGCAGAGACAGATGGAATCAGAGTTTATCAAATTGAAGCAAAGGAATCTTTCTGTGGCCCAGTATGAAGCTGAATTCACCAGGTTGGCCCGATTTGCTCCAAATATTATGACCAATGAGATGGCTAAGATCACCAGATTCACTGAGGGAGTGCGACCCAGACTGAGGCAAGCAGTCAATGCATTTGAGCTTCTCACTTACAGTGCTATGGTGAATAAGGCCTTGGTATCGAGAGGGATATGAATGCTGTTCAGAGGGATTGGGAGCAGCAGAGGAAGAGGAAAGGGCCTATTTCTGGCCAACCCCCAGCTCAGGCCAGGAAGTGAGGTACACATCAGGCCCCAGCAGAACAACGGAATAGGGAGACTCGTTGCATTCACTATGGGAACTTCCACCCAGGAAGGTCTTGTCGCAGATTGTCTGATGCCTGCTTCCTTATGGGAAGACTGATCACAAGATGGCCACTTGTCCCCTTTGGAAGGATCAGCAGCCTTCTTCTAGTCAAGGGATGAGTCAGTAGCATTAGCAGTAGCCACCGAGAACCCAGGGGAGGGTCTTTACCCTCACTCAGCAGGATGTTGCCGCCTCTAATTCTGTGGTGACAGGTATACCATTTAACTTTATATCTAGTATTACCTTCCTAGTGCAATATATTGATAGATAATTAGAAAAGTAGGTTAAATCTTTAATGCTTTAATGTTAAAACAAATTACACTTATGTTCAGAAATGATTAAAGTAGGCACTACTTATGCTCAAACTTTAATTGACCCGGGTGCCACGCATTCTTTCATATCTGACATCTATCTTGGCAAGAATGCATCATTGATACCCGTTCCTCTAAAGCAAGAGTTGCATATTGCTTTTTCAAATGGAGATGTTATGAGGGTTGAAACAGTATGCAAATCTTGCCCAATTGTCTTGTAGGATAGGAGGTTGAATGCTGATCTAATTGTCTTTCCACTGAAGTTCTTTGATATTATTCTTGGAATGGATTGGTTGGCCTCCTATCATGTTTCAGTAGACTACTTCAGGAAGATTGTCAACTTCAAAATTCTAAGTCAGCCTGAATTCAATTTTACTGGTGGTCAGAAATACCTAGCCTCAGTGTTCATATCAGCGCTGCAGGCTGAAAAGTATCTGATGAGTGGTGGTCAAGGATTTCTTGCTGTTGTCAAGGACCTTCAATAGGAAAAGGTCAAGTTGGAGGATATCCCTATAGCTCGAGAATTCCCTGATGTCTTTCCGGTTGAATTGTCTGATTTGCCCTCAGACCAAGAAGTTGAGTTCTCCATTGATTTGGTTCCTGGAACTGGACCTATATTCAAGGCCCCTTACCACATGGCCCCAGCTGAGCTAAAGGAATTGAAGGATAAATTGCAGGAGCTCCTAGATCGGGGTTTTATCAGACCCAGTGTTTCTCCTTGGGGTGCTCCAGTTTTATTTGTTAAGAAGAAAGATGGTAGTCTTCGCTCTGCATTGATTACCGAGAAATCAATAAGGTAACAGTGCGGAATAAGTACCCTTTGCCAAGGATTGATGACTTGTTTGATCAACTCCAAGGAGCCCGGATATTCTCAAAGATTGATCTCAGTTAGGTTACCATCAACTCAAAGTCAAGGAGGGGGATGTACCTAAGACAGCATTTAGAACCAGATATGGCCATTATGAGTTTTTGGTGATATCGTTTGGGTTAACTAATGCCCCAGCAGCATTCATGGATTTGATGAACAAAATCTTTAAGCCATACTGGATCAGTTTGTGATGGTTTTCATTGACGATATTTTGATCTATTCTAAGAGCCATAAGGCGCATGAGGACCACCTGAGGATTGTGCTACAGATTCTTCGGAGAAAAACCTTTATGCCAAGCTGCAGAAGTGTGATTTTTGGTTGGATCAAGTATCGTTCTTGGGTCATATAATCTCTAAAGATGTATATCTGTGGACCCGAAAAAGATTGAAGCTATCATAAGCTAAAACCGACCTTCCAATGTGGCTAAAGTCAGAAGCTTCTTGGGGTTATCCAGGTATTACTGTAAATTTGTGGAGGACTTCTCTCGCATTGCTCTACCCCTAACTCGCTTAACCCAAAAGCAAGTGAAGTTTGACTAGACAGAGGAGTGTGAGAAAAGTTTCCAGGAGTTAAAGCAGCGTTTGGTGTCAGCTCCCATTCTTGTTCTTCCGATAGGATTTGAAGGTTTTACTTTTTATACCTCTCGGAAAGGATTGGGATGTGTTCTGATGCAGAATGGGAAGGTGATAGCCTATGCCTCCAGACAACTGAAGCCTTATGAGCAAAATTACCCTACTCATGATCTGGAATTGGTTGCTGTGGTTTTGCCCTAAAGATTTGGCGTCATTATCTATATGGAGTGTCGTATGATGTGTATACAGATCATAAGAGTCTAAAGTATATTTTCACACAGAAGGAGCTGAACTTGAGGTAGAGAAGATGGTTGGAGCTACTGAAGGACTATGATCTGACCCTGCACTATCATCCTGGAAAGGCCAATGTAGTAGCTGATGCTTTGAGCAGAAAATCCTCTTTTGAGTTAGCTGCTATGATTACTTCCCAGCCTCACATATTGAGGGACCTTGAGAGGTAGGAGGTTGGATTGTGAGTACAGTGGTCTGATGGGCTTGTTACAACACTTGTACTTCAGCGACCCTAGTTGACAGAATCTAGTCCTCCAGAATGATGATCCAGATTTACAAAAGATTAAAGAAGTTGTGCAGTCAGGAGTTCAGAATGGATTTTATGTAATGGAGGATGGATCCCTGAGATTTGATGGTAGACTTTGTGTGCCTAACATTGAGGAGCTAAAAGCCAAAATTTTGAAGGAAGCTCACTACTCTCCCTACACAGTGCATCCGGGTGGCGTTAAGATGTATAGAGACTTGAAAGAAAATTTTTGGTGGAAAGGTATGAAGAGGGAGATTGCTCAGTATGTGGCCAAGTGCTTGGTGTGTCAGCGAGTGAAGGTCGAACATCAAAGGCCTGCGGGACCTCTTCAGTCTCTGATAATTCCTCAGTGGAAATGGGAAATGATTACAATGGACTTTGTGACTAGTCTGCCCAAAACTCCTAGGAGTAATGATGCTGTTTGGGTTATTGTGGACATACTAATAAAATCAGCTCATTTCTTACCTTTTAGAGTTGGGATCTCTAGTGAAAGATTGGCTAGTTTGTATGTTAAGCAGATCGTGAGACTCCATGGTGTTCCTGTATCTATTGTATCTGATAGGGATACTAGGTTTGTGTCTCAATTCTGGAAGAGTCTTCATAAGGCTATGTGAACCAAATTAAATTTCAGTACAGCCTATCATCCCCAGTCAGATGGACAATCAGAGAGGACCATACAGATTCTGGAAGATATGTTGCGAGACTGTGTGATGGATTTGGGTGGAGCATGGGATAACTACATACCTTTAGCGGAGTTTGCCTATAATAATAGTTACCAGGCCAGTATCCAGATGGCTCCATTTGAAGCTCTGTATGGTAGGAGGTGCATATCTCCTTTATATTGGGATGATGTGGGAGAGAGAAAATTGCTAGGCCCTGAGCTGGTTCAGCAGACAATTGATAAGGTGCAATTGATTAGGGAGTGTCTTCGTATAGCTCAAAGCAGGCAGAAGAGTTATGCTGATGTCAGGAGAAGAGAATTAGAATTTCAAGTTGGAGATCATGTTTTCTTAAGGGTATCACCAGCCAAGGATGTGATGAGATTTGGAATCAGAGGGAAGCTGAGTCCACGTTATATTGGACCTTTTGAGATCTTGAGCAGAGTTGGGGAGGTAGCTTACAGCTTGGCACTGCCTCCGATTCTATCTGGTGTACACAATGTGTTTCATGTCTCTATGTTGAGGAAGTATATTTCTAACCCCAGCCATGTAATAGAGTATGAGCCTATTTAGTTGAGGAAAGATTTATCTTATGAGGAGCATCCTGTGCATATTGTGGACCGCAAGGATCAGGTTCTGAGATGGCGTACCATTCCCTACGTCAAGGTACAGTGGAGCAATCATTTGAGAGGGAGGCTACTTGGGAACTTGAGGAAGAAATGAAAAAGAAGTATCCATAATTATTTGCAGGTAAATTATCTATCTTAGATTGTTGACTTTTGAATAAATTTATTTGAATTCTATAGTTTAAGTAAAGTGTATCAATTTTGAGGCCGAAATTTTTATAAGGAGGGGAGGATGTAGTACCCGGTTCTTGTGAACCAGGTTCTGGACAGTAGAAAATTTCTGCGGCGCTTCGCTTTCAGCGATGCGCTTTGATTTCCCAAATTTCCTGATCCACTGCGTCGCTCGGGAGATTAAAAGGGGATGGAGGTTACTCCTTCCTTCATCCCGGCATGCGCCTTCTCCAGGTATTCTCCTATCCATGCCACAGAGTCTGATTGAGAGAAGGGAGTGCCGTGAGCTGTGGTCTGTCTCGACCTTGGTTCGGGCCCGGTGGCATGCCCGTCGCCTCGCCGGGCCTGAGCCTTGGTCGGCGGCCCCACCGGCACCGGAGGTGGTGTTTGGTGGGGTACCGAAGGTGAGAGAGTGGGTGGAGAGAGCCAATTGGCTCTCCTCCTGGGTGGTGGCGGGAGCCGATCTGGCTCCCGCTGATTGGTTCAGGCCCGGCGGCGTACTCGCTGCCTCGCCGGGCCTGGGCAGTGGTTGACGGCCTCCACCAGTGCCGGGCGTGCGTCCGGTGGAGGTCCGGCCGGCCATGGTGGCCGGCCGTGATGCCGGCACAATGCCGAGCAGCGGAGGAAAAGAAGAGAGAAAGAGGAAAAATTGGAGAGAGAGAGAGTGTGAGGGGAGGCCGACCGCGGTGGCGGCCGGCTCGGTCCGGCCTCCGGTGGCGGGCTGCCCTGAATTTTGGTCGGTGGCGGCCCTGGCCGCCAGCACATTTTTGTCCCCTATTTCGGATGAAACAGAGGAGCGGGAGGAAGAAAGGGGAAGTGGGCCGACTGGGCTGAGTGGGTTTGGGCCTTGTGGGCCAGCTCACGAGCCATTTTGGAGCTGATTTTTGGGCCCTGTAGTGGGCCAAGAACGGCAAAAAAATTATATGGCCCGAATCAGGGTTGAATCTAGTTTCACGGTGTAATTTTTTTTCCCCATTTGGGTGTATATAGTGAGAGATATTCGAGCCCGAAGTTGGGCCCATGGATTAGTCTGGTTAGAGTTTAAGGAGTCCTTTTATTATTCAGATTTTAGAAACTTAATTGTGTATAATACTGTTGTAGGTACCCAGATGTCTATTTAGCTGATTTATCATTTGGAAGTTGCGTACTGAGGTAAGTAAGACTATTATGATAATTTTATAATTATTTAATGTATAAACTGTGGATTTATAGTTTGCATGCATCTTATGAAATAAGGAAAAATGGAGTTTTATTTAGATTGTCTATTGTGAATAGTACCATGAATTTATAAATGAACATTTTTTATGGCTATAGTATCTGGTAATATTTTGCAAGAAATAGTTTATTGGTATATATGCATAAATATAATTTCTTTAACTTGCAAAATATGTTGGTATTATTGAGATGACTATATGCATATGTTTATAATGTGCAAACCACTATATATGTAATGTGAGAAGCAGATGCATGATGTGTGACATGCAATTATAATGATGACATTGAAATAGTCTTGTATGTGTCGCCGTGGTTTCATATACTATGGCCTCACACATTTATAGAATGTGTTCTGATTGATTATTACATGGCCGCATACATTTGTAGAATGTGTTCTGATTGATTATTACGTGGCCACACACATTTGTAGAATGTGTTCTGATTGATTATGTATGGCCACACTCATTTGTAGAATGTGTTCTGATTGACTATATATGGCTACACACATTTATAGGGTGTGTTCTGATGACTATATATGGCCATACACATTTGTAGGGTGTGTTCTGATTGATTATGATATGGCCACACACATCTGTAGAATGTGTTCTGATTAATGTGTAGAACCGTGGGACACATAAGAAAACAAGGATTACATAAACAATGGGTTTGTTTACATTGCATATTCTGGTATTTATTGCAACTGATGATATGCGCATGTTCTGATAGCATGATAACTGTAACTGAGATTGAAAGCTTTTCTTTATGAAAATATGATTTGAAAATATCTTGATATGATATGATTAAGATATGATGATTTAATTTTATAATAGGCTTACTTATTGAGTGTGAGCTCATATAAATCTCACAATATTTTTCAGAGCCTCAGAACTGAAGGTGGAGATATGAGCTAGATGAAGCTTCTATTAAATAATTAGATCCATTATGTTTCATGTGTGTAGGGTTTGTAACCCCAGTATTGCTTGTGTGTAGGGTTTGTAGCCCAGAACTTATATCTATGGTTTGTGTTAAGATATGAATTTGGATTGAATAATCATAATTACTGCTTTATCTTGATTTATGTGTAAAAATTTGGGATGCCTTACATGCTCGGTATGCGGCGGGTTGTCACCCTAGCTCAAATTTTTGAGTCTGAGGCGTGACAGCTATGATGCTTTGTGATTAAAAAATATTAAATTATTAATCATTAAATTGTACATAAATCATTACATTTTCATCGTAGGCAACTGGTCAATACCGATTACTTCTGCGGATGGTGCGATCCAATAAATGGTTACTGTGGTAAATATGGCCCACTTCAAGGATTATTATGGTCCAATGAGTAGTTTGCGCAATAAACAGCACCAAATTCAAGTGTTATTTGAAGGCAGTTTCAAAATTTAATATCACGTACGCTTTCCTCCTGCCATTACTCTCGTCCATACCTCTCTCATTTCCGCTTCTTTCTTCTTCCTTCGTCTCCCTTTTTTGACCATCGCTCGCCTGACCGTCGTCTCACCCCGTTTGCCTCCATTAGTTCATCTTCTTTCACTACAATAAATTTGCTGAATGGCAACAATTTTTTTTTTCTGTGCGTAAAAAATGTGTTGGAAATTTTTGAAGCGTGCGGACGCTTTTGGAAAGGGTCGGTGGTTAAATAATTTACCGATGCTGAAGCATCAGACTCCATCCTTTTTTAACGCCCTCTAGAGGAAATCCTAGCCATCTCTGCAATCTTGATCTTGCGATGATCCTAGCCTTTCGAGATCTATAAACTCTGCTAGAGTTTTTTGAGGTTAGTTTTTTCATACATGAGGGATCTTGGGACTTGGTATTTGTGCGATGCTAGATGACAGTCGATTACATGAATTTCTAGACACATTTTGAGAGGTTAGAAGCTGATATGATTAGAATCCCATTGGTTATGGGATTGTTAGCTGATACGATTAGAATCCCATCAGTTATGGGATTGGTAGCTGATCAACCTTATCAGGAGTTTGCAACTCCGTTAATGATCGAAGGATTGTATTTGGCTTTCGTTTCATTTAAGAATGTTCGCTTCCAGAATATTCGGCATGGTATGAGGTGGCAATGATGCTCAAGCTGAAAGGAGGATCTTTGGCTCTTGATGAGATAGCTCAGCCCTATAGCTCACCCAGATAGTTCGGCTCTATAGCTCGGCCAGATGGCTCGGCTTTGTAGCTCAGCCAGATAGTTCGGCTTTGTATCTCGGCTTGATGGCTCGGCTCTATAGCTCATGGTTTGGCTCTGTAGTTTGGTTAGATAGTTCGGCTCTGTAGCTCAGCTAGATGGTTCGGCTTTGTAGCTCAGCTAGATAGTTCGGCTCTGTAACTTGGCCATATAGCTCGGCCTTATAGTTCAGCCATATAGTTTAGCCATATAGTTCGGCCTTATAGTTTGGCCTTTGTAATCGGGAACATTTATCGATGTGGTGATAATTTTTTTCCGCATCACATGCTCCCCACTTCCTAGTCAGAAGCGTAGGTTCAAGCACAGGGATTAGAGTCTCAATCTCATTGGTGGGATTTGAACTAACAAAGGCACGTCAAGATGCCCCCATAAATGTCAAGCCATCATTCCATCATTTCTCTTTTCACTGAACAATGAAAGTCTCTACGAATTCTTATGAAGGGCGTTTGGCTGGACGGTGGCCAAATCGAAGGTCAAGGCATGTGGCTATGAACCTTGATTCTGCAAAGTATTTACTTGGCTCTACCAAGGTACGAAGAAATATTTTTTACTTGGCTTAGCCAAGATAAGGAGAAAGTTTGCTCGGCCATGCTGAGGTACGGATAAATTTTTACTTGGCCCTGCTAAGGTACGAAGAATATTGTTCGGCTCTACCGAGGTACAAAAAAATTTTTACTTAGCCATGCCAAGGTACGGAAAAATTTTTACTTAGTCCTACCAAGGTACGAAGAATGTTGCTCAGCCCTGCCAAGGTATGAAAAATTTTTTACTTGGCTCTGCCAAGGTACGAAGAAATTTTTACTTGGTCCTATCAAGGTACAGAGAATGTTGCTAAGCCTTGCTGAGGTATCACTACAATAAATTTATCATTTCCCGACGCTAAAAATAATATTTCCCGATGCTAAAAAGCATCAAAAAATATCATCCCGATGCTTTTTAAAGCATCGGGATACAGGGAGTGGAGGCGCGGAATCCCAACGCTTTAAAGAAGCATCAGCATGAGCACCGGGACATGCAAGCATCGGAAACTTAATGTTCTAGCCGATGCTTCAAAGCGTCGGCACAGTTTCCTCCCCCCACCCAAAGCCGTCCAGAAACAGCAACAGCCCCGCACCCCCCCCCCCCCCCACAAACCACCCCCGTCCAGAAACAGCAACAGCCCCCGCACCCCCCTCCCCCCCCCCACAAACCACCCCCCTCCCCCCAAACAGCAACAGCTTCCGGTACTCACGGAGGTCGCCGAAGGTACAGACCTTGGTGATGAAGTTGAGGGTGCTGCTCTCGGAGTCCGTCCACACCCGGTACAGCGCGATGATGTTCTCGTGCCGGAGCTCCCGGAGGAGCCAGACCTCAGCGAAGAGCCGGTCCATCATCGTCCGGTCCTTGTTGAAGCTCCAGAGATGCACCTGGTTCCATGCCACCTCGATCCCCTCCTCCTGGTCGAACGCCCTGTAGACCTTCTTCACTCCCCGGCCCCCAAAAGGTCTCCATACCGCCCGTACCTCCCCATCGGGTCCACCTCCACGAGCGGCTCGGTGTCCCTGTCCACTGCTGCCGGATCCGTCGCCCCCACGCTCGGCATCCTCACTTGCGCTCCGTCCAACGAAATCAAACCGAAACCCTAGCCTTTCCCAAAAGAACATCAGATCACAAACCCTAGTCCTAGCTTGTAACTCCGATCTTGAGATTGGCGAAAGTGAGATCTAGCGAAGAATACCTTGAAACTGATAGAGATCTTGGAGAAACCCTAGATCGCGAGTGCTTATGCGCACCTAATAAAGATGGAGGACGAACAGATCATGAGAGAATACAGAGTTTGAACTTCTACCCGGTACTGCCTCGTCGGCGCCATTGCAGCCGATCCATGCTCTCTAAAGCGAAAGAAGATCTAAAACTCAAGAAAAATAGCAACAATAGATAAGAAACGATTGTCCCCCGAGATCCAAAACAGCAAGCAAAGCCCTAAATATGATGGAAATTTTACTGCAGCAAAAAAAAGCATTTTTTCTGCCGATGCTTAAGCATTGTTAAAATATTTTTTTCTTGCAAACGCTTTCATAAAGCGTCGGCAGACCGCGGTAATTCCTGACTCTTTTTCTTAGCGTCGGAAAAAGGGTTGTTAAAATGGTATTTTATTGTAGTGCATGGAGAAATTTTTACTTGGTCCTACCAAGTTATGAAGAAATTTTTACTTGGCCCTGCCAAGGTATGAAGAAATTTTTACTTGGCCCTGCCAAGGTACGAAGAATGTTGCTTGGCCCTACCGAGGTATGAAGAAAATTTTACTTGGCCTTGCTAAGGTATGGAGAATGTTGCTCGGCCTTGCCGAGGTATGGAAAAGTTTTTACTTGGTCTTGCCAAGGTACGGAGAATGTTGCTTGGCCCTGCCGAGGTATGGAGAAATTTTGACTTGGCACTGCCAAGGTATGGAGAAATTTTTACTTGGTACTGCCAAGGTACAAGAATGTTACTCGGTCCTACCGAGGTACGGAGAAATTTTTACTTGGCCCTGCTAAGGTACAAAGAAATTTTTTACTTGGCCCTACCAAGGTATAGAGAATGTTGCTCGGCCCTACCGAGGTACGAAGAAATTTTTACTTGGCTCTGCCAAGATATGGAGAAATTTTTACTTGGCCCTGTCAAGATACGGAGAATGTTGCTCGGCCCTACCGAGGTACGGAGAAATTTTTACTTGGCCTTGCGAAGGTATGAAGAATGTTACTCGGCCCTACTGAGGTATGGAGAAATTTTTACTTGGCCCTGCTAAGGTACGGAGAATGTTGCTCGGCCCTGCCAAGGTATGAAGAAATTTTTACTTGGCCCTATTAAGGTATGGAGAATGTTGCTTGGCCCTGCCAATGTACAAAAAATTTTTACTTGGCCCTACCAAGGTACGGAGAATGTTGCTCAGCCTTATCGAGGTACGAAGAAAGTTGCTTGGCCTGCCGAGGTACAGTGAAACGAACCCATGGGTTATTAATCGAGTGCAACTGATAATATGCTCGGAGGATACCGAGTTCCATATCTGGGGAATGACTCTTCTGTTGAAGTCTTAACATTTGTAGGGAGTTGCTGAGCAGGTGCAGCCAGGAGTGGCGTCGGAACGAAGTCCAGAGGTGGCAGAGTAGGCCAGAATGGTTAGGGAAGATAGGACGGAGGCAAGAGGTGTCCACAAGCGTGGAGTCGGCCTGGCCAAAGAGCTTGGAAGCGTAGTTGAATTCGGGCAAGTAGTTGGCCTCCCCGGCGATGGACTCGGCAAAGTCCTTCGAGAGCTCGGACTCAGCGGAGTCATCTGGCAACAGAAAGGGAGCTCCCCGAGGACTCTGAACTAGGCACACCCTCGAGCTAGTCAGAATCTGCCTTGGCCTTCGACCATCATGAGCCCTCCCATGGGCTATGCAATCAGGCTCCTCATTATCATGCTGAAGGAGCCCATGTTGTGAGGGCCTACTGTGAAGCCGGAGTCTACCGCTAGCATTGGGGAGAGCTTGTCCTTCCGCACAAACCCTATGTGTTGCTGACGACATTCGAGGCAGTCTCTAGGTCGATGAGGATGGTGAAAGTGAGATCTTTCTGTATGCCCTCTGTCCTCGGGCTTGTCCCTCAGTACGCTATGCATGGCATCAGCGGGTCCTTCATGTTGCATCAATCCCACTTTCCTCCCATGCATCCTCACTCATATTATGCACATGGTCTTTTATGAGGTATCTGAACCCAGTGAGGAAAGCAATGATGCCATAGTGGTGATGGAACAGGTGCATGCATGCACCCCCACTCATGTAGTATACATGATATCTTTGAGGTATCTGAACCCAGTGAGGAAAGCAATGATGCCATAGTGGTGATGGAACGGTGCATGCACGCACCCCTACTCATGTAGTACACATGATATCTTTGAGGTATCTGAACCCAATGAGGAAAGTAATGATGTCGTAGTGGAGGAGCTGAGGGGCAGCCTCCATGGCAAACGAAACCAGAACTTCCCTTTCTCCTTTCCTTCCTTGATGTCAGATCCGAGAGAGAGAGAGGGAGTGGGGAGAGGCCAACTGAAAGATGTCTAAGGCTGACAGAAAAAGGCCGACGAGCCAATGCCGATAGGCCGATGTTGACGCTAATAGGCCGATGCCGATGCCGACTTGTTGAGGCCAACGCCGATTGGGGTGTCCGGTCTAAGTGTAATCACCATTGCCCATGGGGTTTATGATAATATGCTCAGAGGTTGTTTGAATTCTATGCTCAGGGGATAACTCCTCTATCGAAGTTTTGACATTTACGGGGAGGTGTTGAGTAGGCACAACCAAAAGAGGGACTCCATAGAGCCCTTGCACCAATTGCGTCAAGGCCTTGCTGAATCAGCATATTGGCCCTGGGTGATTGGGGCCACGAGCGATAGTGGAACCTTGGTTGGTGACGGCGGTAAGGGCGCCATAAAATTTTTTGGATCTGGCCTTTGAGAAGTGGCCTAGTTTGGAGTATCATTAATTGCTCTCTTGTGGTTGGGTCATTGAGGAATCATCCTTCTTGTCAGGAACCTTATCTTCTTGATTTAAAGTTTAATGGGACTTGAGGCCCTTCCTCTAGCGCCAATCTGTTGCTGCAAAAATCCGTTCATCGGCTTGGGAGCGGTGCACGTCAGGATCTGGGTAGCGCTCTCTCGTTCGGATGGACCTGCAAGGTAGTCCTCACATAGAAATCATAGGGAGTAGTCCCTACGAAAGACCCTCCAATGCCCAAGTCAGTGGAGATTCTTTGCAAAACAGATGAGAGAAGAAGGTTCCAGCAGAAGGATCTCTTGGGGATGGCCTCCTGAGAGATATAAGCTCTGCTAGAGTTTTTTGGGATCAGTTTTTTCATACCTGAGGGTTCTTGGGACTTGGTATTTGTGCGCATCGAGATGGCAGTCGGCTACCTAAATTTCTGAGCACGTTTTGGGAGGTTGGGAGATGATACGAATAGAAACCCATCAGTTATAGGATTGATAGCTGATACGATTAGAATTCCGTCAGTTATGGGATTGGTAGTTGATCAGCCTTATCAGGAGTTTGAAACTCCGTTAATTGTGATCAGAGGATTGAATTTAGCTTCCGTTTCTATTTAAGGAAGTTTGCTTCGAGATTTCTATGATCAGAGCGGTTCTTTCTTCAGAATTTTTAGCACGGTATGAGATGGCAATAACGCTCAAGCTGAGAGAAGGATCTTTGGCTCTCGACAAGATAGCTCAGCCCTGTAGCTCGGTCAGATAGCTCAACCAAATGGTTTGGCTATGTAGCTCGGCCAGATGGTTTGGCTCTGTAGCTTGGCCAGATGGTTCCGCTCTGTATCTCAGCCATATGGTTCAGCTTTGTATCTCGGCCAGATAGTTCAGTTCTGTAACTTGGCCAGATAGCTCGGTCAGATAGTTCGGCTCTGTAGCTCGGCTAGATGGTTCGGTTCTGTAACTCGGTCAGATAGTTTGGCTCTGTAGCTTGGCCAAATGGTTCGGCTCTGTAGCTCGGCCAGATAGTTCAGCTATGTAGCTCGATCAGATAGTTTGACTCTGTAGCTCGGCCATATCGCTTAGCCATATAGGTCAGCCATATAGCTTAGCCATATAGGTCAGCCATATAGCTCAGCTTTATAGCTCAATCTTATAGTTCAGCCATATAGTTCAGTCATATAGCTCATCCTTATAGTTCAACCATATAGTTAAGTCATATAGTTTGGCCTTATAGTTTGGCCTTTGTTATATGTATGTATATATATATGTATATGTATATGTATACGTATGTATGTATATGTACATGTATATGCATATATGTACACTACAACAAATTCTTGCTTTTCCAACGCTAAAAATGTCATTTGCCGATGCTTTAAAGCGTTGGCAAATATTGTCCCGATGCTTTTACACTCGTCGTGACGCTGGGGTGGAGACATTATTTGCCGACGCTTTTAAAAAGCATCGGCAAAGCGGTAAAGATTGATCTAGCCAACGCTTTAAAGCGTCGGCAAGATCAATTCTCCCGATGCATGCTACAAGTGTCGGGGTATGCCGACGCTTTAAAGTGTCAGCAAGGGCAATTTTTTCGATACTTTTAAATGCAAGCTATAAGCATCGGGATATGCCGATGCTTTAAAGCGTTAGCAAGGACAATTTTTCGGACGTTATTTAAAAGCGTCGGGACATGCCGAGTCGGAGTGTGTTGAACATGCCGACGCTTTAAAGCGTCGGCATGATCGAATTGTCCAGATGTGTTAAAGCGTCGAAATATAGTTGCCGACGCTTAAAAGCATCGGTACATTCTATTTTTTTAAATAAAATAACAACAAAAAAGTTAAAAAAATCATATTAAACCTGTTATATTTAAACCTGTGCAATTAAGATAAAATTTATATTAAACCTGTTATATACAACGCAATCATAACAAATAAAATCACATTGCACACATTCTTCACATTCAATTTAAAATTTCAAATATAAATTTCATTACAACAAGAGAGTGTTACAATTTAAAATTTCACAAAATTTAAAGATACATGAAATGAAAGATATAAAAGAGAAAAAGCCAAGGTCAATGATCTGCAGGAGGAAGGTCATCACCCTATCCACGAGGATCTGATGCTCCAGAAGCCTATAAGAAAAATTAAAAATATTTAATTTATGAAACTATCAATGAATATTAGATAAATAATTAATTTAATATAAAATATATTTAATAATATATGTATTTACCTGATGTGGAACAACCGTTTGTACGAGAGATGTAAGCTACTCAATATGCTCTCTCATGGAATCCATCAATGCTCTCTCGGCTGCACTCCTCCTTTGCATCTCTTCAATCATTGCGGCACTCGACCGTTGGATCTCCTTGATCGCATGCTCAAGTCTGTGAACACGTGTATCATGAACATCTGCAGCATCACGTGTAAATCTACTCACTTCAGATAACTGAGTGGGGGTAACTCTAACTCCATAACCCCTCACTCGACCATAGCGCTTTGGCCCCATCAGCTCTATAAATACCTTGGCCTCGATGCGACTACTCTGCATAGATGCTGTAGAGTCATCGACACGCTTAGCAATAAGAGATGTAGCTCTTTTCTGTATTAATTTAGAAAATTAGTTAGATCTTACAGAATAACATAATCAAATTAAAATTATTGTATTAAATAAATTGTAATAAATAATTACATATAAATCCCTCGACTCATCTCTGATAAAAGTGTCATCATGGTGAATATAAGTCATCCGATAAAACTCCACCTCACTGAATTCTCGTTCATGCTCATCTATCTAAAAAAAACTATACAAATATTATTATATTATTATATCATGAAAAATTAAATCATTATGAATTTTTAATAATCTTAATTTATTAAAAATTAAATATTATTATATTGATGAGGGGTAAAATCGTAATTGCATTATTGATCGCTCACATCGACGATTGGGTCATGCCCAATCCAAACACCCTGCTAGCCAGCTGGCATAACATCCAAGCAACGAAGTCGAGTCACTTTTGACGAAGTCGGGTCGCCCCAACAACCCGAGCTATACGCCATTCCTCAGTAATCTGAGCTATCCTCATACCTCGGCCATCTAAGCCGAGCCATTCCTTGGTAACCCGAGCTATCCTTATACCTCGGCCATATGAGCCGAGCCATTCCTCGGCCATCCGAGCTGACCGTGCCTCGGTCATAGGAGCCGACCCATTCCATACCTCAGAAAACAGGTTATTCCCCATTCTGGCTGAACCACGGCATTCAAAATACCTCTGCGGAATTCAGCGCAGGAGAGTTCGAATTCACTATAACTAAATAAGATTTCAGGCGGTGAATCATGCCCAGAAGTGGCCTAGGACCCGCAAGAGTAGCCTAGGTCTGTGTGATCATTGAACCTCAAGGCATCAACCATTTCTCCCAGCCGTCGATCCTCTAACTAACAAGATACGGACCCTACCTGCCTTATAACAAACTTGATTCGAATCCGTCTCGAATCCTAACAGTTTTCAGACCCCATCCAGGGGATGTCCAAGGAATCAGGTGATTGCCTATAAATACCACAGCACTCCTACCTCTCAGGTATGTGTGCAAACTCTAAGGCAACCCTTACACATTCATTTTACTCACTGAATCTCATACCCCATTAAAGCTATCATAAGAGCCCTGAGGAACATTCTCTGTGAGAGTCTTCTCCTCACATTTGCTTGCTGTGAATCTCCATTGACTTGGGCATCGGAGGGTCCTCCGCAGAGGGCAAACCCCCATAGCACCCTCTGCGTGTGGACTGTCTTGCAGGTTCCACCCCGAGCCGACGAGATCGGCGCCTGGATCAGGAGCTAGAAGTGCACCCGAGTTAGAGAACGGATTTTTGCGGGAACAGATTGGCGCTAGAGGAAGGGCCCTCAAGTCCCATAAACTTGTGATCTAGGAGACAAGACTCAAAAACCAGAGAAAAGCATCCTCTAATGGCCAATCGGAAGAGAGCTACATCTGAAGCTCAAGACCAGACCGCCTCTCAAAGGCCTAATCCGATTAGCGGTGTAGTACCTCCGCTACCACTGCCAGCTGAAACTCCTTCACCACTGGCAACGACGGTAACCCTGGACCAGTTCGCCACTCTGGTTCAGTAGGTCCAAACATTGACCCAGTTGGTCCAAGGGTTCCAGGCGATCCCTGGAACTGCTATCCCTGCCTCTCAGCCTCATGAGGAGGCCACTGCCCCTGCCTCGCCAGTGATCTCTTCTTTTGATCCACCTGGGGCGGCGGATTGCGGTCATTGGCCCGCAAGGCGAAGCCGGCGCTGCAGCGAGCTGGAGGGAAGAGCCCGCTCAGATCCAGGCGGGTTCGCTCCCTCTCCCCGGTGTCTTCCTAGGATTCGACACCGCTGCCATCTTCTCCTCGCCCGATCCCTCATACCACTCTAGATGAAGGGATCAGACAACAGATGCAGGAGATGCAACAAAAATGCGTCGGGAGTTGGATGCCGCCAGGCAAGCTCCTCATCCCAGCCGAAAGCGGAGCAGGGCATCCCCTTCTCCAAGAGGATCATAAGGGAAGTGATTCCCCCTCATGTCAAGCTCCCTACCATTGAGCCGTATCATGGATCCACTGATCCCGATGACCATCTCAGCAGCTTCAGATCCATCATGATGTTCCACGGGGCATCAGATGCGATCCTGTGCAGAGCCTTCCCCTCCACTTTAAGGGGATCTGCTCGAACTTGGTTCAACAGCTTAAAGCCAGGTTCCATTGATTCTTTTGATGAGCTGAGCTGTCTGCTCATTAGCCAGTTCATCAGTAGTCGTTGCCAGCAATGGAGATCCAACTCCCTCTCCGAGATCAAGCAGAGAGAGGGGGAGTCGCTGAAGAATTACCTCGGCCGCTTCAACACGGCTCTCCTAGAAGTCGACCATCTCAACCATGAGGTGGCCATGTCCGCCCTGGCCGGAGGAGTGTCCAAGGAGGGAGACTTCTACCTAGCTCTGGAGGTTAATTATCTGAAGAGCCTTTCGGACATGATATCCCTAGCGGACAAGTACGCAAGGATGGAGGAATCGAGGAGGTCAGCTCGGGCCGAGCAGCTGAAGAAGAAAGAGGCAAAGGGCTTGGACAAACAGCGAGCCCACTGCCACGCTAGCCTGCCTCGCCACCGCAGAGCTCCTCGCCGCCACTTTGAGACCGAACTCGGAGTCCGGCCCAAAGGTTCGACCGCTATACTCCCCTTACCGTGCCAAGAGCGCAGATCCTGATGGAGATCGAGCGTCATCTTCCTTGGCTCCCTCCTCTTTGAGGCAACTGAGCTTAGAGGGACCCGACCAAGTACTGCTTTTTCATCGGGACTACGGGCACGATACCGAGGACTGTTGGCAACTCAAGAACGAGATCGAGCAATTGATCTAGCAAGGCAGACTGAACCGGTTCAGGGGCCCCCCTGAGCCGAATAATGAAGAGAATCGCCAGCCTGAATCCCGCCAACTCCCACCACCAAATCCTCCATTTATCGCAACGTCAATGTGATAACGGCGGCCGGATCCCTATCTTCTTGGCCAGGCAAGGAGGAGAACCCGCCGAAGAAAGCTCGGGTCGATGAGCTCACCTTTCTGATGAAGACCTTGGGGAGGTACAGTACCCCCATGATGATGCTCTGGTTGTATCTTTAAATATGGACAATTGCGATGTACACCGGATTTTGGTTGATAGTGGAAGTTCTATTAACGTTCTTTATTTTGATGCCTTTATGAGGTTAAAATTCTGGATGGAAAGCCTCCGACCGGTGGAGTCCACCCTAGTAGGCTTCACAGGTGACTCCATAATCCCTGAAGGAGTCATCTCTCTATCAGTCCGAGCCGGCACCTGGCCCCGCATGGCTACCGTGTTCATGGATTTCCTCGTAACCAAGCTCAGATCTTCCTACAATGCCATCCTCGGTAGACTGGGGTAAATCTCTCTTAAAGCCATCATTTCGTTCCCCATCTCGCCATGAAATCCCCACTGAATGGGGAGTGGGGGTTGTTCGAGGAAGTCAAATCGTAGCTCGGCATTGCTTTGTTTCCGACCTTCAATCCAGAAAGCCCGAGGTGGATGGGCTGGATGCTCGGAAAGATCTCGCCGAGCAACGAGGAGAGCCGGCCGAAGAACTGGAGGAGATACCACTTAACGAGGCTCGGCCGGCCGAACTATAAAGGTTGGATCACAGCTAGAAGGAAAACTTCGGCAAGAATTAATTGAGTTCCTTCGTAGGAATGCCAACATCTTCACCTGGTCTGTATCGATATGCTGGAATCAGCCCAGACGTCCTGGTCCAATGCCTCAGCGTGGACAAAACATTCAGGCCCATTAAGCAGAAGAAGAGGAGCTTCGCCCTAGAGCGCCAAAAGGCCATCGAAGAAGAGGTGGATAAGCTCATCAAAGCCAAGTTTATCTGGAAGGTTAGTTACCCCGACTGGCTGGGGAACGTGGTCATGGTAAAGAAGTCGAATGGCAAATGGAGGATCTGCATCGACTTCACTGACCTCAATAAGGCTTGCCCAAAAGATAGCTTCCCTCTCCCGCGGATTGACCAACTCGTGGATTCAACTTCAGGCCATCAAATGCTAACTTTTATGGATGCCTATTCGGGCTACAACCAGATCCAAATGGCGCCCGAAGATGAGAAGAAAACCACCTTCATCACCGACTGAGGTATCTATTGCTACCGAGTTATGCCCTTTGGTTTGAAAAATGCAGGTGCCACCTACCAAAGGCTGGTCAACAAAGTCTTCAAGGAGCAAATCGGTCGGAACATGGAGGTGTATGTTGATGATATGTTGGTAAAAAGCAAGGAGGCATCCCAGCACATCGAGGACCTTGCGGAGAGCTTTGCTACACTTCGAAAATACCAGATGAAGCTCAATCCCACCAAATGCGCTTTAGAGTCAACTCCGGGAAATTCCTCGGCTTCATGGTTTCACAGCGAGGCATCGAGGCAAACCCTCAGAAAATCCAAGCCCTGCAACAAATGGCTCCGCCTGGGTCAGTCAAGGACGTGCAGCGCCTCACGGGAGGATAGCAGCCCTCAGCCGCTTCATTGCTCGGTCGGCCGAGAAATGCCTTCCCTTCTTCAAAGTGCTTCGGTCGGCCAAAAACTTTTAGTGGACCCCAGATTGCCAGAAGTCCTTCGAAGACCTCAAGAAATACCTCGGCTCGCCACCTCTCCTCAGTAGCCCAAAGCCAGGGGAAGTGCTGAATCTATACCTGGCGGTCTCTGAAATGCTGTTGGCTCGGTGCTAACCAGAGAGGAGAACATAGTCCAAAGGCCTATCTATTATGTCAGCAAACTACTCAAAGACGCTGAAACGAGGTACACTCGGGTCGAGAAGATGGTCCTAGCTCTAGTAACATCGGTCCAAAAGTTGCGGCCATACTTCCAGGTGCATACTGTCATCGTCCTGACCGACCAACCTCTCAAGGCAATTATCCATCGTCCAGAAGCATCGGGAGAATGACCAAATGGGCTATCGAGCTGAGCAAGCACGACATTCAATATCAGCCTCGTCCAGCCATTAAAGCCCAAGTTCTGCGGACTTCCTCCTAACACCATACCCGAAGATGGCTCTGTTTCGGATACCCCCGGACAACCAAAGCCCAGTGCCCCATGGTTGCTTCATGCCGATGGATCCTCCAGCGTGGGCGGCTCTGGCACCGGCCTGGTCCTCACCAGTCGAAGGCACAACCTTTGAATATGGCATTCATTCTCCTTCTGGCCTTAAATAATGAAGCAGAGTATGAAGCCCTGCTCTCCGGACTCCGAATCGCCCGTGAGCTTAAAGTCAAGAAACTGATTGCCTACACCGACTCCCAATTGGTGGCTGGCCAGGTGCAGGAAGAATTCGAGGCTCGAGAGCCAAGCATGATTCGGTATCTCCAAAAGGTGCGCGATCTATCCTCCTTTTTTGATGAATTTAAAATTATCTAGATCCCAAGGATCGAAAATATGCGCGCGACCTACTGTCCCGCTTGGCAACTACGGAGTCAATGGATCTCGAGCGAAAATTCCATCTGGAGGTCCTGGAGAAGCCCAGCATCACCGATGTTGACCAGATGATGCAGGTTGACACTGAACCATCCTGGATGGACCCCCTGCACCAGTACCTCAAAGAAGGGTTGCTGCCCACTGATAGAAAGGAAGCAAGGAAGTTGAAATTGCAATCATCTCATTATGTTCTGATTGATGACCGGCTATATAAGCGATCCTTCTCCATGCCATCGCTCAAATGCCTCCATCCATCAGAAGCCGATTACGCTCTTCGGAGGTTCATGAAGGCATCTATGGCAATCACCTCGGCAACCGCGCCCTGTGCCACAAAGTGCTACGCCAAGGATATTATTGGCCAACGATGCAGAAAGATGCTGATGACCTTGTCCGAGCCTGTGATGCGTGCCAACGACACTCAAATATTCAGAGGCTCCCCTTTGCTCACCTGACTTCCATCTCATCCCCCTGGCCCTTCGCCAAATGGGGATGGATATACTTGGCCCTTTCCCCCTCGCAACGGGGCAAAGGAAGTTCTTGTTTGTTGCAATTGATTATTTCACTAAGTGGGTTGAAGCCGAAGCAGTCGCCCAAATAACCGAAGCTCGGCTAAAGACTTTGTGGAGGTCCATCATCTGCCGCTTCGGTCTTCCCCACACCATCATCACCGACAACGGGAAGCAATTTGATAATCCGAAGTTTCGGGAGTTCTGCGAGGATCATGGCATTCTCCATCGCCTAACATCGGTCGGACATCCTCAAGCTAACGGAGAGGCCGAGGTAACAAATCGAACTCTCTTGCAGGGAATTAAAGCTCGGCTCAACCAAGCGCGAGGCAGATGGGCGGAGGAGCTCCACCATGTGCTATGGGCGTATCGAACCACTGAAAGGGCTCCCACGGGCCAGACTCCATTTAAGATGGCTTTCGGCACAGAAGCTGTTATCCCTGTGGAGGTCGGGCTCCCCTCCCCTCGCACCGAAGGCTACTCGGAAGAATCCAATGATGAACAACTCCGAACCAATCTTGACTTGATAGAAGAAGTCAGGGAGAAAGCCCGAATCCGGATGGCGGCCTACCAACAAAGAGTTGCCCGCTACCATTCAACCAGAGTCAAAGGGAAGTTTTTCTCCCCAGGTGATCTGGTACTTCGGAAGGCATCCGTCTCAAAGCCACTGGAGCAAGGAAAGCTGTCCCCTAATTGGGAGGGTCCTTACCAAATTACGGAGGTAATCAGACCCGGCACCTATAAGCTCCAAGATCTAAATGGAAAATCTATTCTCCGGACGTGGAACTCGGATAATCTCCGCATCTATCATCAGTGAGAGTTTATAAATCCTTGGCCGGGCTGAGCGATCTCTAAACCTTGCCGCGCCAAGTAAAATATATCCCAGCTGGGCTGGAGGACTCCGTACCTTGGCAGCGCCAAGTAAAATATAATCTTTATAAATCTCGGCTGGGCCGAGCGATCTCCGGACCTTGGCCGCGCCAAGTAAAATATATCCAGCTGGTTGGAAGGACTCCGTACCTTGGCAGCACCAAGTAAAATATAATCTTTATAAATCTTGGCCGGGCCGAGCGATCTTCGGACCTTGGCCGCGCCAAGTAAAATATATCCTAGCTGGGCTGGGAGGACTCCGTACCTTGGCAGCGCCAAGTAAAATATAATCTTTATAAATCCTCGGCTGGGCCGAGCGATCTCCGGACCTTGGCGTGCCAAGTAAAATATATCCCAGCTGGGCTGGGAGGACTCCGTACCTTGGCAGCGCCAAGTAAAATATAATCTTTATAAATCCTCGGCTGGGCCGAGCGATCTCTGGACCTTGGCCGTGCCAAGTAAAATATATCCTAGCTGGGCTGGAGGACTCCGTACCTTGGCAGCGCCAAGTAAAATATAATCTTGAAGCCTCGGCCAAGCCGAGTGATATATTGTTTGAAGCGTTGGCCAAACCGAGTGATATATTCTCGAAGCCTCGGTGAGTGACTCTCCGTACCTTGGCAGCGCCAAGTAAAATATATTCTTGAAGCCTCGCCAAGCCGAGTGATATACTTTTGAAGCCTCGGCCAAACCGAGTGATATATTATTTGAAGCCTCGGCCAAACCGAGTGATATATTCTCGAAGCCTTGGTCAATCCGAGTGACGGTCTCCGTACCTTGGCAGCACCAAGTAAAATATATTCATGAAGCCTCGGCCAAGCCGAGTGATATACTTTTGAAGCCTCGGCCAAACCGAGTAATATATTATTTGAAGCCTCGGCCAAACCGAGTGATATATTCTAGAAGCCTTGGTCAATCCGAGTGACCTCTGTACCTTGGCAGCGCTAAGTAAAATATATTCTTGAAGCCTCGGCCAAGCCGAGTGATATTTTGGAGCCTCGGCCAAACCGAGTGATATATTATTTGAAGCCTCAGCCAAACCGAGTGATATATTCTCGAAGCCTTGGTCAATCCGAGTGACGGTCTCCGTACTTTGGCACGCCAAGTAAAATATATTCTTGAAGCCTCGGCCAAGCCGAGTGATAAACTTCTGAAGCCTCGGCCAATCCGAGTAATATATTTCTAGAAGCCTGGCCTAGACGAGTAATTTCTCAAACACTCTGACGACTAAGATGTCCTATTATGCTTCGGCAGAGGTTAGTAACCTTTCTCCGCTTACCAGCAGATTATGCAAGTTATTTCTTTTCAAAGAATAAGTACTTCATCCCTTAAATAGGACCATGTTTACTGCATAAGCTCACAGGGCCGCCCAGGCCTTTCTCTGACCTACACAGAGATAAACACTTCCTCCACAGGGGACTAAATGACATGTTGGCAAAAATAAAGTAGCAAAAATGCTGCTGGACTTATAGATTATGCTACGGACTGAAAAGCATAAAATGAGAGTAGCAACTCTCGACACAATCATATCAGAAAAAGAAACAGATGTCAAAAAAGAAAGAGTAGAAACTTTCTTTATTAATATGAAAAAATTACAACCTCTTGAGAGGCATTACAAGTGCATCATAGCACGGAGAATACAAATAAGATAAAAGCTCGGCTGAGCAGCTTCGGTCGATAACGATGTCTTTACATCCGACCCCAGAAATCAGAGAAACCAGACAAGCTCTGTTGAGCCACTGGTTAATGCCAAAGAACAAAGTAGGCCATCCACGGATCCCTCGGATGAACACGTGAGGGATCATAACCAGGTCAAGGACCCGTGGATGCTTATGCCAATGAAGCATCCCCCCAAGTGGGATGCTGGTTTGCTAGCCACTGCGCAACAACATAGGCAGGGAACTAGCAGACCCACACATCCCTCCTCCCTCTTCACATGGAAAAAGATTCCTCAGGCAGATGAACTGAGGAATTCAAGCTGAGGGAGGAGGCGTTCATGTTAGCCACGGGGATGCGCATGCTCTGCATTTCTGCGATCCCCATGGCAAGTGGCAAAGGACACACAGGAAGCGCACACGTGCGCTCCCCATATGACCTCTGTGCACCACTTGTGCGCTCTCCATAAGATCTCTGTGCACCACTATACGCTCTCCATATGATCTCCGAAATTCCTCCCTTGAGGACTGCTTGCTTTTCAGTTCTTCATCGCCCCAACTATCTGGGACAAACCAGCTTGCAAAAGAAAAACTCAGTCTTTCCACTCTAACCTCAATGAAACAGACGCCATGAAAATCCTTGCAAGTCACAGAAAGGGAGGGCTTTGGGAGATAGCCCAACACGGTCAGCTCCCCCCGCTTTATAGGCAAACCTGCCGGGAGTAGCCATTAAAGCAGAAAGCTCCGGATTCAAAACGCCTTGGCCACACTGCCACACGGCAGTTCAGAATAAAGGGCGCTTTCCAAAGCGCACCGAACGCATTTCCTAGGCCATGACGCAAGACGAAAGATTTTCCTCTGATCTCGAATCAAGAGCCTTAAATACAGAAAATCGTCCGCAAGTCCTTGAGATACGGGCAGGCCTGGGGAAATCACCTCGTGAAAATGACTCCATCCAATGGAAATTGAATGCTTATCACATACGTTAAAGACCCGCGTTGGAAAAGGCCTTAGGGATAAATGCCTTACGCAAAAAACAAAGCGTCCTTCAGCGAATTACAAATCCGTCTCATCCGCTTGGGCAAAAAATGAGATGATTTCTTATAGACCGAATCCACCAAATCTCGACCCCAGTCGAGGTATTTGCGTAGTTTTTTATCATATCGTGCCAAACCATTTTATGCCTCGGCCAAACGAGCCAATTTCTTATTTCGGATAGATCGAACTATCTACTTAGCCTCGGCCTCGATCGAGACATTTCCTTAAAGTTCGAGCCAAACTATTCTATGCTTTGGCGCACCAAACCATTTGCTTAGCCTCGGCCTCGATCGAGACATTTCCTTAAGCTCAAACTGAGCTGGCTTAGTCAGCGAAGCAAATCGGTTTAGCTTCAAATAAATAGGATGTTTAATTTGAAAAGAATAAACCGACCTAGGAACACGAATTGATTACGATTCGTTCACCGTCAGGAAAAACTCGTGACAAAAAGATCGTCCAAAAAAGATAAACAAGTGGAGACAAAAGATCCATTCATTAAAAGTTTCGGCCAGATTACAAATCTGAGAGGCAAAAATACATAAGCAACCCTTAAGAATCAGGGTTCGGGTCGATCCCAGGAGCCTCCTCGGTAACATCCGGGAGGACTTGACTTGCTTTACCCACTTTGAATGTTGTTGGTTCCTCGGCAGCGAGCTGAGGGCGTTCTTCAGGAGCCACGGCCTCACTAGGGCCCAAGATGGCGTCAAGATCGACGTCCAAAATATCCTCATACTCGGCTTCTTCGGCTCCCGGGGTGCAAGCATCAAGTAGCTCGGCCTCCAGAAAAGATAAATCTAACTCGGGATATACCTGAGAGATCTTCACCTGAATTTCCTTCTCGACGAACTGGAATGCATCGGCACAAGCCTCCCTCCGCTCCTCAGAAAATTGCACAGAGCCTTTGTACTCCTCCACAGCCGAGGTAATCCGCTTGTTAGCTTCGGCTAAGTGGTTCCCGAGTTCAATATTCATCTGACGACTCGCGGACAGTTCCGCCCTTAGAGCTTTAAATTACTCCTGCGCCTCGAACTCGATTTGCCGATCTGCAAAACACCAGAACATTCAATCCCACGAACAAAAAAAAGTACCAAAAGCAAACAAATGGGAAGACACTATACCTCTTTCTCCCGTCGAGCCATTTCATTGCTCAACTCCTGAACCTTTTCCAAGGCCTTCAGCTTGGCCGATTTATTTTGTTGAAGACCCTCCTTGAGGTCATTAATTTGGGACTGCTTGTCCTCGACTTCCCGTCGAGATTGATCAAGATCATTGGTGAGCCTGGCAATCTGCTCATGTTGCCACTTCAGCCGATTCTCTATATCAGCGAATTCTTATTCAGATCGGCAAGTTGATCCCATTGCCGCCAGCACTTACGCTCCTCCTCGAGCCTCTTGCTTCAATTACTTTTATCTTCAAAATGACTAACCTCAGCTGGTTCCACCTTTTGTTGAAATACTGCTGCATGGTCTTAACGTCGTCGTCATGCTTTGCCTTAATTTGGGATAACTCCAGGCAAGCCTTGTCCGATTGTTCGCGGAAACCCTGGAGCTCTCTGACTTGGGCTTCAAACCGAGAAGCCCTTTCGGCTGCAAGTCGGTAAGACTCGCTCCCCTCTCGAAATCCACCCTAGCGGATGCCAAGGCCCTGGAAAGCCGGCTGGTTGAATCCACCCTCGCTCGAAGGTCAGCCGCTTCCTTCCTGGCCTGAGCGCAAGCCCTAGTGGCCAAATTCAAGCGCTAATTCAGCGCCCTTGTGACCAAGGCATTCTGCAAAAAAAAAAAAACACAAGTGAGAAACCATGGCCCGACCGATCAATCAGGAATTACAACCTCGGTATAATAACTTACCCAGAAAATGTAGTTTGAAGCCATCATCATGAGAGTAGCATTATTGATTTCGGGGAGAAGGAAAACATCCTTCGGTGCCCCAAGCCGACCGAAAGCCGCCTCAATGATATCCTCGGTGGCAGGCTCGTCCGTCGAGGAACTCCCCCCCCCCCACGCACAAAACAAACCTCATCAAGGTGGTGAGCATATCATCCACCTCCGAGCTGTGGACAAAAGAGCTCATAGCCGAAGAGCTGGCCTGAGGAGCTCTGGCCCAAGCAACCATCCGCTCAGCTTCCTCTGTTAGAATTCTAACCTACAAGGCCTCGAATGCTTCGGCCTTGACAGAAGGAACCTTGGCCCGAGCATCCCCTTCATTCAGTGACTCTTCTTCTTCTTCCTCTTCTATTGATGCTTCGCCTTCGATAGACTCCACCTGAACTTCAACCTCTTCCACAACGTCCCGAGGACCGCGGAAGAGGGATCCTCAGCGGGAGGCACCACGACCTCCACTAGCCTTTCAACAGGCAGCTCTGCTTGAGCTTCGGTAGCCGCCACTGCCTCTCCTGACCCCTCCACCTGAGCAGGAGTCTCTTCCATACGCGGTGGACTTCTCACCGTTGGTGACTGAAAAACCTCTGGCAGGAGGATCGCCAGACCGACCGGCGATATCTCCTCGGCATTGTTTGACACGACTACTATTTGGAGAGGGAAAACCCCAACAGCTCCCTTCGAACTCCCCCCAGTGATTTCCTCTGCTACTTTGCCCCCCTCCGATAGGGAGGGCTCATTAACCACGGTCTGTGCTCCCGCCGCCTCCCTTATTGGGATAGGAGAGTAGTGACTGGAACTATCTTTTTCGGTCCTTTCGAGCGAGGCCCAGAAGGGCGAGACCTCTTCTCGGATTTGTGTCTTTTCCCAGAGCCAGAGCCCCTATGACGCTTGCCCGACTCCTTCTTTATCTGGCCCACAAATGCCGACCTCTCGGTTGAAAACACACTAAACAGTTCAATTGAACAGAAGTACTCACCGGCCATCGTAACCAAAGAGGAAAGGTACATTTACCTTGAGGGTCAATAGAGCTAAGCCCAGCGGCAAAGAGGGCATCCTCCGCCAATAGAGTGCTAGCCGATACCTCCAGACCGTTGCAAAGGATCATCAAATCTCTCTTCTCCCGCTCGCTCAATTTTGAGCGCGCCTCTGGATCCTTCACATAACTCGCCCATCCCCAGAAAATCTGAACCGATATTCCCTTCGGCAATAAAAATTGGGGCTTCCACTCCTTTATCGAAGATGGGTTGTCGGTAATCATCTTGAACGACTTCCGGGGACCAATATATGGCCACTCGTAGCCCTTCCCAGAAACCAGGTTATGGCATACTTGGAACAGGGGGAGGGTCGCGGTCACCACAACGCGGCTACACAACGAGATGAACTCGATAAGATTGTACCAGCTATTCGGTGCCACCATTGTTGGACATATAGTGTAAAACCTCATCACCTCCTGTACCAGCGAGTGAAGAGGAAACCGAATACCTGCCCTAAGGCTTTCCTCATAGAAGAAAACTCCATGACTTAACTCAGTTGGAACTCTATACTCAGCCCTCGGCACCCGTAAGACTACGTCCCCAGGAACTCTATAAAGTCGACAGATTCTATCCAGATCCTCGAGGGTGATCTCCAAAGCAATATTGCTTGGACCCTTCATATTGATGGAATAAGGAACAGAACATGAACAGGCGAGCAAGAGCTCAGAGAAAGAGTGGAAAATCTCTATGACAGGGACAAAGGGGCGTAGCAGAAAGAGCGCCGCTCCAGCCCCCTTTAAATAAGCGCTTTAGAAAGAAAGCCCTATGTTGGAGAGATTATTGAGAAATAGTTGCCCCAATCTTATTGATTTTGATGATTACCAAAAGCCATGAGTATATTAAAAGATGCAATGAATTTATTTACATGAGCAATGAATTTATTTATAATAATCAATGAGTATGTTAAGTATGACTTTAATCAATTTGAAAGTAACTTCAAGCTCCATGTTTAAGCTTTCAAAAAGAAATTTTTATACTTCATATCTCAATCAATGAGTTTTTGGAACATTTCTTGAATTGATTCCTAATGACAATTTTATTGTATTCAAGTCAAAAATTGATTTAAAATTAATCTGGAACGAATTTCAAAGTCAATCAGAAAATTCTCTGATTTTTGATACGTTCCGGAGCCGACTCTAGAGTTTCAGAGTCGACTCCACTCAGTATACAGAGATGTCTGTTTGTCTCGAGTCGACCCCTGTGATTTCTCGAGTCGACCCCCGATTTTGTCGAGCCGACTCCATGACTGTGTGAGTCGACTCCGCTCAGACACCAGAGAATTATTTTTCTGAGCACTTCTCGAGTCGACCCCTTGCTTTTCATGAGTCGACCCCCGACTGTCAGGAGTCGACACCTTATTTTCGTTGAGTCGACCCCTTAACTTTCTGAATGTTTCTATTTTTGGCATCGCGTCTTCGAGCCGACTCGCCTAAAGCTGGAGCCGACTCCAACAAATCTGGGCGTGATTTTTTCTGAATGCCAACTCAGCGCCAACGGTAAGATTTTTCAATAACGGCTAGATTTCTTTGTTCTAACGACTATATTTTTGCAGAGTCTATAAATAGAGAGGCCGTTTTCAAATCAAAAAATACAGATACAAATCAAGAGAGAAAAAGAAAAATCTTTCAGAAAAAGAGGAAAAACAGAGCGTCATTTGAAAAATCCGAGATTCAAAAATAGAGTGAAAGAAAAGGAGTGAAATCAAAGGAGACTTCATCTGTGCTCAAGTTCATCAATCCAAGAAAGTCTAGAAGAAAATCCAAGAGCCATTCAAGAGCAAATCAAGAGATTTTCAACATTCAAAGAAAGGAGAAAAGCTCAAATCAACTCCAACATTCAATCCGTGAAGAATCTGAGCTGAGGCCCGATTCCACACTTCAAAGGAGTTGAGGAAAAGAAGAAAAGAAGAAAAGCCTGCACTCAAATCAAATCTAAACAGGCTTTCTAAACCTTGCTTTTATTTTGAAATATCTGCTCAAAGGAGCTGTTTTGTATTAAACTCATTTTTATCTTGTTTTGCTAATTCAATCAGAGGGTTGAATTAGTGGAGGTAGTTACCTCGGGTCACAAGCTAAGGTTAGCTTGTGTGTTGGGTTTTGTGCTGGTGAGCCCGTGTAAAACCGGCTGGGTTCGTTGTGATCCCGGAAAACAACAAGTTTGGGTTGTGAGCTTGTAAAACAACTCGACTGTAATCGAGGAGATTATAGTGTGGACCCAAGTGGAGCTTGGGAGTGGACGTAGGTGTTGGATACACCGAACCACTATAAAATCTTTGTGTTTGCCGTGCTTATTTATCTCTCTCTCTTGCTATCGTGCTTTAACTTGAATTAATTTTCATCCTCTCATCAATAGTTTAAATTTTTAAAAGGCTTAATTTTTAAAGAACCCAATTCACCCCCCCCTCTTGGGTTGCCATCTGGGCCAACAATTGGTATCAGAGCTTGTGCTCATTTGTTTTTGATTGATCACACGATCAAGAGCGAAAGATCCAAATGGCAACACAAGCCAGCTCAAGTTTTGCTGAGGGTCATTCTACAAATAGACCACCCTTATTTAATGGTTCCAACTATTCATATTGGAAAGCAAGAATGAGGATATTCATTCAAGCTTCAGATTATGAATTGTGGAGTGTCATAATTAATGGACCTAGTACACCCACACACTTAGTTGATGGTTCTATAGTTCCTAAGCCCGAAAGGGATTGGAATGAAAATGATAGGAAGATGGCTCAGCTTAATGCAAAAGCCATGAATGTTTTATATTGTTCTCTTGATGCTAATGAATTTAATCGTATCTCTACCTGTAATTCCGCTAAAGAGATATGGGATAGATTAGAGGTTACCCATGAGGGAACCAACCAAGTTAAAGAATCTAAGATTAATATACTTGTGCATAAATATGAATTGTTTAGCATGGAACAATCTGAAACCATAACATGCATGTATACTAGATTTACTGATATTGTTAATGGTTTGAAGAGTCTTGGAAAAACCTATACTAATGCTGAATTGGTTCGCAAAATTCTTAGGTCACTTACCAAGATCATGGGAAGCCAAAATGACAGCCATTCAAGAAGCCAAAGACCTAACACTTTACCTTTGGAAGAGCTTCTTGGATCCTTATGACCCATGAATTGACAATGAAGCAACATGTGGAGGAGGATAACAAAAAGAAGAAGACAATTGCCCTCAAGGCTGCAAAAGTTGAAGATAGCAGCAGCGATGATGAGGATGATGATGAAGACACAGCTCTTCTAGCAAGAAAGTTTAAGAAATTTATGAGGAGAAAGAAACCCTTCCACAAAAGAAATTTGGAAATAAGATGGAAGGAGAAAAGAAAAAGATAAGGACAAGGACAAAGAGAAAGACCCCTTGATCTGTTATGAATGTAAGAAACCGGGGCATTATAGATATGATTGTCCTCAATTGAAAAAGACTTTCAAGAAAAAGAAGAAAGCGTATGTTGCAACTTGGAGCGACAGTGATGAATCTTCTTCCGAAGAAGAAGAACAAAAAGAGGTTGCCAACATTTGTTTTATGGCGAATGACGACGACGAGGTAAGTTCTGAAAACCCTTGTGATGATTTTGCTTTTGATGAATTATTTGAAGCCTTCAATGAACTTGTAGATGATTTTAAATTTTGAAAAAGAAATATAAATCTCTGAAAACTGAAAACATAAACTTAATTAAAGAGAAAAATGAAGTGATGCTTGCAATTAAAGATTCAAAAGATAAAAGGAAATATTTCTTAAAGAAAAGAATGATTTTACTCATGAAATTAATATACTAAAATCTGAAAACGAAAATCTGACAAAAGATTTGAAAAAGCAAATCAAACTCTATCTTTGGAAAATGAACAGCATTGTAGAAAATGAATTCTAAAGAAAGAAGTTAAAAAATACAAAGATATTGTTGATAAATTCACTTAAGTTCACTAAACTAAACATGATTTTAGATAGTCAAAAAGCAGTTTTTGATAAGGCTGGATTAGGATATAATACATTTAGAAAACAAAAATCTTTGAAAAACATTTTTGTACGTGCTAGCAAGTAACATCACTTGTTTTAAATGCAATTTAAAAGGGCATAAATCATTTGAATGTAATTTACAAAAACCAATAAGAATTTAAATTTTAAAGGAAGAAAATATGGGTTCCAAAGGAACAATATTTGTTGCTACTAACCATGAAGGACCCAAGAAAGCTTGGGTACCTAAACATAAAGTTTGATTTTTGCAGGAATGTCTTGTGGCCAAAAGATCAAAGAGAAAGTGGTATCTTGATAGTGGCTGCTCAAGACATATGACGGGTGACAAAGAAGAATTCATCACCCTTGAAGAAAAGAAAGGAGGAGTTGTTACGTTTGGTGATAATGGTAAAGGTCAGATTATGGGCCTTGGTAAAATTCGTATAACTCCATCCACTTTATAGATAATGTACTTTATGTTGATGGTTTGAAGCATAACTTAATTAGTATAAGCCAATTGTGCGATAAAGATTTTAAAGTATCATTTGAAACTTCTTCTGCACAGTTCTAATTCCATTGATAATAGCATTGTATTTACTGGTTATAGACATGGCAATGTTTACTTGGTTGATCTAGACAAATTATCTATGAGTGATCATTGCTTAATTGCTGATAATGCTAATATGAATGAAATTGGTGGTTATGGCATCGTAGATTAGGTCATGCAAGCACACACCTAATTTCAAAACTAATTAAAATGGATTAGTTAAAGGACTTACCTAAAATAGATTTTGAAAATAACAAAATATGTGATGCATGTCAATTTGGAAAACAAACAAGAAGTTCTTTCAAATCTAAAAATGTTGTTTCAACTTCTAGGCCATTAGAGCTACTTCACATGGACCTTTTTGGACCAACTAGAACCACAAGTCTAGGAGGAAAGAAATATGGTCTTGTGATTGTAGATGATTACTCTAGATACACTTGGGTATTGTTTTTAGCTCACAAAGATGAGACTTTCTCGATATTCCTGAAATTCTTTAAGAAAGTCACAAATGAGAAAAACACTACCATAGTGTCTCTAAGAAGTGATCATGGAACTGAATTTGAAAATCACCTATTTGAAAATTTTTGTGCTGAAAATGGTATTAATCATAATTTTTCTGCACCTAGGACCCCACAACAAAATGGTGTTGTAGAAAGAAAAAATAGGACTTTAGAAGACATGGCCCGTACCATGCTATGTGAAAGCAACCTACCAAAGTACTTTTGGGCGGAAGCTATAAACACGGCATGTTACATTTTAAATAGAGCCCTAATAAGACCAATACTTAAGAAAACACCTTATGAACTATGGAAAAATAGAAAACCTAATATTAGATATTTTCATGCATTTGGTTGTAAATGTTTCATTCATAATAATGGTAAAAATAATTTAGGCAAATTTGATGCTAAATCTGATGAAGGAATATTCTTAGGATATTCAACAACTAGTAAAGCATATAGAGTATTTAACAAGAAAACTTTAATTGTTGAAGAATCCATTCATGTAGTTTTTGATGAATCTTTAGCAACTCGTTCCGAAAAGTTTGATGATGAGGAAGATACAAACATAATTGAGAAAGATCTTGAAAAATTAAATATTGATGTATCTTCAGATCATGAGCAAGAAGCTAAAGATAATGATTCACCTAAGGATGATGATACTAACACTAATCATAATGATATAGATCTTCCTAGAGATTGGAGATATGCTTATAGTCACCCTAAGGAATTGATTATAGGTGATCCATCTCAAGGAATAAGAACTAGATCATCTATGAGAAATATTAGTAATCATCTTGCATTTGTATCACAAATTGAACCTAAAACTATTGAAGAAGCTGAAAAAGATAATAATTGGATGTTAGCTATGCAAGAAGAATTAAATCAATTTACTAGAAATAATGTATGGACATTAGTAGAAAGACCTAAAGATCATTCTGTTATAGGATCAAAATGGGTATTTAGAAATAAACTAGATGAAAATGGCATAGTAATTAGAAACAAAGCTAGATTAGTTGCAAAAGGATATAATCAAGAAGAAGGTATTGATTTTGATGAAACCTTTGCACCTGTAGCTAGATTAGAAGCCATTAGACTATTACTTGCATTTGCATGTCACATGAATTTAACTTATTTCAAATGGATGTAAAAAGTGCTTTTTAAATGGATTTATAAATGAAGAAGTTATGTAGAACAACCACCAGGTTTTGAAGATCATGAATTTTCAAATCACGTTTTTAAATTGCACAAAGCATTATATGGTTTGAAACAAGCACCTAGAGCTTGGTATGATAGATTAAGTAAATTCTTAATTGAAAATGATTTTATAAGAGGAAATGTAGATAAAACATTATTTTTGAAAAGAAAAGTAAAGATTTATTAGTAGTTCAAATATATGTTGATGATATTATTTTTGGTGCTACTAACAATCTTCTATGTCAAGAATTTGCTAAGTTAATGCAGGTGAGTTTGAAATGAGCATGATGGGAGAACTCAACTTCTTCCTTGGACTCCAAATCAAACAAGAAAAGGAAGGGATTTTCATCAACCAAACCAAGTACACAAAGGAACTACTCAAAAAGTTTGGTATGGATTCAATGAAACCCCTTGGAACTCCAATGAGTCCTTCATGCAAATTGACAAAGATGAAGAAGGTAAGAAAGTTGATCAAAAGTATTATCGAGGTATAATCGGATCTCTACTTACTTAACTGCTAGTAGACCTGATATAATGTTTGCTGTTTGTCTATGTGCTAGATTTCAATCAGAACCTAAAGAATCTCACTTAATTGCTGTTAAAAGAATACTTAAGATACTTAAGTGGAACAAAAAATGTAGGTTTATGGTATTCTAGAGACTCAACATTAACTTAATTGCATATTCTGATTCTGATTATGCTGGATGTAAGTTAGATAGAAAAGCACAAGTGGTGCATGCCAATTCTTAGGAAGTAACTTAATCTCATGGTTTAGCAAAAAGCAAAATTCAGTTGCATTATCAACTACTGAAGCTGAATATGTTGCAGCTGGAAGTTGCTGTGCTCAAATCCTATGGATTAAGCGACAACTTGAAGACTATGGTATCACACTTGACAAAACACCTATAAAATGTGATAACACAAGTGCAATTAATCTAACAAAAAATCCAATTCAACATTCTAGAACAAACACATAGAAATTAGATATCATTTTATTAGAGAACATGTAACTAATGGAGAAATATGTCTTGATTATGTTAATACTGAAGATCAATTAGCTGATATATTTACAAAACCCTTGAGTGAAGAAAGATTCTGTTATCTTAGAGGAGAGTTAGGGATTTGTGATCCATTAGAATGAATTTGAAACCCCTAAGAAAAATTATCTAGAACTCTTTCTACCCTTTGATCTTTAAGGAAATCTTATCTAGAATTCATATCTAATTGATCTATTAAAATCCAATGATTTTTTATCAATTTTTATGATCAATATCCGGACACATTTCAGATTCTCTGAAACTTTATGTTTTTGCTCTGAAATGGTCTCGGAGCCGACTCGGTCAGTATCGGAGTCGACTCCATGTTTCTGCTGAAACTCTGGAGCCGACCCCATCTCTGTGCGAGTCGACTCCACTTCGGGATTTTCTGTGACTACCCGGAGTCGACCCACACTTTGCGGGAGCCGACTCGAAGTGGTCCCAGGTCGATTTATCTAGGGCAGAGTCGACTCCTCGTTCATTCTATCTCTCAAATCTTCAAATACTCTCTCCAAAATTTTTCCAACCTACCAAATCCTTAGAAATCCTTGATTAACCTTTCCACTAAATCAAATGGCACCTAAAACCCGTGGTTCTAGCCTTGGAGCGGCCGGGATGAAAAGGAAGAAGGCGGTGAAGAAGACGTGAGGCGTCCCGCTCGCGAACCCTCTCCGAGCATGGATTCCACCTCATCCTCTTCAACTCCGAGTGCTTCTCCTACTGCCACATCTCAGGTAGACCGTCTAGCCGATAGAGTGATTACAACCGGGAGAAAGGTTGATTTTGAATATTTGAGGCAGAGGTTTTCTTGTGGGAGACAGTTAATTGAAATGGGATGGGAGAAAATATGTTCTTTAGATTGCCAACCTACCCAGCCCTTGTTAAAGAATTTTATAAAAATCTGTCAAGAGGAGACAATGGATTGTCAGCATCATTAGAGGAAATAGAATAAATGTGACAGTGGATTTACTCTCAAGACTTTGGAACTTCCAGTGTCTGGTACTTCTACTTTTTCACCTGATGATAGGAGCCCAGCTTATCAAGATTGTTAAATAAAGAAATTGTTGGTTTTGAAGAAGTCCATGCAAATCAACTATCCTTGGAATTAAGACTTCTCCATAACATTTGCAGTAGGATTCTATTCCCTAAGACTGGGAGATTTGATTATGTTTCTGAGAGAGACATTTTGTTATGGATGCTTAGTGACTGGAAGACCTATCAATCTTCCGAATGATAATTTGGTACATTGCTGACTGTGGGAGCAAGAGGAAATCAGTCTACCCTATGGCATGATATTAACTAAGATTTTCAAAGCCAAGGGATAATCATTTCCGATAGTGAGCCAATGAGAAATTTGAGACACACTGATTACTATAGCTTGGCTACTATTCATAGGATGGGATTTGTGAAGAAGGATGGCAGATGGGAAAGGAAAAGTAGTTGGAAGATAGAGCCGCTGATGTTGAGGCACCTGGACCTTCAGTTAGACATTCATCTCCTGTACCTCCTAGCTCTTCTGTTCCTGTTCCGGCCCCTTCTCCTGCTCCATGTTGATCAGTCATCTTCTTCATCAGTTGGTTTTTCAGATCTTCAGTTAAGCAGCTCAAGAGTCTTCTTGATGATCAGGAGGATAAATTGAAGACTGAGTTTGACAATAAATTCATGAATCTTAAAGAAACTCTTATTCATTAGATGATCGGATCACCAAGATTGAATCTACTCTTAGCTCCTCTACTGAGTCTTTAAGTGGTGATTAAAGAATATTTTTGAAGAACTTAAAGACATTTGTGGAGATGGTGAGACTTATGCAAAGTGCAATGCCGAGCTTCAAGACAAGATTTTAACTGCTTGTACTTTTGTGGATGAAAGACTGAAAGATTATGTTAAGCTTCAAACTGATGGAATGAAGAACATTATAGATCACTTAACAAGAATTGTAAGGACACATTTTTGATGTAATAGATGTTTAGTCTTTGCAATGTAATGAAGTTATATTATGTTTTACATTTTGATACAATGATGTAATGAAAAGTCAGTTTTGAATGTTCAATGTAGTTGAGTTTGAATGTACTTCTCTATTTATCAATGAATCTCAGTTCTTGTTAAAGCATATCTTAAATCATGAATGTGATTATGTTTGATGCTTCTCTACCTTTTTGTTGATAACAAAAAAGGGGAGAGTTTTATAGTATATGCATGGGAGAAATTAAACGAATGTTATTATATATGCATATAATAAATAATTGAATGTAATAATTAAACATTACACATACAGTGAATGAATGAAAAAGCAATTTAGATGAAAAGGCTGAATTTTGACATTAAATTGTGTATAAGCTTAAATTGAATGAATGGAATATTTATTTGAGTTTCATAGGGGGAGCTACCTCATTCAGGGGGAGCCTAACTATGAAAATAAAATAAATTCTTTAATTAATCATGCATATACTCAATGTTTTTGTCATCATCAAAAAGGGGAGATTGTTGGGGAGATTGTTGAGAAATTGTTGCCCCAATCTTATTGATTTTGATGATTACCAAAAGCCATGAGTATATTAAAAGATGCAATGAATTTATTTACATGAGCAATGAATTTATTTAAATAATCAATGAGTATGTTAAGTATGACTTTAATCAATTGAAAGTAACTTCAAGCTCCATGTTTAAGCTTTCAAAAAGAAATTTTTATACTTCATATTCAATCAATGAGTTTTTGGAACATTTCTTGAATTGATTCTAATGTCAATTTTATTGTATTCAAGTCAAAAATTGATTTAAAATTAATCTGGAACGAATTTCAAAGTCAATCAGAAAATTCTCTGATTTTTGATACGTTCCGGAGCCGACTCTAGAGTTTCAGAGTCGACTCCACTCAGTATACAGAGATGTCTGTTTGTCTCGAGTCGACCCTGTGATTTCTCGAGTCGACCCCCGATTTTGTCGAGCCGACTCCATGACTGTGTGAGTCGACTCCGCTCAGACACCAGAGAGTTGTTTTTCTGAGCACTTCTCGAGTCGACCCCTTGCTTTTCATGAGTCGACCCCCGACTGTCAGGAGTCGACACCTTATTTTCGTTGAGTCGACCCCTTAACTTTCTGAATGTTTCTATTTTTGGCATCGCGTCTTCGAGCCGACTCGCCTAAAGCTGGAGCCGACTCCAACAAATCTGGGCGTGATTTTTTCTGAATGCCAACTCAGCGTCCAACGGTAAGATTTTTCAATAACGGCTAGATTTCTTTGTTCTAACGGCTATATTTTTGCAGAGTCTATAAATAGAGAGGCCGTTTTCAAATCAAAAAAGATACAAATCAAGAGAGAAAAAGAAAAATCTTTCAGAAAAAGAGGAAAAACAGAGCGTCATTTGAAAAATCCGAGATTCAAAAATAGAGTGAAAGAAAAGGTGAAATCAAAGGAGACTTCATCTGTGCTCAAGTTCATCAATCCAAGAAAGTCTAGAAGAAAATCCAAGAGCCATTCAAGAGCAAATCAAGAGATTTTCAACATTCAAAGAAAGGAGAAAAAGCTCAAATCAACTCCAACATTCAATCCGTGAAGAATCTGAGCTGAGGCCCGATTCCACACTTCAAAGGAGTTGAGGAAAAGAAGAAAAGAAGAAAAGCCTGCACTCAAATCAAATCTAAACAGGCTTTCTAAACCTTGCTTTTATTTTGAAATATCTGCTCAAAGGAGCTGTTTTGTATTAAACTCATTTTTATCTTGTGGTTTGCTAATTCAATCAGAGGGTTGAATTAGTGGAGGTAGTTACCTCGGCACAAGCTAAGGTTAGCTTGTGTGTTGGGTTTTGTGCTGGTGAGCCCGTGTAAAACCGGCTGGGTTCGTTGTGATCCCGGGAAAACAACAAGTTTGGGTTGTGAGCTTGTAAAACAACTCGACTGTAATCGAGGAGATTATAGTGTGGACCCAAGTGGAGCTTGGGAGTGGACGTAGGTGTTGGATACACCGAACCACTATAAAATTTTGTGTTTGCCGTGCTTATTTATCTCTCTCTCTTCTATCGTGCTTTAACTTGAATTAATTGTTTACATCCTCTCATCAATAGTTTAAATTTTTAAAAGGCTTAATTTTTAAAGAACCCAATTCATCCCCCCCCTCTTGGGTTGCCATCTGGGCCAACACCCTAGATGCCAAAAACCTCGATACAGGCGCCAGAAATAAAGGAGTCCCACCACGTGGAACTTTTGCCATCGCGGCTTGTTGGAAACGAGGTGTTTCCTCCTCGAGCTGCGGCGAAAAATGATGACGAAACAGCGGCCCATCATTTACGAGATTATCATTGCCCGCCTTTTTGATTCCCCCAAATGAGATTGCTCCGGAATTCTACTCCCTATATCTGAACTTACACTTCGGACTAGGGAGTGGGGGGCATGTGATGAGGGGTAAAATCATCATTGCATTATTGATTGCCCACTTCGACGATTGGGTCATGCCCAATTCAAACACCCTGCCAGCTAGCTAGCATAACATCCAAGCGACGAGTCGAGTCACTTTTGACAAAGTCGGGTTGCCCCGACAACCCAAGTTATATGCCATTCCTCGGTAACCCAAGCTATCCTCATACCTTGGCCATCTAAGCCGAGCTATTCCTCGGTAACCCAAGCTATCCTCATACTCGGCCATCCGAGCCGACCGTGCCTCGGTCATAGGAGCCGACCCATTCCATACCTTGAAAAACAGGTTATTCCCTTTCCGGCCGAACCACAGCATTCAAAATACCTCTGCAGAATTCGGCGCAGGAGAGTTCGAATTCACTATAACTGAATAAGATTTCAGGCGGCGAATCATGCCCAGAAGTGGCCTAGGACCCGCAAGAGTGGCCTAGGTCTGTGTGATCATTGAACCTCAAGGTATCAACCAGCTCTCCCAGCCGTCGATCCTCTAACTGACAAGATACGGATCCTACTGGCCTTATAACAAACTTGATTTGAATCCGTCTCGAATCCTAATAGTTTTCAGACCCCATCCAGGAGATGTCCAAAGAATCAGGTGATCGCCTATAAATATCACATCACTCCTACCTCTCAGGTACGCACGCAAACTCTAAGGTAACCCCTTACGCATTCATTTTACTCATTGAATCTCATATCCCATTAAAGCTCTCACAAGAGCCCTGAGGAACATTCTCTGTGAGAGTCTTCTTCTCACATCTGCTTGCTGTGAATCTTCACTGACTTGAACATCGGAAGGTCCTTCACAGAGGGCAAACCCCTACAGCACCCTCTGTATACGAATTGTCTTACAGATTTCATCCCGAAATGATGAGATCGGCATCTGAATCAAAAATCAGAAGTGCATCCAAGTCGAAGATCAAATTTTTATGGCAACATATATTATTCTATCTAATATTTTAAAGGAGTAACTTTTTGGGCGCACTGTAAGAGATAAAGTCTTCATTAACTTTCAAATTCATTAAAGAAGTGAAAAGATGTGTACAAGACATCATGTGGGTGTGGTGAAGGGTCCAGAGATCAAAAAGTGATTTGGAGGAGACAAAGAAAGCAAAGTGAAGAGTAATTAACGGCCAAATATTAGCCGGCACGCACTAGTCTCTCAGTTGCCGTGGAAACACTAGAAGGAGAGATGAATAATTAAGAAGAAAGAAGCGAATCTTAGCCGGCACACACTGTCAGAGATGAAATAATAGTAGACCCACACTCGCTTGTTGTCATAACTCTGACAGAGACCCACAACCCCTTCAAATAATATTAGACCATCCATACTCCATGGATGAAAAACTATTAGCATGGCTCTGTTTTAAGTTTCCTAGTTCAATCCAACATAGCAAGCACCTCAGCTATCTCAGCCATCACTTATAAGAATAGTGTGTACATGGACAATGAGAACAGAAGCCCTTGAGAAGTCTAAATGATTAAATCACTTAGCTAAATTGTAAAACTAAGCATCATAGAATGCTATTGTGACAAGATCTTTTTGCCTTTGTCAATGTAGGGGGCTTTTGGGTTTCATAATAGGGAATATCCGTGTTGTTGATTTGAAACACACTTGATCAAAACTTTTTGGATTGTTACTCTTACTCTTGCTAGGCTGGAAATAGTTTTTGCTTCTTAATGTACAATGTTGGTCTTAGTTAAGACATGAAATGTCTCTTGACCTTTTCCTTATGAAAGTTTATCACATCTTTTGTAGTATTTAAGATGATAATGCAACTTGGGGATGAACAAAACCGAAATAAAGCCATGGTCTGAATATCAAAGAAGATACTTCTTTTCTTCCAAATATATTGCTAGGCTGATTTGTAGATGCTATATGTACATCTTTCTCATATTCTTTTTCAAAAAAATTATCTGGATCTTCAAATAACTGTGCACCCATACTACCAATTTCACTTTTTCTAACAATCCTTCTTGATCATTCCTTTCTCTTTTTTTAGAAGACTTTGAGAATTTACCATATGTGTAACTGATGGAATCAATTTGCATACGAATATTAGTTCCGAAAGGTGGAATAGGTGCACATCCCAATTCTATGGTACCATCAAATAAATCATTCTGGAATCGAAATGGATGATTAGGTTCTAACCATCGACGATGTCCTATATAACAAAAAGGATTGAAACCATCTGAAGCTAACCCAACCGAACATTACGAATATCAGAAGCAAAATCAGAATGCCTATCATCAAAGGCTTTCCATGCCAGACTATCTGCTGGATGTCTCAACATTCCATCCTTCGCACGCCCTTCATCATGCCATCTCATTAATGAAGCTATTTTCGATGATGAATATAGCCTTTTTAATCGAGGAATAAGAGGAAAGTAATGCAATACCTTCGTCGGCTTTTTTGTTTTGTTCATTACATCATCCTCATCCTCTCATGAGTTGTCCATCGTGATGATCCACATATATTGCATAACTCTCGATCAGCATTTTACTACGATATAACATACAATCTTTTGAACAACTATGGATCTTTTAATATTCAAGATCCAATTTGTTGATAACTTTCTTTGCTTCATAATAAGAGGATGGTAAACCAGTGCCTTCCGAAAATACATCCTTTAGTAATTTGAGAAGTATGGTAAAACTCTTTTCGGACCATCCATTCATATATTTTATATGAAATAAATATATAAGAAAAGAGATCTTAGAAAATTTTAAACAACCCGGATATAATTATTCATCTGCATCTTTATGCTGCAATCACAAATTAAACTAAATCTGAATTAGGTTGCTGAACAATAGTGATCAACTTCAGGTGTTATGTTTTCCCAATTTTATTTTTTCACTTTTCCCTGATAGGCTAGCTTCATTTCATTATGTGGTATTGCAATATCTTGCTGAGATTGGTACATATGTATGTGCATGCAGGCGGGGCATTACTAACTAATATAGCAGTGCTATCTAGTGCATTAGGGCAACAAATATTTTTCTGATTTAGGGGGGGTGGGGGATCTTGAGTGGTCTCATTCAGTTCTCTAGTGTCAGACTGTAATCTCATATTACATAGTTTTGCTTGTTCTCCATCCAGTGTGTTATGCGAATCCATTGCACGAAAAGTTAATGAATAACATCAATCACTTTATATGCCATAGTTGTAATGATTTAGACTTCAGTTTAAATTTTTATCAATTGAACTATGTTAAATGATTAGGTGCTAAGCTTTTGTTTCCATCTCATGCTGGAATAAAAATCTTCTTCTAAAATCAAATTACTTTAGCACCATCCTTGTGTATTTTGCATATGCGCTTGGATGTTGGGAAGTCGTCTTTCATATGTAATCTGCTTTTCCAATGCAACAAATATTTCACTGAAGTAGACAAAGGACTGAATGACAATGCAAGATTCATAATACTGAGAAAAGAATTTACTTTATGTGGTCAACTTTATAACATATTTTGGTGTGATATACATTCCTTTAGCAGATTCTTATCTGACCTCTCTTTTTTGTTTTTTTTTCCCCCTTCATACTAATATATGTAGTGCAATAGAGAATCTGCACTGGATGATGTCATTGACTATATCAAGTTTCTAAAATTCCAGCTTAAGGTAAGCTATATTCCTTTTTGCACATGTTGGTTCATATATATGTACATGTACATGTACATGTATGTACATTGATGCTCAGTATTGTGTTCATGGATTTAAGAGAGCAATTTGTTTTGAAACAATGGAATTAATCTTTAATTGGACCTTTCATCATGTTGAATATTTCTTTCTCTTTTCTTTTTATTTTGAGCAATAGGAAAGAAATGCACCCACAATTTTATCAATGAAATCGTGAAAAAAGCAGCAGTCCTCAGAGATTGTCTTCCAGTTACAACATCATGTTGGATATTTTCAAGAAGTTTGCATTCCATAATATGATAGTCATGATTCTTGGAAGGTTCTGGGGAGGAGGAAGCAAGAATATCTTGTAGTATGCAAATAGCTTCCCTAAATTAATGGGAGCAAGGAAGAGCAAGGCTTTATGAGGCTTGAAAAGATGTAGAATAGCAACAAGGATAGGAGAGTATATGTACCTAATATTGGATCAGGTTTCTTTGGGGAAAGGAAGTTGCTGACTAGTAAAGATAATAATACTGTGCAAGACAATGACCACAGAGCCCTTGAAAACCCTGAAGGAAGAAGGGAGGCTATGGGACCATTAAAATGGTTTGAGATATTTTGATGGTTGGCATGAGTACAATATTGGATATGGATCCTTTACATACTATTTGCATGCTCAAATTATCATATGCTAGTTTGGTTGGCACTGAGATCATCAGTTCACATGATGGGCAACTTTGCAACACTTACTTGAGAACCCTATGCAATGGTGAGATTGGCGTGAAATGAGTGAATCCTTAAAGTTAAATATGAATGTTGATGATGGCTGTGGGATGACCATGTCATCTGATGAACATGTCACTATTTTACAATTGTGTTCATACATATATGCATATGTGCATGTATGTATAGTCAATGTGCAAACTCATAAAAAGAGTAAAATACTAGGTGAATGGCTAGTACAAAGGACAATCATGTCAAGGCTAGCATGTACCTCATGTTGGATGACATATTGTGTTAGCACCAACAACTTCATACAAAAGCACAGTATGCCATCATACCATCATTACACCATTGTCATCAGAAACCAGTTTAAAGATTCAACAGATTTGCTAATTTTAGTGTTTTATTATCATAATCTTGGTAATTTTTTCCATTTCAGTGATGTCATTCTTGAAATACATTTAATAACTTTGCTTACAAATAAGGTATGAAGCAATTTTTCTAATAAATGTTAATTTAAGTGGTCTTCTGTTGTGCTTGAAGAGTTGTTCCTGTCATTATATAATTCATCTGTGAAACTGTAGGTGCATGTTCTCAAATAATCAATTGAGTTGTTTCTTTAATGGCAAAAAAATTGGATTGCCTTGCAATTAGTAGGAGATTCCATTGATTCTCTCATATCATAATATGGTAATATCATGGTGATCATTGACTATCCTTTCTTATTTTTTGGGATCATTGTAATCCATTTAAGCCAAAGACTCAAATTACAAACTCAGATATAAAGAATATGCAGTCTATGTTTCTTGCCCAGCTATTTTCACCTAAATTGCCCAGAAAAGCAAGTAGGAACTGATCTGATTTGCAAACTAAAGGCATTAGTTAAGTGTTCATGCACCAATGCATAGACAATGCAGGGACAAAGATTTTAGTTAAGCCTTCATCAGAGAGCAAAAAGTGCACAAAATTCCTATAACATAGGTTTGCTGACTGCTGTTACAGCACAAAGTCACAAGTCACACACATCCACATGATATGTTGAGGAATGTTCATAGTGCCTAGTTAGATGTTATAAACTGTGATGTCACCTAGCATGAAAGAAATTTCTTTTATATGGTGTACCTTCAGAGGTCATTTAGTTGGTCAATTTCATATGGGGTCCTACTTTCAATAGGTCTCATTCCTACTATAATTGGGTTCTGTTTTAGGAAAAAAGAAGGCTGGTTGACTTTTATAGGAGATTTAAAGAGAAACAAAAAAAGACTCACAATCCTTCACCTTACTTTTTTCTGCAAGCCAATTTGAAACATTCAACAGCATTAAACATGAGTGGTACAACATTTGATCTTGATGATCCTTCTGTTGCTTAAACTCTAGATTCTTCCTATTCACCATCTTATCCTATAATTTCTAGGCCATTTTGTACTTTCATTCCATCCATCATGGTTCGTCTGCTCAAAGCTTTTTCCAATTAGTTTTGTAGAACTTAAGGATCACAACCTAATTCATTTCATCTCAAATCTAGCAACCCTAATGTAAGGTTTCACCTATTGGATTTTTGTTTGCAAATCAAACCTATTGGAAAATCATGATGAACTCAAACGTCCAATATATAAAAGAATGAGACAATATCTGAAAAGATTTGTAACACCTTTTTTGAACAACTCTAATAAATTTATCTTCCTTTTAGCACCTAATATACTATACCATAGCTTCCTATAACACCTGAAATTGCAAAGTCACAACTTTGATTCCTCTTCATCTCAAATCCTGTAACCTTGATATAGGGTTTCAACTCATGGATTTTTGTTTGTTAGTAAAACTTAGTGTGAAAACATGATGTATGCAAACTGCTTGAATATACAAGAATGAGAACATATCCAAACAAAGGCTTCTTAAGCACAACACCTTTTTAAAAAAAACAACTCCAATAATTTATTTTCTTTTTGATATGTAAAATTCTATGGCTATTGGTCTTGTAACTTGCTGGATTCTGATCAAATGACTGGCACCATCTCAGAATCGGCTGAGTGGTGAAGCTATACTTCATCCTTTTGTTTATCTTGAGGTATTGGATGCCCCTTATTTTATTTGTAAGCTATAATCTGAGGATGAAATTTGTGAATACTTTCCCCTTCTCATGCTTTTGGCAAAAAAATTATTATGCATCTCAAATGTGTTATTTGATGTTTTGTTTGAAGTCTTAGGCAATTTCTACTTTTCTGAATGACATGGACTTTCATGAACTTGTGTACAGACTTGCCAAGAGATAAACTGATGCACATACATACACATCCTTAAGAGAGTGATGGCATTTGAGTAGCTCACTAGCTATGTTTTTGTTAACTCACATGCACAACCATGAAAATCTCTATAATAAAAAAAGATTAAGAATCTCTCGTATTGAATCTTCTGCTCATTTATTGTAGGTATGTCAAATTGTTAACATTTCTATTTATGCCTATAATTTCTATAAAGTTTGTCTGTATGTTCTACACAAGAGGCCCTAATCACATATGGTTTGGTTTTCTTCTTAAGAAAATCCAAAGTGGGGGGCCCCATAAATATGATCAGGATGATACTTTTGGTTCACGGGATAAGATTTATATATTTTAGATGGTCGATCATAAATTGATGCATTCTCATAGTTGTGAGTTCACTTGGTATTGGACATCTTATACACGTGTTCCTTGCTAATCATGTTTTTTGGTCTAAGTCTTCTTTTCAAAAAAAAATTGAGGTGTTTGTCTCCACTATGCTTTGGTTTACATGGGATAAAGTATTGTTTTATGGGGCATATGCTTCTTTCTCATAAACTCTAATGCACCTTTTATCATCCATCATCATGGTTTCAAATCTAGGTGGACGTTCCATGCAAGTTGGGATAGATTGCTCTCAAGTGTTAGGAAAGGACCATCCTACCATCGTCCAAGCATCTCAATCGATGCATCTCAAGACAACTTAAGGTGGGACAGCGATGCGTCTCATTTTATGGAGAAATTGAGATGGCTCCCTCTCATAGGATTTGAAACCTTGTCCATCATTAAGTAATATTGTCTTGTCCATCATTAAGTCATTAAAGTAGTCTGTACAAACTCATGCATTTGATAGGGTTTTGCTGCATGTTAGTTCATTCCAAGTGTCATCATAGTTAATTCACAATCATAAGTGTGTTAGGGGATGGTATGTAGCACTTTTTTTTGAAGAGAACATGGAGAACAAATATTTCACCAACCGAACATACATGTAGATGTTTGAGACCATCTAAACACAATTATTGCTGTGATAATCTGTTGAGTTGTATTTTAAAGTTAATCTCTCTTATTCCTGTAGAAGTTTAAAATGGTCTTGTAATATAGAAATATCTTTCTTTGTTCTCCTACTGAAGGTAAAATCACTACAAGAAAATATTGAAATAGCGACACAAATTTAACGATGCATCATTGCGTCGCTAAATTGCGACCACTTTGCGACGCCTTTGTGACAACAAAACATTGCGACGCAATTAGCGACGCATTAGCAACTCAATAAATCAGAAAATTAAAAAAATTAATTTTTTTATTTAGCGACGCAAATAATGCGTTGCAATATTTTTAAATTAATTTTTTATAAAATATAAATATGGGAAAAAAATATTGCGATGCAACTCAGTGCGTCGCAATGTTTTTAAAAGAATTAAATATGTTAAATAGCGAAGCATAAATCAAAAAATTAGAAAAATTATTTTTAATTTAGCGACGCACCAATTGCGTCACAAATAATTTAAATAAAATTAATTTTTATAAAATATAATATTAGAAAAAAATATTGCGATGCAACTCAGTGCGTTACAATGTTTTTAAAAAAATTAAATATGTTAAATAGCGACGCATTAGCGACGCAATAAACTAGAAAATTAGAAAAATTATTTTTAATTTAGCGACGCAATAACTGCATCGCAATTATTTGAAATAAAATTAATTTTTATAAAGTATAAATATGAGAAAAAATAATTGCGATGCAACACAGTGCGTCGCAATATTTTTAAAAATTTAATAATATTAAATAGCAACGCAATAAACCAGAAAAATTAGAAAATTATTTTTAATTTAGCGACGCAATAATTGCATCACAATTATTTTAAATAAAATAATTTTTATAAAATATAATTATGAGAAAAAAATATTATGACGCAATTTAGTGCATCGCAATATTTTTTTAAAAATTAATTATGTTTAATAGCGACGCAATAAATTAGAAAATAGAAAAATTATGTTTTAATTTAGCGACGCACTTGTCGCGTCACAATTATTTTAAATAAAATTAATTTTTATAATATAATTATCATATTAAAAAATTGCGACGCAACCCTTTGCGTCGCAATGTTTTAAAAAAAATTAATTATGTTAAATAGCGATCGGTCCGAGATCGATCGTGGCCGATCGGAATCAGGGCTTGGATCGATCGCAACCGTTGGATCGTCGCCGATTGGACCGATCGCCACGGTCCGAGATCGGTCATGGCCGATCGGGATCACGGCTTGGATCGATCGCAATCGTCGGATCGTCGACGATCGAACCGATCGCCACGGTCCGAGATCGATCGTGGCCGATCGGGATCATGGCTTGGATCGATTGCGACTGTCGGATCGTTAGCGATCTCGGACCGATCGCAACGGTCCGGGATCGGTCGTGGCTGATCAGATCAGGGCTTGGATCGATGGCAAACGTATGATCGTCGACGATCGGACCGATCGCCACGGTCCGAGATCGATCGTAGCCGATCGGGATCAGGGCTTGGATCGATCGCAACCATCGGATTGTCAGTGATCTCGGACCGATCACAACGGTCCGGGATCGATCGAGGACAATCGGGATCAAGGGCTTGGATCGATCGCAACTGTCGGATCGTCGTCGATCGGATCGATCGCCACGGTTCGAGATCGGTCATGGCCGATCGGGATCATGGCTTTGATCGATCGCAACCATCGGATCGTCACCGATCTCGGACTGATTGCAACGGTCCGGGATCGATCGTGGCCGATCGGGATCACGGCTTCGATCGATCGCAACCGTCAGATCGTTGCCTATCAGATTGATCGCGATGGTCCGAGATCGTTCATCGCCGATCAGGATCGATCAGGGCTTGGATCGATCGCAACCGTTGGATCGTCGGCGATCGCAACCGATCGCCACGATCCGATATCGATCGTGGCCGATCGGGATCAGGGCTTGGATCGATCGCAACCATCGGATCGTCGCCGATCAGACCGATCGCCACGTCCGAGATCGGTCGTGGCCGAATCGGGATCATGGCTTGGATCGATCACAGCCATCGGATCGTCGGCGATCGGATCGATCGCCACGGTCCGAGATCGGTAGTGCTCGATCGGGATCAGAGCTTGGATCGATCGCAACCGTCGGATCGTTAGCGATCTCGGACCAATCGCAACGGTCCGGGATCGGTCGTGGCCGATCGGGATCAGGGCTTGGATCGATCGCAACCATCGGATCGTCGCTAATCGGACCGATCGCCACGGTCCGAGATCGGTCGTGGCCGATCGGGATCAGGGCTTGGATCGATCGCAACCGTTGGATCGTCAGCGATCTCGGATCGATCGCAACGGTCCGGGATCGGTCATGACTGATCGGGATCAGGGCTTGGATTGATCGCAACCGTCGGATCGTCGGCGATCAGACCGATCGCCACGGTCCGAGATCGGTCGTGGCCGATCGGGATCAGGGCTTGGATCGATCGCAACCGTCGGATCGTCAACGATCTCAGACCGATCGCAACGGTCCGGGATCGGTCGTGGCCAATCGGGATCAGGGCTTGGATCGATCGCAACCGTCGGATCGTCGCCGATCGGACTGATCGCCACGGTCCGAGATCGGTCGTGGCCGATCGAGATCATGACTTCGATCGATTGCAACCGTCGGATCGTCGCCGATCGCGGACTGATTGCAACGGTCCGGGATCAGTCGTGGCCGATCGGGATCACGGCTTTGATCGATCGCAACCGTCAGATCGTCGCCTATCGGATCGATCGCGACGGTCCGAGATCGTTCATCGCCGACCGGATCGATCAGGGCTTGGATCGATCACAGCCGTCGGATCGTCGGCGATCGGATCGATCGCCACGGTCCGAGATCGATCGTGGCCGATCGGGATCAGGGCTTGGATCGATCGCAACCGTCGGATCGTTAGCGATCTCAGACCGATCGCAACGGTCCGGGATCGGTCGTGGCCGATCGGGATCAGGGCTTGGATCGATCGCAACCGTCGGATCGTCGCCATCGGACCGATCGCCATGGTCCGAGATCGATCGTGACCGATCGGGATCAGGGCTTGGATCGATCGCAACCGTCGGATCGTCAGCGATCTCGGACCGATTGCAACGGTCCGGGATCGGTCGTGGCCGATCGGGATCAGGGCTTGGAATTGATGGATAACAAATAAAGTTCTTTTTATATATGATTATAGCTGTTATATTTCACATGGATAACAAATCCTCAATATGGGTGATATTTGCCAGATTGGCATTAGCATCATTGCCTAGTGATCTTTCAGTAATGAAAGGAGTTTGTTAGAGGTCCAGATAATATTTGTTAGAAGCTAATCTAGAAGTTGAAAAGTAAGCTTCCATGCAGCAAAAACAACGGTGACAAAAAGAGAAAACAGTGTAGGAATGGATGGCCGTCAACTTACGGAAGGCAAGGCTAATGAGTTTGGCAAGAGTCCAGCAAGTGAANCCATGCAGCAAAAACAACAGTGACAAAAAGAGAAAACAGTGTAGGAATGGATGGCCGTCAACTTACGGAAGGCAAGGCTAATGAGTTTGGCAAGAGTCCAGCAAGTGAAGGGTGAGAAATGAACAATCTACACTCAAAGCATCTTGAACTCAGGTGGAAGATGGATCAGGAATGAATAGGCATTGACAACTTTTGTATTCTTAAAACAAAGAGGCACATAGAATTAGCTCCTTAGCTGCCAACTCCAAGCTTGATATTTAAAGGAATGCAGAGGAAGAAATTGTCCAGCACTGAAGAAAATGTTGGATCACAAGTTTCTCTCAAACAATGTTTTTCAAAACATGACAGCAACTATGTATATATAAAAGACACCATAAGAATCTGCAAGAAAAGAAAAAAGACACTTTACCCAACCAACAGGAGGCCCAAATCCACAAACAGAAGCCAATAATAATATTTACAAAATATTCATAACAATGTGCAGGAATCATCCAATAAAAATAATAAGTAATAGCTGACTTGAGATGTCCAAGAAGGCAACCAAAGAACAAACAACAGTTATTACTCTCAAAAAAGAATGAAGCCCGTGAAAATTTTCTTATTTTCCAGCACCCATATCTCTGACAGCTAGCAGGATCATTATATTAATGTGGGGTATCTAAGGTAAAGCAAACCATATAAATCATAGATACATGCGCTCTAACATTACATTATCCAGACCCTTAGTTCATCGCAAAGTACCTGCCCGCAACACTCAGAAATAAGAATCAATATGACAGCATGTTTATGGCTCCACATGGAGAAATACTTAAATATTAATAAAATCCAAGACTTACACATGTACACAAACACAACAGTGCTGAAATCCAGGTAACCAACTCTAGCATGATATCATACAAGTGCAATGGCAGAGGCGCTTGTTAATGACAATAATATTATAGCTTGAATAGATCATAATAGAAAATTAATTAATTCAAATCCTCAAATACATCAAATTAAATAATTTTTGGGGAAAAAAGGAATTATTTGTGATTTCCTTCTAGAAGAAGAAAGAGACAAACATATTACACATTTACACCAACATGACTTTACATTCTGTTTCTCTAAGCATAAAAATTCATACTTAACGACAATAAATAATGGTGAATATAAGTTGAAATGCATAACAATGTGATTCCATGCTCTCAAATTGGTGCCTAGATAACCTCCTGAAACAGGTAATTGTGCTTGACAAGCATACCATCATTCCCAACCAAGAAGCCATCATATACTCTCCAATGCCAACAGGAGTGACAGATAGGAGGTAATTTAGCATGTTAAATGGAAGAATGGTACAAGCCTAAGCAGTAGTACAATCTGCAGAAAAAGAGACAAAATTGATGTCAAAACTAGGTTAAAAAATCCATAACATAAAGTATGATGTCATTCCAAATCAAAATATATCAGAATAAATGAGCAAAGTCCAACATCAACACTAACAGACCATAGTTCTTTTCCATGTGTCCGTTCACAGAAAAGCTATCCATACAAATCTAAACCTTCAACCAACAATTTATACACCATCCTGGAATTTTATGTTTAGGCTAATTATTGAACTCTCTTTATCTTCACATATTCAAAGTTGTTCTTTTGCTCAGCAGCTATCTTTGTGAAGCATGAACTCACAAAGCAAATTTCAATGACAATTTAAAAAACATAAATGCTAGAGAAAGAAAGATTAATCACTAGTTATTAAAATAAAGCTCAATAACATGCAATCTGATGCATGGCACGTAATAGAACAATGGGTTGGTCAAACTAAATCAAGACTTGCAGAACCAAATTTCAGTTCGAAACCTTAAATAAATGCAAAGACTAAAATTTATTTCCTTATAATGCTCTGGATCTCCTCTAAGACAGATGACAATAATGATATCTTCAGGAATTGATAATCGATATGGGGACAATTGCCCATGCATCAATATTTTACTAATAATTGCTATACAGCAGTACCAAACAATAAAGCTGACAATCCAGACAGAAGTGTGCACAAGTTCATGCATACAAGTGCCTATGCATTTGCATAAATGCATCTCCAATATAAAAATGAAGGAGTCATGTCGATTTAGATAAAATATTCAATGCAGAACAGTTTACACCAGGTGAGCATGCAGGAATGATGGCATGGCAAAGACTGTTCAGTGATCAAAGAGAAAGCAAATATTACTAAAGGTAATCCCGGGTCATCAAGTAACAAATTTTTACTGAGGATAAAAATCAGTTTCTAAGTGTGTTTTTCTTATGATCGTCTACATGTTTGGTACCTTCATATTATAAAAAACAGGTCAAGATTTGATTAGCATGGGAGTAACAAGAGGGTCTAGATGATGGCTGTTAGAAGGCCTTATGAATCTTTAAGAAGTCACATAAGAAGCTTCTGTAGTACATCTTGAGCACAAACATGATATCAATCTTAAGATGTTGACAAGTAATGCAATCAATTGAAACATGATTCATTCTTGTTTGTTACATGTTATGGAGATAGGTAGTCCTATCTGTCAGAATAATTTGAAGAGATACGGTCTGGCATCATTGAGAATTCCAGCAAAATTACTAGATAATTAATAATTAGAAGGACCATCAAATAAGAGAGCTCTAATGAAAATGACTTACCACTAAAGTGGTCATAAAGACTGCAAGATAAAATTTGATTCCAAAATATTAAAATATTGAAAATCATAACACCTGTCTGTGTATGCATTCCTATTTACAGACCTTGAGTTTTGTTTGATAAGAAGAATTGTCAATCCCTTGCTAGATCATTAAGTGGTGAAAAAAGAAGTGGTATATGTAGGAAAAAAATGGACACAAAAAAATTAACCTTAAAACCAGATCTCTGAATTGCAATGGCTACAGCCTGAAACTTGGGATAATCCTTCAGCTTGGAAATAACATAAGTCCTCCCAATCTGCAAAACAGTAACACATTATGAAAACTATGATCATCAATACATTATATAACAAAATAATATGGAAAATTGAAAATATATTACAGTCTTTCATCATGCTTAAATATATGCATAAATTTGAGTTCAACTAGCAGTTGAAAGTAGTTGAGCTTAGTCCAGTTGCTTAGTATTGTAGTAAGAAGAGAATGAGTTGGGATCAAAAAAAAAATCCAACAAGCAAACATCAATAAAAAACCACACCTTTAGGTACTGATGACTATGAAAATAAGCAAGACAGGAAGACATAGGACTACCATTGAAATGTGCATGTTATAAACAAAATGTTCATGTTGTTTAAAAAATTGAGTGCTTTGTTACAACAGCTGAGCTTCCGATAAACATTTCTTTTGGTCCCACGACCACAAATTCTCTTGACTTTTGTTCAGGACTAGAGGAAGCAATAAGAGATGATTTGTATGCAAAATTAACTAGTTTATTTTGGCAGTGGGCCGAAAAATGACCAAATCTTTTTGCACGTACAGAATTAGATTTCAGTTCTTGCATTTTGGAGCCTGACTCATGATGGATACCAAAATACTAGAGGATCTAATTGGCCTATAAGTAGAAGCAGTAGAACTACTATGAGACTTTCCTCGGATCAATTCTGTAACCAAAAGTGGTCAAGCCCGAAAGGAACTTGAGAATTAGTTTATTTTTTCTCCTGCTTTTCTTCCAACTAGCAAGCCACAGGAACTGTAACAGGAATGGTATACAACATGCTCATAGCCAAACCTGATGGGATGGAAAGATTAAGCCCTTGCTGATACATTGCAACCATGACATCTTCATTCCAAGGAAATTCTAAATGTCTGCTAGGCCATAAAATTTAGTGGTGTACTCCACTGTCATGCCTTTTTGGACAAGTTTTGTACACTATATATGGGCAAGTTACTTGTAATGAGGTGGGCCAAAGTGACGACTCATAGCTGTCATCATATCATTCCATGATCTAATAATTGTTTAATATCATTGTTGGTGTTTAATTTACCAAACCGTTGTTGTCCCTTTAATTTTGCCCATGTTAAAAAATGGTTCTTTTCTCATCTGCCAGCTTGTACCAATGAAATAAACTCTCAGTACCATGCAACCATTCAAGAAATGCCTCCACGTTATGATCTCAATAAAAATAAGCTGCTTCAAGATTTGTTCCTTGCCCTATATTAAACAAATCACTGCTCTTCAGGCTGCTAAATCTGAATTTGCCTAGGACTGCTGTTGCAATTGCATCCAAAGTGGTCTTCATGGAAGCAAGTGATGTTTCTAATGATACAACCATATCATCCAGTTGCTCAATGGATTGTTTGATGCCCTCATATTCATGAATACAACAATTGGATTCATGTGAATAGGATCTGACTATAGTTTTATGCTGCCCTATTTATGAGTAAAGGCTTGAAATTAAAAATTGAGTTCAGCGATTGAAATCATCAAGAAAGAAGGATTATCCTTCTGGATTCAAGCAACTACCTACCAATGAAGAGGAGCTAAGAAATCTCACCCTAAAAAAAGTGCTGATTAACTAATCAAGTTGAACAATATTAGGACTCCTAACTGACATTTCCACAACAATTGTTCACACTACAGTACTGTGTGAACAGTAACATCTCCTGATTAACTTGAAAACAATATGCTCAAATTCACAATCTCAGTATTGCTTTATCCATCATTTTGTCAGTAGCTCTATCAATTTGCTAATGCTGAGGACACATGGTGATGTTTGAGTAGTGCTAATACCGAAGACACTTGGCAATATTTGAGTAGTGGTAATGCTGAGGACATGGGAAAAATTTGAGTAGCCTTTTGTTCAGTCAACCCAATCGTAACAATCAGCTTATCCAAATTCCCCTTTGCACTCTAAATTTAAATTAAGATTCACAAATTCTTGACTTCCATAGTACCGGCAACTAGTTTTGCCAATCCAAGATCAACTCAATTAATTAGATACCTCTAATAAAGGGGAAGATCTTACAAAGCACTGTGGTTATTGGAAAGGCCATGCATGAACCAAATATCATCCAAGTTTTTATGGAAGAAAATATTTATCATCCTTTCCAGAAAGAAAAAGTATTCAGAGCGGCGTGAGACTTATGGCTGCAGAATGTGAAGAAAAGGACTTGAGGCTCCACTGCTTAAAACAGTTTGTGTATAATATAATATCTTGACAACGAATACCATGAGACAAGTTTCATGCTAATAAGGAGAATGTGAAGTAAAAAGGATTGGATAACTGGGCAGCCATATAGCATGCAGCATTCACTTCAAGTTTGATAGCGCTCTTAGATCACAGCAACTTCTTGTTGAAGAGCAATTTAAATAATATGATATAGCACTTAGATGGGTGATTACCACCTGAAACAGAAGCTAATACCTCTTGGGGACGGCAGAAGTCACAAAGGCCATTCCACACAGAGCTCATAAGACAATCAGTGATGTCTAAGCTAGCAAAAAAAACACGAGAGTATGCCACTAACTCTATTCCTGGACTTTCGACAATGTAGAACTGGAAACAAATGTTGGGTGCTTCCATGGATGTGCCTGTTGAAGCATGTAAATGTACCGAACTCAAATTTGTATTCTTATCTTCTAGCATTCCCAACGCTTTAGTGATCCAACCAAGTATAGGCATAGCTATATTACACCAGTGTCCTTAATTACCAATGGGTATATGCATTCCATGCTTCTTGGCAGCTATTGTTCTCCAAGCAACAATATAGACTTTCATAGGGATTCAACATTTGAGGACATGAAATTAAATTTTGAATAAGTGTATTTATTGTTAAGGACTAGCTACTTAATATATCAGATGAAGATATTGAAAATGTATACCTTCACTGCATTAATATTGAACCAGCATACAAATGCACATATGATGGATTTCGAGTGAAAAAGGAAGAAGTAAAACGCTATCTAACTAATAGGAAATTTACCGAAGAAAAGAACTGAATACAAAAATCTTATACAATATAAGAACTCAGACCACAAGATTTTGTCAGCAAAATTGCTCCTAGTATTTAGTAGTACAAAGGGTGCTACACAGTTTTAGAATGTCAATAATGATTTCATGGGACACATACCTGCAAACGTCTCCCCCATGACTCTCTGTCCGCCCATGATCACCTAACAAACATGCATGATCGAAAGACAGGGGATCCATATGGTTGCAGAAAAGAATTGTACTACTCTATCAAAAAAATTGGGCCGTCTGGAGCAGCTGTGTGTATAGAAGATGTTTCATGTTCCTGTTAAAGCAGTTCGTGTGGGTTGTTAGGTTTTGTTAAAGTAGAAGATGAAGCCCCTGTTCCAGTCCCCTGTTCGTCGTCAAGAAGTTCCAGTCCAGTCCTCTTCATGTTCGTGTTCCTCGGCGTATTAATTAATTAATTAAACCTATTCCTATTCCTGTTTATTATTAACCACAGTCTACCTTAACAGGGACCGGAAACTGCTCTTGCTCTTCCCTACAGGACAGCTGAAACTCTCCCCCATCCGCGCCCCGATTGAAGATTTGATATTGTAACAATTTAAAGCAATTTATTTTCTTAATACTTTTCGATGTGGGACTAATAATACCATTGTTTTGACGTTATAATTATAGAAAGCGTTCCCCTGTTCCTTTTATAGAAGAGGACCGGAGAATTCGTTCCTAAACCTCGCGCCCGAAAGTGAATCATCCCAAGAGTCCATTTTGGGTTGAAGAGATACTACGAATCGACCATGAAGGTAAGAATTAATAGGGATGCTTTGATATACGTACCGACTAAATGCTTGCAAGATCCTAAGGACGAAGTAGGAAGAAGACGTAATCCACCATCACGAAGAAGGTGGCCGACCCTTGCCTCCTCTTGGCCTCCTCTTCTTTCTTCTCCTCCATCGAAACGCCTCTTCTCCCCTCCGCTCTCGCCGGCTGTGAATAGAATTGTAAAAGAAGAGAGAGAGATTGGGTTTTGGGTAGTGGCTAAATCCGATTCTTATCGGACGATCAAAGTATATCGGAAAATAAAAAGTTTTTTTTTTTTTATATTGTCGTATAAGAAAGATTTCAATGGCCTTCGTTAGAATATTCAAAATATTTTGATCGAAAACAATTTTTTTTTTCATCTTTACTAAAATAAATATAGATCAAGTTGTTTCAACATCGTTATTTTTTATATTAACATATTTTTATTTCAATTAATGATATCAGGGTGTACTTTTATTTTAACAAATTATATCTTTTATTTTAACTACTATAAATTATAATTTTTATAAAATATAAAAATTTAAAATTATCAAAAAAATTATTTTTTTATATAATTATATATATATATATATATATATAAAGAATTTATTGAATTAAATATTTTAAAAAATCATCAAAAATATTTTAATGAATTATCATATTTAACATTTAAAAAATAAAAAAAATCTTTTATTATTTTCATCTTCCATCCAATCCAATAGTTCTTATATAGCATTATTTATTTTTTTTTAAATTCATCCCACAGCCCAGATGCGCTTCAATTCATTATTGATGAGCATTAAAAATAAGCACTTAATAAAATAAATTTATGAGTTTATATTCTTAATTTAAAAAGGATAAATAATTATATAAAATTGAAGTTCATACCTAAGTTCATGAATGTATATATCTGAATATGGAATACCGGGAGTAATCTTCCAAATGTATCAACCGTCCCTCTATTTTTATTATTTATTTATTTATTGGTCATCACAAGCCACCATTTTAAAAATGTGATAATAATTGGATGATATACATACAATCGAGTTTCCGGTGGAAAAGCTTCAGGTTAATTTCTCTACTCTCTCTCTCCTCTCAATTTTATGAATGATAAATGCAATGGTGGCAACTTCCGTTCCATGGGAAATTCATAAAACACTTCACTTAAAGCAAAGAAAAATCAAAATCCAGCAATAATAACTACGAACCGAACCTCGTGATGTTTCTTTTCCACATAGATGTGTGCCATGGATTCTTTAATTTTTGCGAGGGTTGTCTTTATGGCTTTCTTTCATAGAACAACAAAGTAGGAGCGTTAGCTCTCCACCGGGATAGAAGACTTTAAGTGCTCGATATATTAATATGTTTATATTATGACCCATTTTTTATTTGATGATCATGAATAAGATTATGAATGTTAGCTGTATATTAAAATTATATCCATATATACTTTTCGATGGATATAAATACAAATCAAACATTGAAAATAGATTTAATCACAAAATAAAACTTTAAAACCACCAAACAAAATATATTGAGTAGAAAGTAGGTTAATTCAACACTACAATAATACACACATATTTTCTTTAAAAGTGAATGTCAAATAAGGTTAGGTAAGAATTTTAAACCATATATATATATATATATATATATATATATATATATATATATATATATATATAAAAGCATAACTTTATATTTATATCTTAGTAGACGAAGATAGGAAGATGGATTAAAACAGATGTTATTTGATATTCTTTTATCGAAGCTTTTATTTTTTTATTTTTAAGGGTTCAACTATTCAATGCTTGCCTGCTTCAATATCTTAAGCTATTTTTTTATTTTTATTTTTAGCTTGATCTAACTCATACTCACCCTTAATACTGGTACTATTTTTGAAAAATTATTACGTAGTGCTATTTTTAGGTTGGGTATTCAGTACCGAGCACTGAAGAAGAATCTGCAAGCATGTCAAAGAATGCTGAAAATGAGATCCTCCCACAAGTACATCTATTACTAATTCTGTGTTTTCCATAAATTCATGTCCACAAAGTGAAATTTAGTTCCATGCTAACTTGGTCTGAATCTTTACAAATAATATGTTGTGAGGAAAGTGCTTCTGAAAAGTGGGCATATTGTGACTCATTTACTTCAATTAACAGAGTTATATTTCAGTGCAAAAGCCAGAAGAAGATGGCGCTAATTCTGCTGAGCCTAATTTGAAGGTCATGCTCTCTTCAAGAGAAGCCAGAGCGCAAGCTGCTGCAAGCAAAAGGGTAAGAGATGTCCATGCTTAACTCTATAATGTGCTAGAATAATCAATTTGTTTATTGATGCAAGCAAGATTCACCGAAAGTTTTTTTTTTTATGATTGTCATGTAAGAAAGATTTCAATGGGCTTCGTTAGAATATTCAAAACATTTTGATCGAAAACAATTTTTTTTTTTCATCTTTACTAAAATAAATATAGATCGAGTTGTTTCAACATCGTTATTTTTATATTATCATATTTTTATTTTAATTAGTGATATCAGGGTATACTTTTATTTAAACAAATTATATCTTTTATTTTAACTACTATAAATTATAATTTTTATAAAATATAAAAATTTAAAATTATCAAAAAATTATTTTTTATATAATATATATATATATATTAAAGAATTTATTGAATTAAATATTTTAAAAATCATCAAAAATATTTTAATGAATTATCATATTTAACATTAAAAAAAGATCTTTTATTATTTTCATCTTCCATCCAATCCAATCCAGTTCTTATATAGCATTATTTTATTTTTTTTTAAATTCATCCCACCAGCCCAGATGCGCTTCAATTCATTATTGATGAGCATTAAAAATACGCACTTAATAAAATAAATTTATGAGTTTATATTCTTAATTTAAAAAGGATAAATAATTATATAAAATTGAAGTCCATACCTAAGTTCATGAATGTATATATCTGAATATGGAATACCGGGAATAATCTTCCAGATGTATCAACCGTCCCTCTATTTTTATTATTTATTTATTTATTGGTTATCACAAGCCACCATTTTAAAAACGTGATAATAATTGGATGATATACATACTACCATCGAGTTTTCGGTAGAAGAGCTTCAGGTTAATTTCTCTACTCTCTCTCTCTCCCTCTCAATTTTATGAATGATAAATGCATTGGTGGCAACTTCCCAGGGAAATTTATAAAACACTTCACTTTACGCAAAGAAAAATCAAAATCCAGCAGTAATAACTACGACGAACCGCGTGATGTTTCTTTTCCATATAGATGTGTGCCATGGATTCTTTAAGTTTTGCAAGGGTTATCTTTATGGCTTTCTTTCAAAGAACAACAAAGTAGGAGCGTTAGCTCTCCAGAGAGAAGACTTTAAGTGCTCGAGATATTAATATGTTTATATTGTGACCCATCACTACAAGAAAATATTGAAATAGTGACGCAAATTTAGCGACGCATCATTGCGTCGCTAAATTGCGACCACTTTGCGATGCCTCCCTGACAACAAAACATTGCGACGCAATTAGCATTAGCGACTCAATAAACCAAAAAATTAAAAAAAAATTAATTTTTTTATTTAGCGATGCAAATAATGTATCGCAATATTTTTAAATTAATTTTTAATAAAATATAAATATAGGAAAAAAATATTGCGATGCAACTCAGTGCGTCGTAATGTTTTTAAAAAATTAAATATGTTAAATAGCGACGCATTAGCGACGCAATAAATCAAAAAATTAGAAAAATTAATTTTAATTTAGCGCACCAATTGCGTCGCAAATAATTTAAATAAAATTAATTTTTATAAAATATAAATATGAGAAAAAAATATTGCGACGCAACTCAGTGCGTCGCAATGTTTTTAAAAAAATTAAATATGTTAAATATCGACGCATTAGCGACGCAATAAATCAAAAATTAGAAAAATTATTTTTAATTTAGCGACACACTAACTGTGTCACAATTATTTTAAATAAAATTAATTTTTATAAAGATAAATATGAGAAAAAATAATTGCGATGCAACACAATGTGTCGCAATGTTTTTAAAAAATTTAATTATATTAAATAGCGACGCATTAGCGATGCAATAAACTAGAAAATTAAAAAAAATTATTTTTAATTTAGCGACGCACTAATTGCGTCGCAATTATTTTAAATAAAATAAATTTTTATAAAATATAATTATGAGAAAAAAATATTGCGACGCAACTCAGTGCATCGCAATATTTTTAAAAAAATTAATTATGTTAATAGCGACGCATTAGCGACGCAATAAACCAAAAATTAGGAAAATTATGTTTTAATTTAGCGACGCACTTGTTGCATCGCAATTATTTTAAATAAAATTAATTTTTATATAATATAATTATCAAATTAAAAATTACGATGCAACCTTTGCATCGCAATATTTTTTAAAAAATTAATTATGTTAAATAGCGATCGGTCCGAGATCGGTCGTGGCCGATCGGGATCAGGGCTTGGATCGATCGCAACCATCGGATCGTCGTCGATCGGACCAATCGTCATGGTCCGAGATCGGTCGTGGCCGATCGGGATCAGGGCTTGGATTGATCGTAACCGTCGGATCGTCAGCGATCTCAGACCGATCGCAACGGTCCAGGATCGGTCGTGGCCGATCGGGATCATGGCTTGGATCGATGGCAACCATCGGATCGTTGCCGATCGGTCCGATCGCCACGGTCCGAGATCGGTCGTGGACGATCGGGATCATGGCTTGGATCGATCGCAACCATCGGATCGACGCCGATCGGACCGATCGCCACGGTCGAGATCGGTCGTGGCCGATCGGGATCACGGCTTGGATCGATCACAACCGTCGGATCATCGGCGATCGGACCGATCGCCACGGTCCGAGATCGGTCGTGGCCGATCGGGATCAGGGCTTGGATCGATCGCAACCGTCGGATCGTCGCCGATGGATCAAACGCCACGGCCGAGATCGATCGTTGCCGATCGGGATCATGGCTTGGATCGATCGCAACCGTCGGATCGTCGGCGATCTGACCGATCGCCACGGTCCGAGATCGGTCGTGGCCGATCGGGATCAGGACTTGGATCGATCGCAACCGTCGGATCGTCGGCGATCTTGGACCGATTGCAACGGTCCGGGATCGGTCGTGGCCGATCGGATCATAGCTTGGATCGATCGCAACCGTCAGATCGTCGCCGATCGGATCGATCGCGACGGTCCGAGATCGTTCATCGTCGATCGGGATCGATCAGGGCTTGGATCGATCGCAACCATCGGATCGTCGCCGATCGGACCGATCGCCACGGTCCGAGATCGGTCGTGGCCGATCGGGATCACGGCTTGGATCGATCGCAACCGTCGGATCGTTGGCGATCGGACCGATCGCCACGGTCCGAGATGGTCGTGGCCGATCGGGATCAGGGCTTCGATCGATCGCAACCATCAGATCGTCGCCGATCGGACCGATCACCACGGTCCGAGATCGGTCGTGGCCGATCGGGATCACGGCTTGGATCGATCGCAACCGTCGAATCATCGGCGATCGGACCGATCGCCACGGTCCAAGATCGGTCGTGGCCGATAGGGATCAGGACTTGGATCGATCGCAACCGTCGGATCGTCGTGATCTCGGACCGATTGCAGCGGTCCAGGATCGGTCGTGGCCGATCGGGATCACATCTTGGATCGATCACAACCGTCAGATCGTCGCCGATCGGATCGATCGCGATGGTCGAGATCGTTCATCGCCGACCGGGATCGATCAGGGCTTGGATAGATCGCAACCATCGGATCGTCGCCGATCGGATCGAACGCCATGGTCGAGATCGATCGTGGCCGATCAGGATCTGGGCTTGGATCGATCGCAACCGTGGATCGTCGGCGATCGGACCGATCGCCACGGTTCAAGATCGGTCATGGCCGATCGGGATCAGGGCTTGGATCGATCGCAACCATTGGATCGTCGACGATCGGACCGATCACCATGGTCCGAGGTCGGTCATGGCCGATCGGGATCAGGGCTTGGATCGATCACAACCGTCGGATCGTCGGTGATCGGACCGATCGCCATGATCCGAGATCGGTTGTGGCCGATCGGGATCAGGGTTTGGATCGATCGCAACCATCGGATCGTCGGCGATCTCGACCGATTGCAACGGTCCGAGATCGGTCGTGGTCGATCGAGATCACGGCTTGGATCGATTGCAACCGTCAGATCATCGCCGATCGGATCGATCACGACGGTACGAGTTCGTTCATCGCCGATCGAATCGATCAGGGCTTGGATCGATCGCAACCGTCGGATCGTCGACGATCGGACGATCGCCATGGTCCGAGATCGGTCGTGGCCGATCGGGATTACGGCTTGGATCGATCGCAACCATCGGATCGTCACCGATCGGACCGATCACCACGGTCCGAGATCGGTCGTGGCCGATTGGGATCAGGGCTTGATCGATCGCAACCATCGGATCGTCGCCGATCGGACCGATCGCCATGGTCGAGATCGGTCGTGGCCGATCGGGATCACGGCTTGGATCGATCGCAACCGTCGGATCGTCGCGATCGGACCGATCGCCATGGTCCGAGATCGGTCGTGGCCGATCGGGATCACGGCTTGGATCGATCGCAACCGTCGGATCGTCGGCGATCTCGGACCGATTGCAACGGTCCGGATCGGTCGTGGCCGATCGGGATCAGGGCTTGGATCGATCGCAACCGTCAGATCGTCAGCGATCTCCGACCGATCGCAACGGTCCGGGATCGGTCGTGGCCGATCGGGATCACGGCTTGGATCGATCGCAACGTCAGAACATCGCCGATCGGATCGATCGCGACGGTCCGAGTTCGTTCATCACCGACCGGGATCGATCAGGGCTTGGATCGATCGCAACCGTGGATCGTCGATGATCGGACCGATCGCCACGGTCCGAGATCGGTCGTGGTCGATCCGGATCATGGCTTGGATCGATCGCAACCGTCGGATCATCGCCGATCGGACCGATCGCCACGGTCCGAGATCGGTCATGGCCGATCGGTATCACGGCTTCGATCGATCGCAACCGTCGAATCGTCGCCGATCGGACCGATCGCCACGATCCGAGATCGATCGTGGCCGATCGGGATCAGGGCTTGGATCGATCGCAACCGTTGGATCGTCGCCGATCGGACCGATCGCCACGGTCCGAGATCGGTCGTGGCCGATCGGGATCAGGGCTTGGATCGATCGAAACCGTTGGATCATCGCCGATTGGACCGATCGCCACGGTCTGAGATCGGTCGTGACCGATCGGGATCATGGCTTGGATCGATCGCAACCGTCGGATCATCAGCGATCTGGACCGATCGCAACGGTCCGGGATCGGTCGTGGCCGATCGGGATCACGGCATGGATCGATGGCAATCGTCGGATCATCGCCGATAGGTCCGATCGCCACGGTCCGAGATCGGTCGTGGACGATCGGGATCACGGCTTGCATCGATCGCAACCATCGGATCGACGCCGATCGGACCGATCGCCACGGTCCGAGATTGGTCGTGGCCGATCGGGATCACGGCTTGGATCGATCGGGATCACGGCTTGGATCGATCGCAACCGTCGGATCGTCGGTGACCGGATCGATCGCCACGGTCCAAGATCGGTCGTGGCCGATCGGGATCAGGGCTTGGATCGATCGCAACCGTCGGATCATCGCCGATCGGACCGATCGCCATGGTCCGAGATCGATCGTGGCGATCGGGATCACGGCTTGGATCGATCGCAACCGTCGGATCGTCGCGATCTGACCGATCGCCACGGTCCAAGATCGGTCGTGGCCGATCAGGATCAGGACTTGGATCGATCGCAACCGTCGGATCGTTGGCGATCTCGGACCGATTGCAACGGTCCAGGATCGGTCGTGGCCGATCGGGATCACGGCTTGGATCGATCGCAACCGTCAGATCGTCGCCGATCGGATCGATCGCGACGGTCCGAGATCGTTCATCAACGACCGGGATCGATCAGGGCTTGGATCGATCGCAACCGTCAAATCGTCGGCCATCAGACCGATCGCCACGGTCCAAGATCGGTCGTGGCCGATCGGGATCACGGCTTGGATCGATTCACAACCGTTGGATCATCGCGATCGGACCGATCGCCACGGTCCGAGATCGGTCATGGCCGATCGGGATCAGTCTTGGATCGATCGCAACCGTCAGATCATCGGTGATCGGACCGATCGTCACGGTCCGAGATCGGTCGTGGCCGATCGAGATTAGGGCTTGGATCGATCGCAACCGTCGGATCATCGCCGATCGGACCGATCACCACGGTCCGAGATCGTCGTGGCCGATCGGGATCAAGGCTTGGATCGATCGCAACCGTCGGATCATCGGCGATCGGACCGATCGCCACGGTCCGAGATCGGTCGTGGCCGATAGTGATCAGGACTTGGATCGATCGCAACCGTCGGATCGTCGGTGATCTCGAACCAATTGCAATGGTCCGGGATCGGTCGTGGCCGATCAGGATCATGGCTTGGATCGATCGCACCGTCAGATCATCGTCGATCGGATTGATCGCGATGGTCCGAGATCGTTCATCGCCGA
>UESW01001573.1:388243-416761 GCA_900491605.1 Calamus simplicifolius | reverse complement strand
TTGAGCTGAGGGTGCCGACACGAGCCGGTCGTGGTTCCGACGCGGAGGCCGGTCTTTGGTGCTGACGTGGAGTCGGTCTTTGTTGCCGACGCGGAGTCGGTCTTTGTTGCCCACGCGGAGTCGATCTTTGGTGGTTTTCCTGTAACGCATTCAGACACTAATGAAAAGAAACTTTTTCTCAAAGTATAGTATACTTAGCTTTTTCGTAGCTGTTTGCCTTTGCGTCGTGTTTGGTCTTTGTTGCCGACGCGGAGTCGGTCTTTGGTGCCGACGCGGAGCCGGTCTTTGTTGCCGATGCGGAGCCGATCTTTTTTGCCAACGCGGAGCCGGTCTTTGTTGCCGATGCGGAGCCGGTCTTTGTTGCCGACGCGGAGTTGGTCTTTGGTGCCGACGCAGAGTCGGTCTTTGGTGCCGACGCAGAGTCGGTCTTTGTTGCCGACGCGGAGCCGGTCTTTATTGCCAACGCGGAGCCGGTCTTGGTGCCAACGCGGAGTCGGTCTTTGGTGCCGACACGGAGTCGGTCTTTGTTGCCGATGCGGAGCCGGTCTTTGTGCCGATGCGGAGCCGGTCTTTGTTGCCGACGCGGAGCCGGTCTTTGTGCCTGGCTGGCCCAGGGCTTTTTGACGCCAAAGCGAGGTTGGCCTTGGATGTTGATGCAAGGTAAATCTTCCCTGCATGACATTTTTAAGCATTAATGGAGGAAAACTGTCTTTATGCAATGTACTTAGCTTTGTAGCTCCCATATTTTTCTTTCGCGGTTTAAGCACTTTCGTCCGCTGGTGACCTGCCCCCCAGGGAATCATGTTAGTCGGATTGGAAGTGTCGTTGCCCTTACTTGGGCCTTCTCTCGCGTTGGAGGCCAGGACGAGATGCCTGTGGCTAGGAAGGAGCTGGAAACCGGGACAAAGCTGGAGTCCGTTGAGGAAAGCCTCGACAGTCGGCGGTCATTAAAGATGAATGGTTGGGAGAGTCCATCGAGGGCGTTGCTGAGAGGCTTGGGGTGCTGCTGAGTGGCCCCCGAGCGCTGCTTCTACAGTTCATGAACTGCTACTTTCAAAGCTTGATCTTGCCGATTGAGGATGGCCAATTGGTTAATCAGAGCAGCTGGAGTTGGTGGTGAAGGAGCAGAGGGGCAAAGAGAGAGAGACTGGTCTTTTGTCGCTCAGTGCGATGTGGATGCCCCCCAGCATGATTGGCAAGAACCTCTGGCATGCGCATCACCACCATAGCAATCTTAGAGGGGACGGAGGCTTATAGCTCAAGGAGACAGCTTTCTTTCCTTCAGCGCGTCCCCCCTACCTGGCGTGCCAATCTTGATGACGCTCAATCACCTCTCCTGGACGTCGGGAACAGAGTGCTTCTCCCGGCTCTTCTTCACCAGGTTACCTGCAGAAAAGTCCCGGGACCAGAGGGAGTCTCTGGTGGGACCCTCCGACGGCCAAGTTAGTGACTGAGGTCACAGCTGAAGAGGGGCTCGTGTGAGCCCTTTTTAGTGTAGAAAGAGGGATCTCATAGAGGAGGAATCCCTTTTTGAGAGTTGAGATGGTGATTTTTGGGGGGTTATCGCGCATACCTGTTACTGAGTGGATTTACCTTTTTATAGGGGTTGATCCTGGCATGATCATGTGGGATTGCGTGAAGTCAGAAGATCTGCTGAGCCCTTGCGTGAATCTGGGCTGGTTAGTGGGCTACGTCCCACCAGAGAGGAAGAAAGCGGCGGTTGGTGGGCTAAGTCCCATCAGCCGGCGGGGCTGCTGGGCGGCGCGCGTCTGGCGCTGTCGAGCGGCGCGCATCAGAGAGGCGATTTCTTAAACCGCTGGGGCTGATCTGTAGGAACTGGGAATCCCATCTTATCAGAGCCGAGCCGGGTTGACCCGAGATGGCTAGGGCTAATCCCGCTGGCAAGACAGTGCCGGGACGGGGCCGGATGGACGGACTTGGAGGCCTCGGAGCCGAGTCGGGCTGGCCGGGGATGGCCTTGGCCGACTCGGCGGAGCTGGAGACGTCGGGGCCGAGTCGGGCCGGCCGGGGATGGCCTTGGCCGACTCGGCGGAGCTAGAGACGCCGGGGCCGAGTCGGGCCGGCCGGGGATGGCCTTGGCCGACTCGGCGGAGCTGGAGACGCCGGGGCCGAGTCGGGCCGGCCGGGGAGTGCCTTGGCCGACTCGGCAGAGCTGGAGACGCCGGAGCCGAGTCGGGCCGGCCGGGGAGTGCCGGGGCCGCCTAGCTTGGAGATGTAGGAGGCCGGCTAGGAAGTTGCCGGGCCGCTTGGGAAGGTGCCGGGGCCGGCTAGGAAGTGTCGGGGCTGCCTAGCTTGAGACGTAGGGGGCCGGCTAGGAGATTACCGGGGCCGGCCGGGAAGTGTCGGGGCCGCCTAGCTTGGAGACGTAGGGGGTCGGCTAGGAGAGTGTCGGGCCGCTCGGGAAGGTGCCGGGGCCGGCTAGGAAGTGCCGGGGCCTGCTGGGAAGTGCCGGGGCTGCCTAGCTTGGAGCGTAGGGGGGCGGCTAGGAGAGTGCCGGGCCGCTCGGGAAGGTGCCGGGGCCGGCTAGGAAGTGCCGGCCTTTGGGACCGTCGGTCTTGGACGTCTTGGAGGTATCAGCCTTTGGGGCCGTCGGTCTTGGAGCCGTCGGCCTTTGGGGCCATCGGTCTTGGAGGTGTCGGCCTTTGGGGCCGTCGGTCTTGGATGCCTTGGAGGTGCCGGTCTTGGGACCGTCGGTCATGGAGGTATCGGCCTTTGGGGCCGTCGGTCTTGGAGCCGTCAGCCTTTGGGGCCATCGGTCTTGGAGGTGTTGGCCTTTGGGGCCGTCGGTCTTGGACGCCTTGGAGGTGCCGGTCTTGGAGCTGCCGGTCTTGGGGCCGTCGGTCATGAAGGTGTCAGCCTTTGGGGCCATCGGTCTTGGAGGTGTCGGCCTTTGGGGCCGTCGGTCTTGGATGCGTTTGAGGGTGTCGGCCTTTGGGGCCGTTGGTCTTGGAGCCGTCGACCTTTGGAGCCGTCGGTCATGGAGGTGTCGGCCTTTGGGGCCGTCGGTCTTGGAGCCATCGGTCTTTGGGGCTGTCGGTCTTGGAGGTGTCGGCCTTTGGGGCCGTTCAAAAATTTTATTTTTCATGGGGTCAACTGGCCCCATCACAAGGTTTTTTTTTGCAAGAATAGATGAGGATTTAGAAGAAGTTATTCTTGAGTTTCTTTCCTCCATAGATGCCATCGGAAGGATAAGGCCAACTGATCTCAAGTCAATTTCTAATGTCTAAAATGTACCTCCTCCTTCAAGATATCCACATGTAATGAAGAATCTGGAACCTATACGTAATATGGTTGTACAAGTTGAATCATAGCATAAAGCTAGGCTCACTGCCTAGGGGCAAGAAAGAAGAAGATGGCTATCATCTTATAAGAACCATCACGCATTGGGCAACCAAAAACTAATGAACAATCTTTTCTTGACAAGCCTCTTGCCGATTTAGAGTCTATCATGAAGCTCGAAATGATGTATATTTTCAGAATAAATAATTTTACTCAAGATGGGTAAACAAACAAGTAACTTGTCAAACAGAGGAATTCCTTTCATCATATTCTTCAAAAGTTACTGGTGGTCCTAGCATTTGAGGTGATCATCCACAGCAAATTACGGACTCTTCTTTAAAACTTGTCTGTTAGTTGCTCCCTCAATTAGGATATATCAAGATAAATTTTGACAGTTTAGTGCATGCTAAATCATCTGGTACAAGGGATGTCATTCGGATCATAGTGGGAAGATGGTGCTAGCTCTGGCTGTTCTACTTCTCATTAGATCAGTTCTTATAACAAAGCTAATTAGGGTCTGGCATGGATTGAAGATAACAGTTGAAAAGAATGCATAGTAGTGCAGAAGCCTCATTTTGATTATTTTGCATTCATGAGCAATTATTATCATTCTTCCTGTAGCCATGATGCTAGGTGAAGTTCCTACCAGTAAAAGCAGGTGCAAAAGATTCAGCGACAGCTAGAATAAAAGGAGGCTGATATCAAGAGAAATGCTGCTATCTCCGCAGCTAAAGATTCATCATGGCGTCTCGTCATCCAATGTTGCCATGCTGTTTACTCTGTGACTGGATATAATCTTTGGGTTGTTAAAGGTAAGTTAAACAAATTAATCTTGCCCTACCTTTGAAGGAGGAAAAAAAGAAGTGAAATTAGAACTTTTGAGCCAGTGAAATCTCTTCCATTCTCTTCCATTCACATTCAGCAGATTATTGCAAGTCCTTAATAGAGATTCCATATTAAGAGCCGAGGAATATACTATAGAAACTTTGTGAGATATGCTCAGACAGAGAAAGAGGAATGTAATGTTTAACAAGTTGTGGATATCAATCACCTGAATGCTTCATTTGTATGGGCAACATCTCACATTCCAGCACACCATATGTTATAACAGACTAGTAGTTAACATACACTTTGCAGTTTGAGATGTTATGCACATTTAACTTTGTCTTATGGTTACTGCTAAAAAGTCCCAGTGATACACTACAAAATTTGAGGCACCTCCATGAAAATCCTGCCTCTCTTAAGGTAACTGTGTCTCGTGAGGTCCAAATTGTTGGTTAATTTAGATTCCTACTGGTCAGGGGAATAACCAACTCCTAATTTTATGGTTTATGTATTTTAAAATTTGAACGTGCAAAATAGCTCCGTAATCATCGCCCGAACGTGCTCCGAAAATCTCTATGATGGTAAAAATTTTTGGAGAGTTTTGTGTATATAAAATTGGTCCGTGGTACCGCTCTACGATAAAAAAAAAACCACACACCATCGATTTGGGTAGAAAAAGGATCAGAAGAACCAGAATTCAAAGCTTCTTCCCTTTTTATTATTTTATCCCGAGGCCGGAACGATGGCGGAAGGTAATTCTCAATATTATTTCCACTGCTTTACTTTATTTTGAAATGCCATGTTGATCTAAATCACATTAGGCACATTATTGGTTGTTTTACATTTGGTATCAGAGCCATGACGCCTCTGTCTCGTTTTGGCCGAATGCTTTCTGCTTTTGGGCTCTTCTTTATGTTGGATTTTGTTTTAAATCTTGGAAAAGATCTATTTAAAATTTTATCCTGATCAAAAATAAAGAGGGGCAAGACGTTCTTGATTTCTATTTCTCTCGTTTTAGGGATAGTCCTAAAGGAGAGGCTACTGGTAGTACCCTAGATTATTTTACCCAACGGGCGTACGGTAGGGATATTAGGGACGTACCAATAATGGAGGCTGTTGTAGTACCTTGGTGCGTTTGACCCAACTACCTACGTACCGGAGAGTTAATAGATCATCAAGAATCATCTGAAAGGGCATTAGATCCGATAAACTCTAAATATTCAGTTTATTTAATTCATTTTATTTAAGAGATTGATCGATAAGACTTATGCCATGAAGTATGCATTTATCTGTTCACTCAGTCTTTTGGATATAGTTTGAATAAAGATAAATCCAAATATCTCACAATCAAATCACCATAAAAAGAGGAAGCGTGGGTTTCCTTGCTTCAGATATGTGCACACGGGATAAGGACGGATGAAAAACGTTTCTTACTGAAAACGTGCAGGCAATACAAAATCAAAAAAAAGAGCCATGGCATTATTTAAAAAAAAAAGAGAGGGAAGCCAGTGCCAGGCGCTGGCTGGCTGGCACTGCCAGCGCCCAGGCGCTGGCTGGCTGGGCGTTGGCTGCCTGCCAGCGCCCAAGCGCCAGCGCTGGTTGTCAACCAGCGCTGGGCAATGCCCAGGCGCTGGTAGCGCCTGGGTGGGCCAGGCGCTGGCCCAGCGGCCTGGGCCAGGCGCTGGCCCAGCGGGCGTCTGGCCCAATCAGGGCTGGTCCAGCGTTTGATTGGCTCTGTTGTCTGGGCCAGCAGTGAGGCTGGGCCGTGCACACAATCTGAACTGTAGCAGGCTGGATTGCAGCAGTCTGGACACATCTGATCCAAAAATTTTGAGGTGATTGAGATATTTTTGGTTAAATTAAACTATTGGAATTGGGTAAGGATGACGGGCTGTTGGCTCGTTCATTAAGTGATGGGCCATTAGCCTGGCATATTTATGTTCAATTATATTTAGAATTTGTGTGTATAAATTTTGTGAATTATGCATGCATCTTAAGTGACATAATTGAGCATAAAATTTAAATAATGTCTAAGTGATAAATACAATTGAATAATTGAGGAGTAGCCACAGCATCCTTAATTATAAAATTGTATAATAAAGTTAATAAATCACATAAATAATAGACATTAATTATAATTAATTATATGGATATAATAAATTTATTCCATAGAAAATTTTGTTATATTTATATAATTAATTAGGATAAAATGTCAAATTATATTTTTTCTAATTTACCCACAGGGATTAGAAATTAAGGGCATAATTTGATAATTTTTATCATATAGTTTAAATGTGAATCTAATTGAATTAATACTTCAGCCCACAGGCAAGTTTTATGTCAGTAGATTCATATTTTGACGTATTTTACATTGGTGGATATGTCATATTGTTTAAAGAGCTTCAAAGTTTTGTAACATGAGTATGGTTATTTAATTTTTGTAGTTTGTCAGCCTGTTAATTTCTCTGATATGATTTGTGATGTTCCTGAGCTCAGAGGGGACAATTATAAAATTTGGAAGGAGAGAACTCTCCTTCATCTAGGGTGCAAGGACATTGATTACGCCATAAGGAAGGATGAACCGCCTTCTGAAGATTCTGTTCTTTATGAAAAATGGGAGCGATCTAATCGTCTCTCAATAATGTTCATAAAGACCAAGATCTCAGATGGCATCAGGGGTTCCCTTGAGCATTATGACAATGTCCGTGACTTGCTGAAGGCGATCGATGATCAATTTGTATCTTCAGACAAGGCTTTAGCTAGCACCCTAATTCACCAGTTCTCATCCATAAAACTGAGTGGTATACGCGGTGTACGTGACCACATTATGAGGATGAGGGACATTGCGGCTCAATTGAAGAGACTTGAAGTTGAGATGTCTGACTCTTTTCTAGTGCATTACATTCTCAACACTCTACCACCGCAATATGCCCCATTTAAGATCTCTTATAACACACATAAGGATAAATGGTCAATTAATGAACTTATGACCATGTGTGTTCAAGAGGAGGGTAGACTTGCTGTGGAAGAGGGTGAGAAGGTAAATTTGACAACACCAGGAAAGAAAAAGAAATTTCAAGCAAAGGACAAGGGCAAGATTCCTGCCAAAGGGGACATTCAGAAAAGTTCCAAATGTTTCTTCTGCAAGAAGAAAGGGCATTTGAGGAAGGATTGTGCCAAGTTCAAATAGTGGCTTGACAAGAAAGGTACTCAACTCTCTTTTGTCTGTTATGAATCTAACATGATTAATGTTACTCAAGACACATGGTGGATTGACTCTGGTTTTTCAATCCATGTTACCAACTCCTTGCAGGGATTGCAAGACCTGCGGAAACCAGTGGGAAGTGAATGCTGCATCTATTCTGGAAACAAGATGTCATCACATGTGGAAGCCATTGGAACTTGCAAACTTGTTTTAGATAGTGGTTTTATTTTAAGTTTGGAAAAGACATTTTATATTCCTGGTTTTGCTAGGAATTTAGTTTCTGTTTCAAGACTTGTATCTTGTGGATATTCCTTTAAATTTTTGGATTCGTCTTTCAGTATTTCTTATGGATCTGAGATTATTGGATGTGGTACATTGTCTGATGTCTTTTTCGTCTTAATTTAGAAAATGACAATCACTATTCTTCTATGCATGTTGGTGTTAAAAGATGTGTCGTTAATGAGAATTCCTCTAATTTATGGCATAGAGATTAGGTCATATCTCCATTGATAGAATCAAGAGGTTGGTACATGATGGAGTACTTAGTACTCTTGATTGGACTGACTTTAGTACTTGTATAGACTGCATTAAAGGTAAGCAGACTAACAAGTCAAAGAAAGGTGCAAAGAGGAGTTCTCAATTGTTAGAAATAATTCATACAGACATTTGTAGTCCTGATATAGATGCATACCGTAATAAGTATTTCATCTCCTTTATTGATGATTATTCGCGTTACATGTATCTCTACTTATTGAACAGCAAAAGTGACGCACTTGATGCTTTCAAAATTTTTAAGGCTGAAGTAGAGAAACAATGTGACAAACGAATCAAGATCGTAAGATCTGATAGGGGAGGAGAATACTACGGTAGATACACTGAGAGTGGACAAGCTACCGGTCCATTTGCAAAGTTTCTTCAAGATTGTGGGATTGTTTCCCAATACACCTTACCTGGTTCTCCAGATCAGAATGGTGTAGCTGAAAGAAGAAAAACATTAATGGACATGGTAAGGAGCATGCTTGCCAGCTCAAACTTCCTCGGTCCTTATGGACTGAAGCCCTTAAGATGGCGGTGTACATATTAAACTGGGTTCCAACCAAGGCTGTCCAAAAGACACCTTTTGAGTTGTTTAAAGGTTGGAAACCGAGTTTGCGACATGTACGCATTTGGGGTTGCCCATCTGAGGTGAGGATTTATAATCCACATGAAAGGAAGTTGGACCCGAGGACCTTAAGTGCATATTTTGTTGGTTATGCCGAAAGATCCAAGGGATATAGATTTTATTGTCCTTCTCATAGCACTAGATTTGTGGAATCAAGAAATGCCAAATTTCTTGAAAACGACTTAATTAGTGGGAGCGATCATTTTCAAGACCTTGGTCTTGGGAAAGGTCATCAAGATGCTCAATGCTCCACTTCAAGTAGTGGACCGATTGTTGTAGTTCACAGTGCGCCTTGTGTTCGTGCACATGTTGAGCAACAGGTCCAAGAGATTCCACAAACTGCTGATCCAAATCTAGTAGACCTTGAAGTTCAGCAAATACCCAAATTGTTGAACAACCTGTTGAGCAACATGATCCTGTTTCACAGGAGAATGTTGAGGCAACATTGAGGAGGTCTACTAGGACTAGGAGACCAGTAATTCCTAGTGATTATGTTGTGTATCTGCAAGAATGTGACTACAATATTGGAGCCGAAAATGATCCTGAAACATTTTCACTGGCCATGAGTTCTAATGTATCTAACTTATGGTACAAAGCCATGAAAGAAGAGATGGATTCTATGGCATCTAACAAAGTCTGGGATCTTGTCAAGTTGCCTGATGGTGTAAAAGCCATTGGTTGTAAGTGGGTTTTTAAAACTAAGAAAGACTCAGAAGGCAACATTGAGAGACATAAGGCTAGACTTGTTGCCAAAGGATTTACTCAGAGGGAAGGAATAGATTACACGAGACCTTTTCTCCTGTATCTAAAAAGGACTCCTTCCATGTAATCATGGCATTGGTGGCTCATTTTGATTTAGAGTTACACCAGATGGATGTGAAAACGGTGTTCCTCAATGGTGATCTAGAGGAAGAGGTTTACATTAAACAACCAGAAGGATTTTCCTCTAGTAGTGGTGATAATTTAGTCTGTAAGCTGAATAAGTCCATATATGGATTAAAGCAAGCCTCCCGTCAATGGTATTTGAAATTTCATGATGTTATTACTTCATTTGACTTTGAAGAAAACATCATGGATGTTTGTATATACCAAAAGGTCAGTGGGAGCAAGATTTACTTTCTTGTGTTATATGTGGATGCATTTTGCTTGCGACTAATGACAAGGGTTTGCTATATAAGGTGAAACAATTTCTCTCAAAGAACTTTGATATGAAGGATATGGGTGAGGCATCTTATGTCATTGGCATAAAGATCCATAGAGATAGATCTAGAGGTATTTTGGGCTTGTCTCAAGAGACCTATATCAACAAGGTTCTAGAAAGGTTTCGCATGAAAGATTGTTCACCGAGTGTAGCACCCATTGTGAAAGGTGATAGATTCAGCTTGAATCAGTGTCCCAAAAATGAGTTCGAACGCGAACAGATGAGACCCATTCCATATGCTTCAGCTATTGGAAGCCTTATGTATGCTCAAGTTTGTACCATGCCTGACATTGCATTTGTTGTTGGAATGCTTGGGAGATATCAGAGTAATCCATGTTGACCACTGACGGGCTGCAAAGAAGGTTATGAGATACCTTCAAGGAACCAAGGATTACATGCTCATGTATAGACGGACTGAGAAGTTGGAAGTCATTAGATATAGTGATGCAGACTTTGCTGGCTGTATTGATTCACGTAAATCAACGTCAGGTTATGTGTTTATGTTAGCTGATGGAGCTGTATCATGGAAGAGTGCCAAGCAGACCTTGACTGCTACTTCCATTATGGAGGCTGAGTTCGTCTCTTGTTTTGAAGCTACCTCACACGGTGTATCGTTGAAGAGTTTCGTATCTGGGCTTAAAGTTATGGACTCTATTTCGAGGCCCTTGACATTGTACTGTGATAATTCAGCTGCTGTTTTTATGGCTAAGAACAATAGGAGTGGTAGTCGTAGTAAACATATCGACATTAAGTACTTAGCCATAAGAGAGTGTGTTAAAGAAAAGAAAGTGGTTATTGAACACATCAGCACTGAATTGATGATCGCGGATCCTCTGACTAAAGGCATGCCACCAAAAGGTTTCAAGGATCATGTAGCGCGAATGGGACTTAGTTCCGTGATGTAATATCATTGTATATACTTGTTCTTCAATGAAACTCTTATTCAGTTTGGATATTTCTCCTTTAAGTTGTATACATATTTGTTTGTTTTGAGTAATATCATTATGTTTGGACCACGAATAAACATAGGGTTTATTCATTAAGTTATTTGGGCTATGTTGGGAAGTGTAACATATTGTAATACATGGAAGACAATACTCACATTTAGAGGAACTATCGCCATGATCCGTATGTTAATATCGTGCATGGTGAAAATACATAGACCAAGTGGAAGAATGTTGGTTAATTTAGATTTCTACTGGCCAGGGGAATAACCAACTCCTAATTTTGTGGTTTATGTATTTTAAAATTTGAACGTACAAAACAGCTCCGTAACCATCGCCCGAACGTGCTCCGAAAATCTCTATGATGGCAGAAATTTTTGAAGAGTTTTGTGTATATAAAATTGGTCCGTGGTACTTGCTCTACGATAAGAAAAAAACTACACACCATCGATTTGGGTAGAAAAAGGATTAGAAGAACCAGAATTCAAACCTTCTTCCTTTTTATTATTTTATCCCGAGACCGTAACGATGGCGAGAGATAATTCTCAATACTATTTCCGCTGCTTTACTTTATTTTGAAATGCCATGTTGATCTCAATCATATTAGGCACGTTATTGGTTGTTTTACATAAATTTCTATGAATAATTCGCTGAAGCCCGACTCATTATAGCCTGTGACAGGTGAGCAGGTATGTACCTGAGCCAATGCCCTTCAGTAGTTGTAGGTTAAAGTTTTTTTTTCATTAAAATGTTATTTCATAAGTTAACATCAAACATAATACTGTAATCAAGGATGCAATATCCTTTACAGGTTTTGAGTCATGATGAAATTTTATTCATATACTGACATAAGATACTGACGTAGTTGCCAATCCCATACATCCAAGACAGAGATGGTCTTTACTACACACTGACCACCTTTTATTAACAGTCCAGGTTGCTGGTTGCTGATTGCTGAAACTAACATAGTGAGAGGCTCGAAGTCTTCAATTCTAATGAAAGATACGTGTTATTGCAGCACCGATGATGTCATGGGATTTATGGAACCATAGATAACTCTATGGTCTTTTGAGGAACTTGCGAAACCAATAGGCGGATTTCTTGGGATATCTCTTCAAGCCATTCTTGTAGTCCACATAGTAGATGCCAAACCGATAGGCGTAGCCGGAGCTCCATTCAAAATCATCCAACAAACTCCACGCAAAATATCCTCTCACATCTGCTCCTTCCCTGCCAAAATAAATCAAACATTTTTAGGCGTTGGAACACCAACCATTAGCACCAAGTCTCGAGGCATTTCACAACAATTTTAATGGGCCTTTTTTGTGTCAGGAGATGCCAGCACACCAGACCTAATGTACGAAGGGTACACAAGTGCAGCTTATTATACCACTGACCTGATAGCTTTGTAAACGTGTAGCAAATGCTTGCGGTGGTAGTATATCCTCGTATCATCCTTCAGCGCTTCTTTGAGTGATAACGTTTCATTGTTGGCATCTGCAACGCCTGTATGTCAAGTGTTACACAGCCAGATCAGCTCTCAATATCATTACATGAAGCACCAAATTAAAGAATGCTAGCGTAGAAAACCCATTGAATTAATATTCCTTACCATTCTCCGTGATGTAGATGACCGGGTTGTTGTACTTGGTCTTCGTGTACAGCAAGACATTTCTTATTCCTTCTGGGTAGATGAAAAGCCAACTCAAAGCAGTCTGTGATGTATGACCAGCATGCATTACTAACAGAAGACAGAAAAATGTATGTGTTCATGTGTCATTTATTTGTTACACGAATGCAACGCATGCAAAGATGCGTCGTCGTCACGTACGTCCACTTTCTTTAATTGCATATTTTGAAGCTTTTCTAGCAGCGTAAATCACGTCGTAGGATTGTACCACTTTTTGTCCTTTGGGTAATATATTTTTTGAATAATGTTCCTATTACTCCTATCAAAACTGATCATTAACAACTCAGTAAAACGAATTTTGAAGAGAGGGATGCGAGTTGTGAAGGCCATTACCGCTCGACCAATGGGGACTCCATGACGTACTTCTGTTGAAGAGGAGAAGAAGTGAGAGAAAAAAAAAAAAAAAAAAAGGTAGGGTTGAATATGGAAATGAATTGGGCTAATAGCAAAATGAAAACTTTAGTTCACGGGATCTTACGAGTCGTGCTAGTGCTGGAATCTGTGTTGTAGTTTTTGGTTGCACTGTTAGAAATCGGGCTGCTACCCACATAGGTTGACGTATAGTAATTAAGTCCAATAAAGTCGAATGACCCCTTAACCAATTCTGACTGCTCCTTGGTAAACTTTGGTAATCGATCTCCAACAAGCGCCCTCATGGTGAAGGGGTAATCACCTTGAGTTAACGGATCCAAGAACCTATAATATATACACACACAAAAAAAAGTCAAAAAAGATGCAGTCTTAGTCTAATGCCCAAATTCCATTGTTTGAGTTTAAAAACTTAAAAATATTTTGATAGCTCTGGGATGAGGATTTGGTTCATCAATAACTCACCATCCATACGCAAAATCTAGAGCTCGCTCGGCTGCATCATCATTAGACTTGGCATTTAAGATTGGCACATACCATGGAGTAATCAGGGTCATACCTATGTTGCCCTTTTGAGTCCCCTGCGCGAATAAACTAACAAGTTTAGGTCTTATAACCAAAGTTGCACCATTTGATATTATCATATTTTTTTTTCCTCTCTTCATTTTATGAGGCAAACATTTATGGTCATCCAATTAAATTGAGATGACAAGGTGGGCCCATTCCAGGACAAATCAACAAGAAAGATGTGGTTATCAACTATCAAGGCATGGGCAAATCTCTTCACCTGGTACTTGTTTCTGTACAACCTCACTGCAGCAGCATGGGCAAGCAATATGTTATGGCCAACGATGTAAGGTTCCCTGCCCGAGTCGCCAGCGGAACAATTGCCAACAATGCCAGGAGTGCAACGTCCTGGTGCTGCCGTGCCCGACGCATAGCCCATGGACGTGAAAAAGAGTGGCTCATTGAAGGTGATCCAGTGTTTGACACGGTCTCCGAACTCCCTGAAGCAAACCTCGGCGTAGTCAACGTAGTCGTTTCTGTGGAGAGGCTAGAGCATTAGTAGATTTATGCTATATATATTAGACATGGCCGCATTGTAATCAAAGGTATCTCCGTTAAAATTAGAAGCCATGCTGTCAAAAGAGTGCAGGAGGTATGTGAAAAATTACATGATACGGGAACTTAAGAAACCGCCATATTGGTCTTCTAGGCTTTGAGGTAAGTCCCAGTGGAAGATAGTCACAAAGGGCTTCAAGCCTGCAAATTTCTAGCAGATGATTAGAGAAGGGGAGCATGACAACAATAGAAGGACTGGAAATTAATAACGTGGATGTGAGAAAGACCATGGGATACAAGCTCGTTGATGAGGTTGTTGTAATACTTGACACCTTCCTTATTGACTCCCCTGCTTAGGCTTCCATCTATCATATATAGGATAAGAAAATTAACAAATAAAGCAAGATAGGAGAAAGAGTTCATGAGGATTATTGTTTTGTTTCATTTGAAAATTGGCCTCAGTACTTGGTAGGATTCTTGGCCAAGAGATGGAGAACCTGTAGGCATCTAGTCCCAGCTCCTTCACCAGTTTCACATCTCCCTGTAACACAAATCTCTCAGTGACCAAAAGATAAAAACAAAGAAGAAAGAGTTGCCCATGTCAAAAATGATTAAAAGCAGAAAATTGAATTATGACTACCTTATAACGGTGGTAGGAGTCCACTGCTACATCCCCATTGCTCCTATCAACAATTTTATCTGGCCAGCAAACTCAAAACTTTCAAACTGGCTGACAAGTGCGGTTCAAAAGAACTAGAGTTTTTTCATTCGAGAGATATAGTTCTACACATTTAAAGTTATTTATGTATTTTAATATTTAATATTTGACTATTAATATCGTATAGTTTCTAAATCTTGGTCTTGTTCTTTGGTTGCTAATTACTAGGATAGGGCTTACCAAACACGGAACCCATGAATAAGAATTTAAGCCACGGAATGTGTCGGAAGGACTGAAGGAGCTGGGCTGCGGATACTTATTTGTGCACGTGGCAATATCATTCACCACAAACCATGAGAAATTAGAATTGACTGCGTGTCAGCCATCGTGTGGCTGAGATTTTCCGTCGTACTGGATCCAAGGGCCCACCACTTTGTTTCTTTCATATATCCTAAATGCAATGCTCCCAGGCTGAAGGCTCCCGTATTAAACCTTTTTGAGCAAATAATTGATGGATGAAAAAGTCTTTATGCATTGCAACAACACGTGCAATTATGTATGTTAAAAGTAATTTTTTTTTTTTATATATTATACATATGCATGCAAAATCAATAAGCATGTATGATACATGCCTCATGCGATGCAGAATAATTTTTTCTTAGCCAATCTTTAATAAATTATTTCATAAAAAATATTATTTAACTATTAAATCTTTAATGGAAAAAAATTTAACCTTATACACCAACAAAATAACAGCGTGGCCTTGCATAACTACATGTATTGAGAAGCCAATTATGCATACTGAAAAAATAATTATACATGATAACAAGATAATTATTTACTTATTTATGTTTATTATACACAGTAAAAAGAATAACTGTAGCTAATGAAAATGGAATCATAGTCAGCATAAATAACTTTTATTTATGCATATGAGATACAGTTGAAATGGCAAATTTTTATTATAAAAAAAAAAAAAGAATTTAGGAGATCAAAGATTAATATATTCCAAACAATTTCTATGCGATTGATGACTAAAGGCGTTAATCTTAATCCCATTCCGGTACGTTGGTTTGAGTTCGAAAAGAAAATTGACAATCAGAATCACCCAAATCAGTGGCTTGGAATAAACTGTTGGCTCACCTGTAATACTGGTTCACTTAATAACGTCGATCGTAGTCTTGAATTTATCAGAAGACTACAGAGCTTAAAGCAAGGAAGAGCAATTACGGTCTACTTCATGCAGCATGAGTTTGGTTCTGATTATTGGATTAAAACGACTACACAAGAGGGGGATTCCACAAACTCGGACCTAGTCAAGCGAAGTTAATTGCTACGCTTGCATCTCCTTTTCGATGCGGACCAGCACCACAAACAAATTAGAGGAAAAGACCGAAGAGAGAAAGGGGGAGGTAGACCTGGGTATTTGTGTGTGAAAGTGTCCCAAATGCTCGGCTTCCTGCCACCTTCCTTCACGGCGCCTTCATACTGCAAGCAATAGCATAGCGAAACATAATGAAAAGCCGAAACAAATTAATTAATGTTCAAACCTGAGGAAAACTAAGGCAGAGAGATTGACCTGGTAAGCCGAAGAAGAAGCGCCAAAGACGAATCCGGCAGGGAAAGCGGTCCTGTCGAGCTCGGCACCGCTCTCACGCGCCAGTGCCCTTCCTTGACGCGACCCTGACATGGCCATGAGGAACAAGGCAAGGAGAAGGAGGAGGGGAGGAAGAAGGGCCATTTTACCCACTGCTCGGAGCCGATGAGATGTCGAACTGGGCCAAGGCTTCGGCCGATATATATATTTGTAATGCATTGAGGGTTTAAGTGAGTCAGCTACAAGATGGTGACATGATACCAGATCCACAAAATATATGTTAGTATCCGGGTGCATATATATATATATATATATATATATATATATATATCGTCTGACTAAAATTATATTTAGATAGGAAGAATTGAAATATGAAATTCATTTCTCCACGTAAAAAAAATCTGATTACAATAATTCCATGATGATTATGTAAAATGTTATGGATGGAGATTAATTTCATCAAGAGGAAGCTCCAAATCAGAGTTCACGAAGGAATTGGTAAATCAGTCATTATCCAAAACTTTGGATAGATTTTGGGGAGTTAGTTGAGGATGTTTTGGTTATTATCCAAAAGTAATAAACATGAGATTTGGATAAATTTTAGGGAGTTAGTTGAGGATGTTTTGGTCATTGTCCAAAGTCACATAAGGGAGTTTTTGGAAGAAAATTTGAGGCGTCATCTCAACTGCAACCGCTCGCCACAAAAATCTCGTGTGGGAGTTACAAACGTATGAAATAAATTGAAGGCTCGGTGAGGACCTCTATGTGTTGCAGAAAGAGAAAAAAAAAAGTTCGAGATCATAAGAGTTTAGAGAGTGTTTTTGAGGACTTGTACCTGATTCAACTCTTAGTGAAGCCTTGCAGATCCTATGCCGCCGTGGACGTAGCCCAGTTTGGATGAACCACGTAAAATCCTAGTCTCTCACTGTTTTTTCGATTTTGGTTCCTATTATTATTCTGTGTATTTTTGTTGATTATATCGTAACTGCGTGCTTGGTCGTACTAATAGTGATCTTATTAGAGGAATATTTATTATATTCCCTATCAAATTGGTATCAGAGCTTGGTTTTCTTCATATTATTACGGTCGGACAAATCAACAAAGAGATGGCAGAAGACAAGATCAAAATCAAGAAATTCAATGGTCACAATTTTGGATGGTGGAGGATGCAAATTGAGGACTACTTATATCAAAAAGATCTTTACCTTCCATTAGAGGGAAAGAAGCCGGATTTAATGAGCGACTCAGATTGGATGATTCTGGATAGGAAAGCTCTGGCCACGATTAGATTGTCATTGACACCTCAAGTGGCGTATAATATTGCAAAGAAAAAAATCATCGTGGATATAATGACCGCTTTAACAAAGCTGTATGAAAAACCTTCCACCTCAAACAAGATATTTCTTATTAAAAAGCTCTTCAATTTGAAGATGGTTGATAATAGTNAGGTTCTTCTTGGAGAATTATTGCTTTCTTGTTGCCTTCTTAATGTCAAAAAAAAAATCTTCAATTTTAGATTTTAATATGCACTCTGGGATGTTATTGAAATAAAACTTTATTCATGTTTAATTGTTATGAATTCTATTAAGTGGAAAGAATTTTTGACTAGTCTATTCTTAAAAAGGGGTATGGTCGTGTTCTTATAAAGATAGATCATATCTTAAGTATTTTACACTATTAATTATCTATTTATTTAAATTATAAATTTATTTCAAGATAACCGCTAAAGTTCCTGTGGATTCGATCCCTTATTCTCGCTATTCTCTTAGTAAAATTAAGGTATTTTAATCGTTGCGCTACGACACGCATCAGATTTTAACACGTGCCAGGAACTTAAGTGTGTTATTTTTAATAAATAAAAAAATAAAAAAATTAGATTAATTTCTCTGATTTTATCTTATTTTTAATTTTTGAATAGTTATTGTCTCTTTATTTTATTATTTTACCTTTTGTTAGAATTTCATATTTCTTTAACATAAAAAAAGAAAATTTATTACGCCTTCTTGTCACAAATCCCTTTTAACCTAATCAAATTTTCCTTTAATTAACTTACCTTAAAGAACATAAAAGAAAACCCTAAGACACCTTCCATAAATATAATTATTTAAGGAAATAAAAAATTATATAAAAATAAATATATAAATAAAATAATTATTTTTATTTCTATGCTTAGATTGACTTAGGTAAATTTATTTTCTACAAAACTCAAAATTCTTTCATTGACATCTCATAATTTATTAGGAATTAGAACCTAATCATAAAAATCTTTTAAACAAGTAATTAGATTAATTTTGCTTGATAATTTTAGAGTTGGACATCTGCTTGTTGTATAGTATGTCATAATTAACTTTAAGGGCACAAATACCTAATCAAGATAAGATAGAGATTTCATCAACCTTCCTTGGCCCACAAACCACATCCTTCATTTTGCATTAACCCAAACCTTAAAATTAACTAGACGTCAGCCCCTAAGGAACTCGAGCTCAATAGGACAAGGCACCCAAAGAGTTGGACCGGATCGAGATTGACTGCTTAATTGGTGTCTAGAAATAAAAGGAAAGGAAAGTGATTACTTAATTAGTTTGTTCGCTTACCTAGTAAGCAACGGGGGGACCCCACTGACCTTACCCTTAATTGGCTAGTTGATCAGCTAATTTTTAACTTGAGGGCTCCAAGGTGGTTTTGGAAGTTAGGAGCTGTCTAGATCTAGGGTAAACCTAGAGTAGAGAGTCTAATTTTTGTTAACTTAATTGCTAAGAATTATTAAACCCTAATTAAATTATTCATTGCTCTTAGTTCTAGGAATCTTTTAGGATATTTTCTTTAGAATATTGATAATCATCTTGCATTTGTATCTCATATAGAACCTAAAACTATAGAGGAAGCTGAGAAAGATAGTTATTGGATGTTAGCAATGCAGGAAGAGTTAAACCAATTCACTAGGAACCAAGTTTGGACCCTAGTAGATAGACCTAAAAACCACCCTATAATAGGATCTAAATGGGTTTTTAGAAATAAATTGGATGAAAATGGATTGGTAATTAGAAATAAGGCTAGATTAGTTGCAAAAGGATATAATCAAGAAGAAGGTATAGATTTTGATGAAACTTTTGCACCTGTTGCTAGATTAGAAGCCATTAGGCTACTACTTGCATTTGCATGTCATATGAATTTCAACTTATTTCAAATGGATGTTAAAAGTGCATTTCTAAATGGTTTTATAAATGAGGAAGTTTATGTTGAACAACCTCCTGGTTTTGAAGATCATGAATTTCCAAACCACGTCTTCAAACTACACAAAGCACTTTATGGTTTAAAGCAAGCACCTAGAGCTTGGTATGATAGATTAAGTAAATTTTTAATTGAAAATGATTTTTCTAGAGGAAATGTTGATAAAACCTTGTTTTTAAAAAGAAAAGAAAAGGATTTATTAATTGTTCAAATTTACGTTGATGACATTATATTTGGTGCTACTAACAATCTCCTTTGTCAAGAATTTGCTAAGTTAATGCAGGGAGAATTCGAGATGAGCATGATGGGAGAACTAAACTTCTTCCTTGGACTTCAAATCAAACAAGAGAAAGCGGGATTTTCATTAACCAAACAAAGTACACAAAGGAAATACTCAAGAAGTTTGGTATGGAATCTGCTAAACCTCTTGGTACGCCAATGAGTCCCTCATGCAAGCTGGACAAGGATGAAGAAGGTAAGAATGTAGATCAGAAGCATTACAGAGGTATGATCGGATCACTTCTTTACCTAACTGCAAGTAGGCCAGATATCATGTTTTCTGTTTGCTTATGTGCAAGATATCAATCTAATCCTAAGGAATCACATTTATTTGCTGTTAAAAGAATCTTTAGATACTTAAATGGAACTAAAAATGTAGGATTATGGTATTCTAGAGACTCAACCTTAAAATTGATTGCTTATTCTGATTCTGACTATGCTGGTTGTAAATTAGATAGAAAGAGTACAAGTGGGGCATGCCAACTTTTAGGAAGTAACTTAATCTCTTGGTTTAGCAAGAAGCAAAATTCGGTTGCATTATCCACTGCTGAGGCAGAGTATGTTGCAGCTGGAAGTTGCTGTGCTCAAATCCTTTGGATTAAGCGACAACTTGAAGATTATGGTATCACACTTGATAAAATTCCTATTAAATGTGATAATACTAGTGCCATTAATCTAACTAAGAATCCAATTCAACATTCAAGAACTAAACACATAGAAATTAGACATCACTTTATTAGAGAACATGTAACTAACAAAGATGTTTGTCTTGAATATGTTAATACTAATGATCAATTAGCTGATATTTTTACCAAACCTTTGAGTGAGGAAAGATTTTGTTATCTTAGAGGAGAATTAGGAGTTTGTGATCCTTTAGAATGATTTTCTGAAACTCTTAAGGACAACAACTATCTAGACTTCATTAATTTCTTGAAAATCCTCTATGTCCAATAAGGAAATTTATCTAGAAATTTGATTCATTGTTTCCCCAATTGTTAAGGAACACTTATCTAGAGTTTGATGATTAATTTGATTAGTTTCAGATCCTTGAAATTTAAATTTTTCACTGAAACTGTTGTGGAGTCGACACCTGCAGTTTGTGGAGTCGACACCTTCATATTTTGATGTTCTGTCTGGGCAATTAGAGCCGACTCTGGCTTCTGTAGAGCCGACTCTAATTCGGGCGCTGACAGATTTTCTGGTTCGGAGCCGACACCTCATTTTCGGGAGTCGACTCTAAGTGGAACTAGGTCAAAATAAAAAAGGCGGAGTCGACCCCAAACGAAACCTATCGTCTCCTAAACCCTTCCAAAACCGTTCCAAACCGATTTCAATCCCTCCAAATCCCTCAAATCTCTCAATAACTCATTCCAATCGAATCCCATGGCTCCTAAAAGGCATGCGATTGTTGGAGGTTCGGCCGTTCCCATGAGAAAAAGGATGATTAGGAGGCAACGACTCGTCTTTTCATCTGCCACTCAAGATGACTCTCCACCCTCACCATCTTCTCCACGTAGACCAATTAGCGGGTAAGGCCATTACTACCGGAAGAAAAGTAGATTTTGACTTTTTTGCTTCGGAGGGCTTCGCTATTGGACGTTTGTTGAAGGAAATGGGATGGGAGAAGTCTGTTCTTTGGATGTCCCTACATACCCTGCCCTTGTGAGAGAATTTTACAATGATTTATGTAGAGGAGAGGGAGGCTTAGTGAGTTTTGTAAGAGGAACTAAAGTGATTATCACGGCCGAGACTCTTGGAAATCTATTGGAGATGCCTACTATTGGTCTAGTTGAATATCAACATGATGACAGAGGAGGTGCCCTATCTAGGATGTTAGGGAGAGAAGTTTCTGAGTTTGAAGAAATCATGGCCAATCAACTTAATTTGGAACTCAGGTTACTTCACAATATTTGTGGAAGAATTTTATTTCCTAAAATTGGAAGGTTTGAGTATGTCTCGGAGCGAGACATCTTGTTGATGGACTGTATTCTCACTGGAAGACCTGTTAATCTTGCCGGTATGATGATTGGTTATATGGCAGAAGCAGCAACTAAGAAGAGATCAACACTGCCGTATGGTATGATACTAACCTTAGTCTTTAGAAGCCAAGGTGTGCTAATAATGGATAATGAGCCACTAAGAAAATTAAGGCATACTGATTACTATAGTGTCTCTACAATTCACCGCATGGGCTTCAGAAAAGAAATGAAAATTGGATAAAAAGAGGACAAGAGACCAGAGCAGAAGAAGTTAGAGTTGAGGAGGTCAGAGGAGAGGATATTCCTGGACCATCTACTGCTGGACCCTCAGTGGCTGGACCAAGCACTCACCCTCCACATCAGTCAGCTTTGGCATCTGGAAGATTTTCTGAGGAGCAAATAGGTCAGCTCAGAGCTTTACTGGCTGAGTATGATAGTCAAAGGACAAATGATATGTGTCAGTTGAGAGAGGAGTTCAATCAGTTGAAGGAAGAGATCAATTCAAGGCTTGACATGATTTCTTTTTCCATTGGCAACTCGGTAGAATCCTTTAGCACTGATCTTCATAAGATTTTTGAAAGGATGGAAGGCATTGCAGACGGTTCTGGAACTTATCTTCATGCTACCAGTCAACTAAAGAAAGATATCGACCTCGCCGTTTCTCAAATTGAAGCTTGTCTTGAAAGTTTTAAGAAGACTCAAAAAGATGATATTATGGAAATGATTGGACATTTGAAGAAAATTGTGTATAAGCATGTTTGATTTTGATATCCTGTCTTATCCTATTTTGTATCTTAGGATTTCTGAGTTTTCTTTAATACTTGAATATGTCACTTTACTTGAATGTACTTGAATTGACACATGTAATGAATCTTGCATTGGAATACAATTACACTTTTATTGCAAATTTGTCTATGATTGATTGATTGAATTTCAATGAATGAGTTTACTATCTCTATGATTAATTGAACCAACGACCCCGCTCTGATAACCTTTTGTATTTAAAATTCATCTTATTGCTGATAACAAAAAAGGGGGAGAGATAATTGTATATGCATAAAGAGAAAGAGAAAGAGAATGAAAGAATATAAGATTTTTTTGCATATACAAAGGGGGAGAAATTTTTTTAAGATTCTAATAAAAAATGTTCAATTGAATTCAGTTTATCTACATAGGGGGAGTTATTCAATGCAGGGGGAGCTTAATAATTTTTCATATAAAAGTTAAATCATCTTGATTGATGTTTATTATAGAACTCAAGCATATTTGTTAAAAGTTCATTTTGAAAATTGGCATCAAATTCTATGTTAGGAAGTTTCAAAGCTTTAACATGACTATAACTCTTAGTTCAAATGAATTTTTGATGCATATACTCAAAGTTTTTGTCATCATCAAAAAGGGGAGATTGTTGACCCAATTGAGGATTTTGATGATTAACAAAACTATTTGAGTATAATATTTGAAGTTACTAATGATTTTGATTAAGTTTTTCAGCTTATAAGTCGATTTAATAATCAAAATCATGAGTCAAATCAAGTTCTGGTTCGAATCTAATGTCAAGGTAAGTTTGCAGACATTAGAGTCGACACATGGAATCGCAGAGTCGACTCCGAAATCGGCACGGACTTAGAGTCGACTCCAGGACTGTTAGAGCCGACTCCAACAGAAAAGACAGAACGATGGTTTTTCAGGCCACGACTTAGAGTCGACTCCCGGACTGTTAGAGTCGACTCCAGAAGATTTTTGTGTCGACCCCAGAAAAGTCAGAGACGACTCCAGTTCAAGCGGGTTAAAGATTTTCGAGTTAGAGCCGACTCCAGAAAAGTTAGAGCCGACTCCAGAATGTCAGACGCGACTCCAGAACTGTCAGAACGACTCTAAACTTTATCTTTATCTTTTTTAATCCCAACGGCTATTACTATTTTTGGTTCTAAACCTTCTTACACTTGTTTCTAACGGATAGTTTTAAACTATTTATGGATTAATCGGGATCTATAAGAAGAGGGTTTGCTGCATCCAAAAAGAGAGACAAAAAAAAAAGAATAGAGAGAAATCTGTGAAATCCATCAGAAAATCAAAAGAGAAAAGAGGGAAAACTCGAAAGGAAAGATCATATTGATTCCCAAAAGAAAAGAGAGAGATTCCAAGCTTTTGTTGTTCTATTTCGAAGAAATCTCAAGGGAAGAAGGAAGCCCTAGTTTTCTGATCTTCTGAGTCTCAAGAGCACCTTGAAGGAAGATCCACTCAAAGGAAGAGAAGGAAGAAGCCACCAAGATCTGCGAATCAGGCTTTGATTCCTATCCTTTTATTCTTGTTTCATTATTGTATATTTGCTCATAGGAGGAGCTATTTATCTTGTAAAACAATAGTGTTTGCTGGGTCAATCTGGTGATTGATTTAGTTGAGGCTGTTAGCCTTGTGCAAGCATTAGCTTGTGGTGTTAAGTTTTGTGCTGGTGAGCTTGAAAACCAGCTGGGTTCGTTGTGCACCCGAAAAAATAACAAGTTCGAGTTGTGAGCTTGCAAAACAACTCTGCTGTAATCATTGATTATAGTGTGGACCCAAGAGATACTTGGGAGTGGACGTAGGTGTAGATACACCGAACCACTATAAAATCTCCTGTGTTTGCCGTGATTGTCTCTTTATCTTTAACTCTCTATTTGTACATATTCTGTTTTAATTTGTGTGAATCTAAGTTTTTATTTCCGCTGGGGGTTATTTTTAAAAGAGTTTAAATTTTTGAAAAATCCATTTCACCCCCCCCCCTCCCCTTCTTGGGTTGCTATCTAGACCAACACACAGAGACTCTGTTCGTCTGAGGTTCTAGTTGGAGCGTGAAGGTTCTTCTTGGAGAATTTATTGCTTTCTTGTTGGCTTCTTAATGTTAGAAAATTAAACTCTTCAATTTTAGATTTTAATATGCACTCTTGGATGTTATTGAAATAAAACTTTTATTCATGTTTAATTGTTATTAAATTCTATTTAAGTGGAAATAATTTTTGACTAGTCTATTCTTAAAAGGGACGGACCATGATCTATGGGTACGGGCCGTGCTTTATAAAGATAGATCACATCTTAATTATTTTACACTATTAATTATCTATTTATTTAAATTATAAATTTATTTCAAGATAACTGCTATAGTCCCTGTGGATTCGATCCCTTATTCTTGCTATTCTATTAGTGAAATTAAGGTATTTTAATCGTTGTGCTATGACACGCATTATAAAGTACAAACTTAGTATAAAGCAAATACAACATTTCAACATCCTAACTAGAAGTCATAAAACAACAACAACATATTGTAACCACATCATGACATATTTTAAGTAAGTCCTAAGTACAATCTAAATGAGAAACAACTAAAATATCATAATTTGACTTAAAGCAAAAATCTAAGTACACTATATGAAGTCCTAAAATCTAAATGTAATCTAAAATAGATTGGATAATTGGGTGGATTGGAGTTAAACTGGCTTGGCTTGGTTGGCACAGCAGGAAAGGGCAGGGACATTTATACTGAATAGAACATCAGGATTCTCTTTAACTCTTCTAAATCTCTTCCATGCCTTTCTTTTGAGTTTTACAAAAACATTTCATCAATTCCTCAATCTTTGATGCAGCTTTTTCAATGTTCATTTGAAGTTTTGCAGTGAAATCAGAGTAGGTACTAGAGTCATCTGCAATTCCTTTTAAGTCTATCCAATATATATGCAACTCTGTTTTCAAACTTTCAGCAGATGAATTTAGAGAATTTTTCATCTTCTCTACTCTTTCTTCCAAAACATAAACCACATCTTTGATGTTTAGGAATTGATCCCTGATACTCTCATTCAATCTTTCTTCTTGTTCAGCCAAAGCGGATCTCATTACTTCTTTGATTTGTGCAAGCTGCTCTGGAGTAAAAACTAAAGAAACAGGGGAAGGTCTAGTAGAAGCTGTCGGTGCCGGTGGAGGTGCTAAAGAACTCGGTCCAGAAGGAGGAAAAGGATGAACCAGGAGCAGATGGTCCAACTGTTGAAGGTCCAGGGACCTCCTTGACAAAATCAATATCAACCTCAGCTGCTATGACTGGCATAGACGCATCAGATTGTCCTCTTCTCTGCCATTGACCATTCAATTTTCTGAAGCCCATCCGATGGAGAGTGAAGACATTGTAGTAGTCTGTATGCCTTAGCTTTTTCTATGGCTCATTCTTCAAAATGTTCACCCCTTGGCTCTGAAAGATCAAAGTCAAAACCATACAATATAGTAGAGTGGACCGCTTCTTGGTCTCGGCCTCTGCCATATATCAATCGTCATTCCAGCCAAATTGATTGGATAACCATTCATCACACAATCCGTTACCACAATATCTCTTTCCAAGACATATTCAAATATGTCAGTCTTTGGAAACAAAATTCTACTGCAAATGTTACATAACAGTCTTAATTCCAAAGATAACTGATTGGCCATTACTTCTTCAAAATCAGTAACTTCCCTTCCTAATATTCTTGATAGAGCTTCGCTTCTATCATTGTGGCAATTGGCGGCTACTCCAACAAAAGGAATCTCCAAATATTTCCCAAGATTTCTGAAGTAATGCAGACTCGGGTGCCTCTCACATAGCTGACCAATCCACCATCCTCTCTACTTACATTGTTGTAAAATTCTCTTACTAAAGCAGGGTAAGTAGGGATGTCTAGGAAACAAACTCTCTTCCAACCCATATCTTTTAACTATCTACCAATAGCAAATCCCTCAGAGTTAAAGAAATCAAAATCTACCTTTCTTCCCATGGTAATTATCTTAACAACTATAAAGTCAACTTGCGGTGAAAGAGGGGTAGGAATTGCACTTGGAGTTGAGGACAAAGAGGTTGAAGGAGTGCTTGGTGAAGGCGGCTTCGTCGGACGTCACACAGAGTGTCTTCCGATGGTGATGGAGACACCAATGGTGGATGCACAGTGTTTGGGGGCCATTGAGATTAAGGGAGTTGAGAATCAAGGATTTTTGGAAGATTGAGAGGAGTGAAGGAAAGTTTGGAACGATTTGGAGTTGATTGGCTTGGAGAAGAGTCAGCTCTACCCTAGATATATCAATTGGGGACTGCTTAGAGTCGGCTCCCGTAAAGCAAAGTGTTGGCTCTAAATCGCTAATATAGTCAGTGCTCGAAGTAGAGTCAGCTCGACAGTAGCTAGAGTCGGCTCTAATGAGCAGACAGAAAGTCCAAATAATTAGAGTCGACTTCAACTCCAATAGAGTCGGCTCCACAGCAGTTTCAGTAAAAAATAAGAGTTTCAAAGGACTGAAACTTGTCAAATTAAGCATCAAACTCTAGATAAATTTTTCTTTAAAATATAGGAAGATTTTCATAAAAATTGATTGAAGTCTAGATAATCATTCTTAAGAGTTTTAAAACTATTCTAATAATCACAAACTCCTAATTCTCCTCTAAGATAATAAAATCTCTCTTTACTAAAGGGTTTTGTAAATATATCAGCTAATTGTTTATTAGTACATATATATCAAGACAAACATCATTTTAGCAACATGTTCTCTAATGAAATGGTATCTTATCTCTATGTGTTTGATTCTTGAGTGTTGAATAAGATTCTTAGTTAAATTTATTACACTAGTATTGTCACACCTAATTGAAATTTTATCAAGTGTGATACCATAATCCTCAAGTTGTCACTTAATCCAAAGGATTTGAGCACAACTACTTTCAACCGCTACATATTCAGCTTTAGCAGTTGATAATGCAACTGAATTTTGCTTTTTGCTAAATCAAGAGATTAAGTTACTGCCTAAGAATTGGCATGGATCACTTGTACTTTTTCTATCTAGTTTACAACCAGAAAAATCAGAATTAGAATATACAATTAGATTAAGTGGTGAGTCTCTAGAATACCATAATCCTACATTTTTTTGTTCCACTTAGATATCTAAATTTTTTTACAGCAATTAAGTAAGATTCTCTAGGATCAGATTGATATCTAGCACATAGACATACAATAAATATAATATCAGGTTACTAGCTGTTAAATAAAGTAAAGAACCAATCATACATGTATAAAGCTTTTGATCTACTTTCTTACCATCTTCATCTTTATCGAGTTTGCATGAAGGACTCATTCGTATGCCAAGAGGTTTGACAATTTTCATACCAAACTTCTTAAGAATTTCCTTCATGTATTTTGTTTGGTTAATAAAAATTCTCTCTCTTTCTTGTTTGATTTGAAGTCCAAGGAAGAAATTAAGTTTTCCATCATGCTCATTTCAAATTCTCCCTGCATTAACTTTCCAAAATCTTGACAAAAAAGATTGTTAGTAGCACCAAATACTATATCATCAACATAAATTTGTACTACTAATAAATCTTTTCTTTTCTTTTCAAAAAATAATTTATCAACATTACTTCTAGAAAAATCATTTTCAATCAAAAATTTATTAAGTCTATCATACCAAGCTCTAGGTGCTTGTTTTAAACCATAAAGTGCTTTGTGTAGTTTAAAAACATGATTTAAAAATTTATGATCTTCAAAACCAGGTGGTTGTTCAACATAAATTTTTTCATTTATAAAACCATTTAAAAATATACTTTAACATCTATCTAAAATAAATTAATGTTCATACAACATGCAAATGCAAGTAATAACCTTATGCTTCTAATCTAGCAATAGATGCAAAGGTTTCATCAAAATCAATTCCTTCTTTTTGATTATATCCTTTACAACTAATCTAGCCTTATTTCTAACAATTGTGTCATCTTCATCTAATTATTTCTAAATACCTATTTGGATCCTATAACTAGATAATCTTTGGGTCTATCTGTTGAAAGATTATAGAAAAATTATATGATCCAATCCTTTTGATTTTGATGATTACTAAAAACCATTGAGTTTTAAAGGATGTAATGAGTGTATGCAAATGAGCAACAAATTTATTTTGAACAATCAATATGAATGCTCAAGTTAACTTTAAACTATTTTGAAAGTGACTTTAAGCTTAATATTCAAACTTTCAAAAAGAAA
>UESW01001573.1:180046-387398 GCA_900491605.1 Calamus simplicifolius | reverse complement strand
ACATTTTTAGATTTGAAAGAATTCCTAGTTTGTTTTTCAAATTAACATGCATCACAAACTCTATTATTTTAAAAATCTAATTTTGGAAGACCTTTAACCAAATCCATTCTAAGCAATTTTGAAATAAGTGTGTGCTTGCATAACCTAATTTACGGTGCCATAACCATCCAATCTTATTTACTTTAGCATTATCAGCAATTAGGCAATGGTTACTTGTGGATAAATTGTCCAAGTCAATTAAGTAACATTGCCATTTCTATTTTCAACAAATATAATGCTATTGTCAATGGGATTCGATATTGTGCAGATAGATGCTTCAAAGGAAACTTTGAAACCTTTATCGCATAGTTGGCTAATGCTAATCAAAATATGCTTTAATCCATCTACATATAAAATATTTTTAATAAAATTGGATGGAGTGATTTGAATTTTATCAATGCCCATGATGTGACCTTTACCATTATCTTCAAAGGTCACCACTCCACCTTTTTTAGCTTCAAGGGATGAATTGATCTTTATCACCCATCATGTGTCTTAAGCAGTCGCTATCAAGATACCATTTTCTTTTCAATTTCTTGGTTGCAAGACACGCCTACAAAGCAATCATATTTTATGTTTAGGTATCCAAGCCTTCTTGGGTCCTTCATGGTTAGTAGCAAAAAATATAGTTCCTTTTGGAACCCAAATCAATTTACTTTTATGGCTAACATTCACATGAGACATTTTATGATTGCAAACATAAGATTTATGCCCTTTCATACTACAATGAAAACAAGAAATATCTTTTTCAATTGATTTCTTTACAAAGCAATTGTTAACAAATTTTGCTTCTTGTATGGTCTATAACCTAAACCAGCTTTGTCAAATACAGCTTTTTGATTCTTTAAAAGCAAATTTAGACTTTCTGAGCTATAAGTAACTTCATCAACAATGCCCTTATATTTTTAAGTTCATTTTTCAAATTCAAACTTTTAGCAAAAATCACATCATTTTCTTTTTCTAAAGCTTGCTTTTCACATCTTATCTTTTCAAATTCAATGATAAATTTATTTATCTTTTTGAGAAGGTTTAGATTTTTAGTTTTTAAAACCTTGTTCTTTGCTTTCAAAACTTTAAAATCATTTATCAATTCATTGAAGGCATCATATAATTCATCAAATGTAAAATCATACATGGAGGTTTCAGAACTTACCTTTTCTTCTTCATTTGCCATAAGGCATATGTTGGCAACTTCTTTTTGTTCATCTTCGAATGAAGATTCATCACTGTCGCTCTAAGTTGCAACATATGCTTTTTTTTCTTTCTAAATCTCTTCTTGAGTTGAGGACATTCATATCTGAAATGTCCAGGCTTTTACATTCATAACAAATCAAGAAATTTTCTCTTTTTCTTTATCCTTATCTTTATCTCCTTTTAACTTGATACCAATTTTTCTTTTATAAAACGACCTCCTTCTTTGCATGAATTTCTTGAACTTTTTTGCAAGAAGAGCAGTGTCATCATCATCTTCATCTTCTTCACTGCTGCTTGATTCCTTTCTGCAGCCTTGAGTGCAATTGTCCTCTTCTTTTTTATATCTTCTTCATGATATTGCTTTATTGTTAACTCATGGTTCATAAGTGATCCAAGGAGCTCCTTCAAAGGTAAGGTGTTGAGATCTTTGGCTTCTTGGATTATTGTCACTTTGGCTTTCCATGCTCTTGGAAGAGATCTAAGAATTTTTCGTACCAATTCAGAGTTAGTATAGGTCTTATAGTATAGGTCTTACCAAGACTTTTCAATCCATTCACTATATCAATAAATCTAGTGTACATGCATGTGATGGATTCATTTTGATCCATATTAAAGAGTTCATACTTATGCACAAGAATGTTAATCTTGGACTCTTTAACCTGGTTGGTACCCTCATGAGTAACTTTCAACCGATCCCATATCTCTTTGGCTGAGATGTAAGTGGATATTCTATTAAATTTATTTTGCATCCAAGGAGTAGTATAGGACATTCATAGCCTTGGCATTGAGCTGGGCCATTTTTTGATCATTTTCATTCCAATTTCTTTTGGGCTTAGGAATAATGATCCATCAACTAAGTGTATGGGAGTGCTAGGACCATTGATAATGACACTCCATAAATTTTAGTCTAAAGCTTGAATAAAAATCCTCATTCTAGCTTTTCAATATGAATAGTTTGTGCCATTAAACAAGGATGGACGGTTTGTGAAATGTCCCTCAAAAAAAAGAAGAACCAACTTGAGCTGCCATTTGGATCTTTAGCTCTTGATTGTTAAATCAAGGAAGGATGAGTACAAGTTCTGATACCAATTGTTGGCCCATATAGCAACCTAAGAGGGGGGAATGAATTGGGTTCTTTTTAAAAAATTTGGTGCTTTGAAATAATTTTATAATTGATAGTGCATAAAAAAGTATGCAGTAAATGTGATGCTAAGAATGTAAAGCAGAATATAAAGATAGAGTAGGAAGAAGAGGAAACAAGCACGACAAACACAAAGGTTTATAGTGGTTCGGTGTTAGCCACACCTACATCCACTCCCAAGCAACTCTTGGGCCCACACTTTAATCACTCTGATTACAGCCGAGTTGTTTTACAAGCTCACAACCCAAACTTGTTATTTTACAATGGGATCACAACAAACTCAGCCGATTTTCACAGGCTCACCAGCACACAACCTATCACAAGCTAACCTTAGCTTGCACATGGCCAACGGTTAGTAATAGTGCCCTAGGCCTATTGTATGGACATGGTATTTTAAATATTTATGAGCATTTACTATTATATATTTATTATATAATAATATCCTTGAATAATATTATTAATTATTCTAAATGTCCCTAATCGGTTATTGTTGTGGGAATAACAATAAATTAAGATTAGTATGAAATTTGATTGACATTCATGGGATGAATATGTGTATGAGATACAAATCAAATTTATATGTATTTGTTGAGAATAAATATTGGACAAGACCCACCTTGAGATTAATACATGGATCAAAGTTATAAGTTAATCTCTAGTAGTTGTGTCATTAAATCCTTAGACCTGAGATTGCTATAGTTCTCAACATGAGGAATATTATGTTTTGACATAATCAAACGTTGTCTTTAACTGGATGATTATAAAGATTATGCTTGAACACAATAAGAATCATGTAGTGAGATATGAGTGATTAAGATGGAATTTATCCCTCTTATTATAAGAAAGATATCTCTGGGCCCCTCGATGATTGAGACTGAGAAATGCATGGCCATGCTCAAATGAATTGATGGAGATCAATATCATTTGTCTAGTCAGTCTAATTGGGTTTCGAGAAATTAAAGATAGAGCGATATAAGGTTGACTTTTTCCATGCCTTATATTCTATCAATATATCATGTGGCAAAAGGATTATGTCATTAGCTACTTTAAGGTTGTCTCAGAACGTGAGTTTTTCATTTAACTTGGGTAGTCATAATGTCTTGCTAGAGGCCGCTTATGACTTATAGGATCAAAATGTGATTTAGGCCTACTGCCAACGTTAATTGAACCTATAGGGTCGCACACTAAGAACGGACAATAATGGTTATGGTTTGTTACTCTCTATAGTAATTTAAAATGATGAGATTATTTTAAATTAAAAATAATAATTAGTTGTCATTTAGATTTGAGTTTAATTTTGAGAAAATTTAAATTCGTAATTTAAATTATGACAAGTAATTAATTTGTTATATTTTCTTATTGGATAAGAAAATAATCCATAAAGATTTTGGTTAAAAAATAAATTCCTTATTTGGTAAGGAAAGGATTTAAATTGTTATTATTTAAAATAAGTTTTAAATAAATATTGATTAAAATCCTAGTTAACCAGAAACCCTTAGCATACTTGTATATATATGATATATACGTTTTAAAGTCCATTGGGCATTTGAAATGTCATGTCCAATTGGGCATTTGAAAGTCGCATCTATTGGGGCATTTGAAGGGTCGTGTCTTTTGCCTTAAAATAGATAAGCAGAGAGTTGGAAACTATGGTTCATTTTTGTGAAAAATGGACTTGTTGAACTAGCATTCAAAACTATTTTGGTGTACGTTCGTGTGTGGATACTTGTAGAGGATGGTCGTCTTTCTGAAAGGCAGCACATTTGAAGATCCGAGCAAACCCAACATAAGAACAGACGGATTACATACTGATCAACAAAAGATAATAATTTTGTTTATCCTTCTTTCGGTTTTATAAAATGCATGTGATTCTTGGTGGAGGTTATGGAATAAATTTATTTTGTTTCCGCTGCCATTTTATTCCAATTAGATTGGGATTTTTCATTCCGTAATCCAACACCAACTGCCTCACCTGATTGAATCAGAAACCAAATGTATTAAAGAAATAGTTACAATAGAATGAACACTCCTCAAATGAGCAAATAAACAATATAAGCAAGATAGGAATAGAAAAGCATGATTAGAAGATCTTTGGAGTTTAGCTTTTCTTCTTTTCTTCTTTTCCTCTTCTCTTCTTGGATGATCTTTTTTAAGATAGAATTGAAGCTTTGGAAGAATCATTGATGCAGAGAAGGGTGAAGAACTAGGGCTCTTGCTTTTCTTCTTATATATAATGAAAATCCTTCATATTTGGCTCTTGAATGCTTTTGGATTTCTCTACTCTCTTTTTCGAACACTTGAGATTTTAAATCTGAGCTTTCTCTCTATATTTCTCTCTTCTATTCTTGATTTTTCCTCTAGTTTTCAAATGATCGGAACCCTCCTTTTATAATCTTCTCTTAATCCATATTTTGATGCAAATAGCCATTAAAAGTGCTTGAGGATGAGTTTATCATTAGAAAGGAAAGAGCTGTTGAAGTTTATTTGAAAAAATATAGCCATTGGAGCCATTTCTGATATTTCTGAAAATCACCTTTGATATATTAGAGTTAGCTCTAATCTGGCCTGAGGTCGGCTCTAAATCGGGTTGCTCAAAATAGTAAGGATCTTTCGTCGCGGAGTTGACTCTAACTTTTTATAGGGTCGACACATTCCATGCTGGAGTCGGCTCTAGCTCTGCAGGTGTCAGCTCTAATTTTGACAGAGAACAGAGGTTCTCTGTATCTCAGGTCTAATTTTTCTGGAATTGGCTCTAAATCGTGCCAAAAGTGCGAAACAGTTTTGATACGCTCCGGAGTTGGCTCTAATCCCTCTAGAGTCAGCTCTAATGTCTGAAACTTGACACATGATATTAGAAATCGATTCAAACTCAATTTTTCTTGAGTTATGAATACTTAACCATTTTAAATACCTAAAACACTTTGTCAAACTCATTAGTAACATAAGAAATATACTATATGATTTTTGTTAATCATCAAAATCAATAAATGGGTCAACAAAATAGAATACTTGACCATTCTAGATAAATTAAGTACTCGGCCCTACTAAAGTTTATAGAAATAGAAAACTCGGTCGTGCCAAGATCCTAAATAAATTAAGTGCTCGGTCCTGTCAAGATTCGAAGGAATAGAATACTCGATCATGCCGAGATCCAAATAAATTAAGTGCTCTATCCTACTGAGGTTTGAAGAAATAGAATACTCAGCCGTGCTGAGTTCCACGGCTGAGTTCTAGATAAATTAACGGCTTGGCCTACCGAGGTTCAGAGAAATAGAATACTTAGCCGTGTTGAGGTCCAGATAAATTAAGTGCTCGATCCTGCCGAGGTTCAGAGGAATAGAATACTCAACCATGCTGAGGTCCAGATTATTTAAGTGCTCAGCCCTACCAAGGTTTAGAGAAATAGAATACTTGATAGTGCCGAGATTTAGATAAATTAAGTACTCGGCCCTTCCAAGGTTCAGAGAAATAGAATGCTCAGCTGTGCCAAGGTCTAGATAAATTAAGTGCTCGGCCCTATCGAGGTTTAGATAAAAAGAATACTCAATCATGTCGAGGTCCAGATAAATTAAGTACTTGGCCTTGCCAAGTTTTGGAGGAATAAAATACTAGGTCATATCAAGGTCCAAATAAATTAAGTGCTCGACCCTGCCAAGGTTCGAAGAAATTGAGTACTCATCCTGATCGAGGTTTGGAGAATTTGAGTACTCGGCCCTGCCGAGGTTTAGAGAATTTGAGTACTCAGCCCTGCTAAGGTTCATAGAATTTGATGAGGAGACCTCAACCCAGTTGAGGATTTGGAGATAGGACCCGTTGGATCGACGATTGGAAGAAACTTGGTTCTCATTAGCATCTTAAAGATGGTTATTCAGAGAAAAGATGTTCATATATGGAGAGGTTCATTACATAGAGGAAGGTAGTCAATGCTTGAGGAATACCTTACTGATAGTATACTCAAAGATTGTCCGAGTTTCATGTCCTGAGGATGGCTTTTCCATTGAGGTCTTAGAGTCGGTAGGTGCCAGGCCTGATAACCTCTGCTGCTTGGTAGGGACCTTCCTAGTTTGGGGTCAGCTTCCCTTGCTCTGTTGACTTAAAGACCGAAGCTTTGTGGAATACCAAATTGCTGGAAAGGAAGAACTTCCCTTTCACTCGGAAAGAATAGTAACGAGCCATGCATTGTTGGTATGCAGCCATTCTGATCGAGACCTTTTCTCTAACATCTTCGATGAGGTCGAGGTTGGTTCATAGTTGCTCATCGTTCGCTTCCTCAAAGTAACCTTCGATTCTAGGCAAGGGTAGGCCAATCTCAACTGGGATGATGACTTCAGTGCCGAAGGCCATCTTGAACAGAGTCTCACCAGTTAGGATTCATTGCGTCATTCGGTAGGCCCAAAGGACGTGATGAAGCTTGTCTGCCCACCTATCATGGGCTCTATTCAATCGGGCCTTTAGCCCTTGCAGTAGGGTTCAGTTAGCTACCTTTGCCACACTGTTCATTTGCGGGTGCCTGAGCGAGGTAGGTCGGTGGTTGATGTCGTGGTCTTCACAAAACTCCTAAAATTTTGGGTTGTCGAACTACCGACCATTATAGGTGATGATTGTATATGGAAGATCGAATCGGCAGATGATGGAGCACCAAACGAAGTCTTTGGCTCGGGCCTCGGTGATCTGAGCCACTGCCTTGGCTTCAATCCGCTTGGTAAAATAATCAATGGCTATGAATAGGAATTTCCTCTACCCGATGGCAAGAGGAAACAGACCGAGGATGTCCATTCCCCATTTCACAAAGGGTCAGGCAGCTGAGCATCAGGCTAGGGCAGTTGTAAGGATGTTGTGTTCTGTAAGGGATCAGGCCTTTGAGAAGCGACCTAATCGGAGGTGTCTACTATCACCCTTTTACAGTTTACCATTCTAGATGGTATTCCTTTCTTTTAAACCTTTCTCATGGGATTTCAAGTTATGAGGACTTGAGGCCCTTCTTTTAGCACCAATCTGTTGCTGCAGGTTTTCGTTCTCTAACTTAGGAACGAGGTGGCTATGCACGTCAAGATCCAGATGGCGTTCTTCCATCCATGGGGACCTACAAAACAACGCTCTATCGCAGGAAAGGAAGTGGGTGATCTCTGCGAAGGACCCTCCGATACTCAAGTCAGTGAATAACCTTCAGCTTCAGATAACGAGGAGAAGGTTCTAAAAAGAAGATGAGGAGTTCTCACAGAATTGCTCTCTTTTTTTCTAGGGCTCTCGGAGCCTGGTATTTAAAGAAAGAGGATATGGTAAGCTGTTACCTGATTTTCGAAGAGTTATTGTGGAAGTCGGGCGATGATAAGGCTAAATTGTCATATACCTCCTTATCGGGGGGATTCATGAACCCGCAAATCATGAAGAGAGGAGCCTTATCCGGCTCTCATTTTCGTCTATAAAGGACTATTTTGAGAAGGAGTTCCGAGATCCTCGTAATTCTAATGATTTGATAGCCCAGATATTTGGCACAGGCCGAAGGTCGGCTAAAGAGAAGGATTGGTCGAGTGGCTCCCGAGTGTTGAGGTTCAGTCGCTCTAGCTCGGGAGCAAGACTCGGTGAAGTTGATAGTCGATCAGCTGAGGTTCGATCGCTTTAGCTTGGGAGTAAGACTTGGTGGGGTTGAAGGTCAGTCAGCTGAGGTTTGTTGGTGAAGCTCGATCTGGCAAGGCTCGGACGAAGATGCCAAAGGAGAAGTCGATGGAGCATCCTTCGGTTTTTGAGGATCGACTATAGTCCCAATGTGGGCCAGACCTATTTGTCCCATATCAGCTGTTTTATATAGAGACTTTTACCCCGCATCATGTCCTATTTAGGATATTAACTGAGTTGAGGAGCTGATCACAGAGCTGATAGGATGGTGTTTGAGAGTAGTTTAGGATTCTTTCCGTGTAAATCCTTGCATGAACATGAATATTGTAAGAACAATGCGTGAATAGGAATTTTGTGAGGACAATGATTATTTTGTGATCATGGGTCCCTTTTAGATTTAAAATAGCCTAGATTGTTCACTCTGTCCAATGTTATCAAAGTTAAGACTAATATGAGCTGAGGTGATGTTGCTTGCAAGTCGAAACACACAGTAGTACCGAGCATTTTGTGTGGAAACTAACAGATGTCAACGAGAACAGGGCGGAGGCAGGTCAATGAAGGCCATTGAGCAAGAAGATCAACTAACTGGAAGCACCTGGCAGTGACTCTCATTACTCCAGCAGAAGCATAGCAAGCAAGAAAAGGACGAAAATCTCTGACTAATGTTTGTGACATTCCACACTCGATAGCTAGACTTGCAACTGCTCCCGGTTTGTAACAAATAATGCTTTTAATTTAGGCATACGATACATGGTAGAGCAGGGGAAAGAGGCATGCAAGCGAAACGCCAGTTCCAAGCCACGAAAAAACTACAGGTGGTGACAGCATTCTGATCCTTCAACGTTGAAGCTTCGTTAGATCGCTCGCTTTCGGAGGAACCTGGATGGACTGAAAGGCTCGACATCAGCAGTGGTGGAACGGCCATCCAGGATGAGCTCCGCAAGCGAAGCTCCGGTCGCCGGTCCGTTGAGGATGCCCCAGCAGCTATGTCCGGTCGCAACGTAGCATCCCTCCACCCCAGGAATAGCCCCGATGACCGGCAGACCATCATCGGTGCACGGCAAGAAGCAAGCCTGCTCCGCCGCCACCTCGGCCTCTCCGTCCACGAGGTGGCTGGACACCGTGCCGGCGATCTTGTGCAGCATTCCGATCGACTCCGTCTCGCCGACAATCTGCTCCGGATCGTCCGGCACCTCGGCTTCCTTCGACATCCCACAAATGTAAACCTCTCCTGCCCCAACGAAAAATAAACACGATCATCGTCATCTACGTGGTTCATGTCAGAATGAATCAAGAAGCCATTTTCTCAGGTCTCATTTTTTTGTCACCTGTGGGTCGGGGATAGACCTCGGGGTCCAAAAGCTTGGCCCCGGGCGACGGCTGGTAGCTGAGGAAGAGTGCGTGGGGGGTTATGGCGGCGGGATCTTTCGGCCGGAGGACGATGCTGTGGGCTTTGAGGCCCGAGACGTTAAAGAGGGAGGAGATGATGGGAGAGCGATCGGACCAGGGCCCCAGGGCCAGCACCACAGCGTCGGCGGCGATGGCCCGGCCACCCTCTTTGAGAACCACCCCCACCGCCCGGCCGCCCTCCACCGCGACCCGCTCCACCTCCCCGATCACCACCTGGACCCCGTGCTCCGCCGCGGCGGCGGCAAGGAGCGTCCGGGTGAAGAGCTGCGGGTGGACCTGGGCCGTGGTCTCCACCGTCCCGATCGATCGCGGCGGCCGGGCGGTGGCGCCGTCGACCCACGGCGGGAGAAGAGGCGATGCTCCGGTGGTGGAGGAGGCCGAGGAGGATCCGGCAGGAAGGAGGGGGACGGAGAGGGTGTCGAGGGGGCGATAGCCGTAGGCGTTGGGGCCGTCGAGGAGGACGGAGAGGGAGCGGTGGAGGTGGAAGCTGGCGCGGGCAAGGGCGGAGAGGGGGCCGCCATCGCACCAGTCGAGGGCGAGGAAGCCGCCGGCCTTGCCGGAGGCGGCGCAGGCTATGGCGGATTTCTCCACCACCGTGACCTGCGCCGCCCCCTTTTTGGCGAGGAAGTAAGCGGCGCAGGCACCGATGACTCCGCCACCGCACACCACCACTTGCTTCGCCGCTTTCGCCGCTCCAGCGCCGCCGGAGGATGCCGCTGATTTCGATGCCATGGCGGCCGTGGAACACGAGCCGGAGGAGTTCGAATTGGAGGTGGAGGAGATGGGGATCGACCGCGAAACGAGACGGGCGCCGCCGACACTCGAAGCATCTATTTTTATTTGGACACGGGATCAACTTGCGTCCGCCGTCGCACCCATAAAATATTAGATCTGTTTTTAAATCACGCCAATTTTACGACTTTAGCATAAATTTTATGTAAAAAAAATAAAATAAAATATATATTATTGCTGTTGAAATCTTTCCTCCGACCCGAGCATGATCGGGCTCCCTCTGAGCGGACCTGCAAAACAGTCCTCACGCGGGAGGCGTTGGGGATGGCCTTCCGCGGAAGACCCTCCAATGCTCAAGTCAGCGGGGATCGGCAACTAACAAACAAGAGGAGAAGGCTTTTGCTGAAGAGTCTCTCCAAGGGTGGCCTTTGAGAGCTCTAAGCAGAGCGCTAATGGCGAAAATGAGGAAAGTCCATGCAGAAAGAGAGTGTGCCAGTGAGCAAGTGCGCATACCTGAGGAGTCGGCAAACGACTCTATTTATAGAAGATCACCTGATTCCCTGGGGCGTCGTGGTTCAAAAGTTGTTAGGATTGGAATCCAGTTTGTTATGAGGTCACTAAGATTCGCATCTTATTGGTTAGAGGATCGACTGTTGGGAGAGCTGGTTGACGTCTCGAGATTTGGTGGATATATAGGCTCCATGGCTCTAGGCCACTCTCACGGGTCCTAGGCCACTCTCAGATATGATTTCTGTTTGAAATATTACGGATTTGAACTCTCCCGCACCGAATTCCGCAGAGGTCCTTGAGTGCCCGGGTCTAGCCGGGGCATAATGATGACTCGGCTAACGAGGTACAGTCGGATGGCTCGACCGGGGCCGAGAGAGACGATATAGCTTGACTGAAGCTGAGAAATCATATGGCTCGGCTGAGACCGAGGGATGGTATAGCTCGGCTGAGGCCGAGGGATGATATAGCTCGGCTGAAGCTGAGAGATGTGATGTGCGCCTTAGGAATCCTTGGCTCGGTGAGGGGCTAAGGCACCCCGATCCACTGAGGCTGACTTGTCTCTAGCGGGTATTGTTCAGCATGTGGGAGTCAGGGTTGATCCTAGCCCCCTTGCACGATTATTTATGCAATGGCAATTTTACCCCTCAACACATACCCCCCACTCCCTAGTTCGAAACGTAGGTTCGGACGTAGGGAGTATAACTCTGGGTGACATGATTTGAGTGGGTTTGGATTTGACAGCCTGTGTAATGGTGTTCTAATTAGCGCCGCGTGGCCGTCTTGCTTTTACGGAATGGAACCGTCGCTTTCTAGGGGCAACGGTTAGGGGAGCGCCACGCAGCAAATCTCGGTTTTCACGGTGCCTGTAGCGGCGGTTCCAGGCATTTCGATCGAGATGCCTTATCTTCTTTTTGAGGCAGTTTCCTTCGGGGGGAAGCAAAGTCGAAACAACGCTATTCCCATTCACCTCGCCCTTTCGTCTCCTCCAAGAGAAATTTGTCCCTCAGCTTTCTTTGCAATCTTGCTCGGTGTTTCTTCCAGCCGACAGAATGATGAGACCCAGCGACATGGTTTCGGAAATCACCGCTGAGGAATTGGGAAGGCTCCGCCAGAAATATGGCATTCCCTCGGATGTCGTTCTGCGACTGCCGGGGCCTGAGCGTAGGGTTTCGCAGGAGCTGGAACGTGGGGTCTTTCTTTATGAAGATAGCCTGAAGGCAGGCCTCCGGTTTCCTCTCCATCCCCTGGTGAAGAAGATCATGAAGTTTTATAACATCTGTCCGACAATGGTGGCTCCTAACAGCTGGTGGAGTATCATCGGGTTCATCTCGATGTGTAGCCAAGTTCAGGTAACAGCAACTCTGTCCATGTTCCGCGCTTGTTACCATCTGATGCCCAGGAGGAACTCGGAGTGGTCCTATATCAGACCTCAGAAGTCATTCGGGATGATCGTAGATATGTCGTCGTCAATAAAGGGATGGAAGGTCCGATTTTTTATTGCTGAAGGGAACATCGGTTCCGACTTCCCACGGGATGGGGAAGCCCTGTTAGGGATATGGAGGCGCATCCGGCCTTATCGGAACGGGAGAAGGAGGATCTAAGGGTCCTCACCAGCGGCCGAACGTTCTCAGCTATTGTTTTAATATCGGAGGAGGCCCTTTGCGATGCCGGGCTTAGCCCCATCGATAGGCAGGGTAAGCCCCTTCCCTTTTTTTGTTTTTCCTTTCTTTGGGGTGGATATACCCAGGTTTGACCGGTTGCTCCCCATGTCTGCAGCCAAGAAATCTGAGATGGCGGGCCGCATACAGAGGGAGTTGGGCAAGCGCCCAAGAGAGACCAGCAGCGCAGAGAGGCGCAAGCCCGAGAAGAAAGTCCGTCTCTCCGAAGAGCGCTTGCCAAAGGTTGGGCGAGTCAAAGCCAGCCTGCGCTCCTCACCGCTGAAGAAAGGGGACGTGGGAGCACCGGTGATGGAAGAAGGACTCTCTCGCTGGGGGGAGAGGCAGTATCCATGATGGGGAAGTACAGAGCGGAGGAGGACTCAAAGAGGGTCGCCGAGATCCCCTGTCCTCTGGTGGTGGAGATAGCGGATAGCCCGGAGGAGGCTCCATTGGAAGTTCAGGGTGAGCCTATTGTTGAAGGGCCTCCCTCGGATGGGTTAGAGGGTGACATCGTTGGGCCAAAGGCAATGGATGTTCGAGAGGAGTCTCCTGCCGGAGGGATTCCTCTTGAGGGGGCTAGAAGTGCTGGTAAACAAATTGAGGCTTGGTGGAGTCCGCGTGGGAGGAGCAGCGCCAGCGATTGAAGAGGGGCCTTTGGGTGAAGAAGGAGGACAAGACGATGACCTTCCAGCTGAAGTTTCCCCTATCGAAGCCTCGGGAAGATTGAGGCCGGGGCTGGCCGAGGTGTCTGATGAAATGCAGGCCAGGCTTTTGCTAGAGGAGGCCAGGAGATTGAAGGCTCCTCAGTCTGAGATTGTTTGGGCTGGTTCCTCGGACAGGCTGCCTAGTGGTCTAGACTCGGCTATTGAGGAGGCATTTTCCGCTTGATGAAGTCGGCATTACATCCAAGCGCTGGTCCCTCGATGGACGAGTTCGCAGACCTGGACCTTGTCGACGCCGCGTTTGGTCAACGGAACATAGCGAAGGATGTTCACCTTCTCCCCGATATCGATAACTCCACCCTAATGGGGTTAGCGAGGTCCTACACCTCCCGGGTGAGTTACTATTTCGGAGTATCAGGTGTTTTCCGGTGAACTTGATCGTGCTTCCTTACTTGTTTTTTTGTTCCGCAGAGTGCTCTGATCAATAGGGCTCTGTGTTGGCGCTTGAGCCTGGCGACAGGGGCAGCGTTCAGGCCAAGAGAGTCATTGCTGCTGAAATCTGTCCTCTGACTCGGGCGCGATCAGGCTCCCTCCTGGGCGGACCTGCAAAACAGTCCTCACGCGGGAGGCATTGGGGGTGGCGCTCCATGGAAGACCCTCCGACGCTCAAGTCAACGGGGATCGGCAATCAACAAACAAGAGGAGAAGGCTCTCGCTGAAGAGTCTCTCCAAGGGTGGCCTTTGAGAGCTCTGAGTAGAGCGCTAATGGCGGAAAATAAGGGAAGTCCAGGCAGAAAGAGAGTGTGCCAGTGAGCAAGTATGCATACCTGAGGAGTCGGCAGACGAGTCTATTTATAGAGGATCACCTGATTCCCTGAGGGCGTCGTGGGTTCAAAAGTCGTTAGGATGGAATCCAGTTTGTTATGAGGTCAGTAAGATTCGCATCTTGTTGGTTAGAGGATCGATGGCTGAGAGAGCTGGTTGATATCTCGAGATTTGGCAGATATATAGGCTCCATTGCTCTAGGCCACTCTCACGGGTCCTAGGCCACTCTCAAATATGATTTCTGTTTGGAATCTTACGGATTTGAAGTCTCCCGCACCGAATTCCGTAGAGGTCCTTCAGTGCCCGGGTCTAGCCGGGGCATAATGATGACTCGGCTAACGAGGTACAGTCAGATGGCTCGACCGGGGCCTAGAGAGACGACATAGCTTGACTAAAGCCGAGAAATGATATGGCTCGGCTGAGGCCGAGGGATGGTATAGCTCGGCTGAGGCCGAGGGATGATATAGCTCGACTGAGGCCAAGGGATTATATAGCTCGACTGAAGCCGAGAGATGTGATGCGCGCCTTAGGAATCCTTGGCTCGGTGAGGGGCTAAGGCACCCGATCCACTAAGGCTGACTTGTCTCTAGCGGGTATTGTTTAGCATATGGGAGTCAGGGTTGATCCTAGCCCCCTTACACGATTATTTATGCAATGATAATTTTACCTCTCAACATATATATATTTCATTCCAAATGGTACTTTAAAGAATCATCATTCAAAATGGTGCTTTTCTGTTCTTAACTCTTGCACTCCCTTCGCATTCGGACCTCAACCCACGAGTTGATTAGAAGCGCCACTTCAAATATACTTTTAGATCGATAGCTTTCCATGCGATCCATAAGCCCGACAAAAGTGCATCATAAGCTGCAACGCTCCGTCCTCCCTTAGGTCATTCTCGGCCAAATCAAAGATGGCTACGTGAGGTGGATTCGCTGCCACTCCTACTCGCCGGTTCCTGTCCTTAGGTCAGCGATTCGTAATGGCAATATGTCATATCTATTTGATTTCTTATCATAGTCTAATGAGAAAGTTGCCATTTTTTTAAGGTTGCCAGGGGAGTTGGGGTGCTGTGGTGGATCTCTTCTCTCACTGCATGGAAAAGACTTTGTACACCGCCCCCGGTGCAGCAAGGCCTACGTGTGCTGCACCGCCTCTTCTGATTGGTCCACATGGCTCCTACGTGGATGACCTGCCGGGCGGTATGGCTCTGCTTTGATGTTACGTTCTGAACGTGACGGCCATTTAAAGCAGTTCATTTTTTTTTAAATTAGCGTGCGGACGAAAATGCCCTTTCCCTCCATCCTAGCGCCATTTTACGTTGTATTTCATCTGTGCAAAAGAACTCTCCTTCTTTCGCTCCCTCGCTCTGAGAGTCCGGATGCTAAGGAATCAGTCCGGATGCCAAAACCTCACGTAGACGTTCGCTTCTCTCTCTCTGAATTCGGCCAGGTCTGTAAGATGGGTTATATTTGAGAGAGAGAGAGGCAAACGTCTACGTGAGGTTTTGGCAAGGAAAAACTCATTGGATAAACTTTTATATTTAAAGACTCCAGTAGACTCCAGTAGCCAGGTTTTTCAGCCTCGAAGCTGAAATATTTCCTGTCGACCGGAGTTTCAGAGCGAGGGCGTAGGTTCGTGCTCAACTGAATTTCATCTGTGCAAGAAGAACTCTCTTTCTTCCCCCCCCCCCCCCCCCCCTCGCTCTGAGAGTCCGGATGCTGCCCTTTCCCTCCATCCTAGCACTAATTTATGTTGGATTTCATCTCTGCAAGAAGAACTCTTTCTTCCCCTCCCTCGCTCTGAGAGTCCGGATGCTAAGGAATCACCGCGACACCCTACTTCAAAATCGGCCGAAAATCCTTCGCAACACCCCAGTGGAAAGTTCACGACACCCTAGCTTTAAGGCGACGACAACCGTCGTTAGAACTGACCACGGAGAGAATCTCCGCGACACCCTAGTTCTAATTCAGCCGAAAATCAATCGCGACACCCCAGTTGAAATCTCACGACACCCTAGCTCTAAGGAGATGACACCCGTGCTTAAAACTGACCACGGAGATAATCCCAGCGACACCCTAGTTTGAATTCAGCCGTAAATCCTTCGCGACACCCCAGTTGAAATCCCACGATACCCTAGCTTTAGGGCGACGACACCCGTGCTTACAAATGACCACATAGAGAGTCCCCGACGACACCCTAGTCGAATTCGGCCATTAATCCTTCGCGACACCCTAGTCGAAATATCACGACACCCTAGCTTTAAGGCAACGACACCCGTCGTTAGAACTGACCACGGAGGGAATCCCCGCGACACCCTAGTTCTAATTCGGCCGAAAATCAATCGTGACACCCCAGTTGAAATCTCACGACACCCTAGCTTTAAGGAGACGACACCCATGCTTAAAACTGACCACAGAGATAATCCCAGCAACACCCTAGTTCGAATTCGGCCGTAAATCCTTCGAGACACCCCAGTTGAAATCCCACGATACCCTAGCTTTAGGGCGACGGCACCCGTGCTACAAATGACCACAGAGATAATTTCAGCGACACCCTAGTTCGAATTCGGCCGTAAATCCTTCGCGACACCCCAGTTGAAATCCCACGACACCCTAGCTTTAGGGCGACGACACCCGTGCTTACAAATGACCACATAGAGAGTCCCCGGCGACACCTAGTCGAATTCGGCCGTAAATCCTTCGCGACACCCCAATCGAAATATCACGACACCCTAGATTTAAGGCAACGACACCCGTCGTTAGAACTGACCACGGAGAGAATCCCCACGACACCCTAGTTCTAATTCGGCCGAAAATCAATCGCGACACCCCAGTTGAAATCTCACGACACCCTAGCTCTAAGGAGACGACACCCGTGCTTAAAACTGACCATGTAGATAATCCCAGCGACACCCTAGTTTGAATTCGGCCGTAAATCCTTCGCAACACCCCAGTTGAAATCCACGACACCCTAGCTTTAGGGCGACGACACCCATGCTTATAAATGACCACATAGAGAGTCCTCGGCGACACCCTAGTCGAATTCAGCTGTAAATCCTTCGCGACACCCCAGTCGAAATATCACGACACCCTAGCTTTAAGGCAATGACACCCGTCGTTAGAACTGACCATGGAGAGAATCCCCGCGACACCCTAGTTCAACATCGACCGTAAATCCTTCGCGACACCCCAGTTGAAATCTAACGAATGGACAAAAAGGCATTTGATATCTATTTGTCAAGTACGTTGAGTCAAAGCTTAGAACATCACCGAAGTATGTGCATGCCAATCTTGACCTTGGATGAATCCAGAAGATAGACCTCAGATGACCATTATCATTGAGGTCTAAGGAATAGAAGAAATTGGAATTTCTGAGTTGCATTTCGGCGAAATGAATTACCATCGACTGAGCATCTCCTTCTTTCAGCTTAGACTGACGTTCGTGACAAATGAAGTTACGAGCATCCTTCTCGGTGAAATCCAATTGTCTTCTACCCCCTTTTCTCCTTGCTATGGCAGAGTATATCTGAGTCGTCGGAACATTCACGGCATGTAAATTGCTGATCTCTGCCTTCTCTGGTGTACTGATCCTCCTATGCGACCGTAGATAACCAGTTGATGTTATGGATATCCCATGGTTATGTTCTAGAGAAACCTCATCCAATATCCACTTACCACTTGTAGCATTCAGTCTTGCTTTTATGGATGCCATACAATCAACTTTCCCAGTATCCCTATGATTCATACTCTTCTCTGATTTTCTAGATTTTCCTTGCCTCCAACACGCCAGGTGCTTGAAGCAAAGTTGTTTTTTGTTGTTGGCCCTACTACACACTATTGTGATTCCAAAACCAACTCGTTTCGCGTATCCATTGTAGAACGTATATACATCATCTGCTGAATTGAATTCCATCCCAGTTTGAGGAACTACAATATCATCCACTGCATTTGGAGCGACGGGTGAAGGTGCACGGCCGGGAGTGTTATCAATTTCTTTCTGATCTACAATTTCAGCATCAACTGTGAAAATATAGGCACGTAGTCATGAACAATGATATCCATAGATTTAGTTGTCAATATATGCTGACAAAGGATTAGGATTTAGGACACGAAGGTTAAAACAATACGACACCCCAGTTATCATCTCACGACACCCTAGCTTTAAGGCGACGACACCCGTGGGTTCACTGTTAATGCACGGGTGTCGTCGCCTTAAAGCTAGGGTGTCGTGAGTTTTCAACAGGGGTGTCTCGAAGGAGTTTCGGCCGCACACCAATTCTCCTGGTGTGTCACGGGGATTGTCCGTGCGGTCAGTTCTAAGCACCGGTGTTGTTGCCTTAAAGCTAGGGTGTCGTGAGTTTTCAACAGGGGTGTCTCGAAGGAGTTTCGGCCGAAATCCAATTCTCCTGGGGTGTCACGGGGATTGTCCGCGCGGTCAGTTCTAAGCACGGGTGTCGTTGCCTTAAAGCTAGGGTGTCATGAGTTTTCAACAAGGGTGTCTCGAAGGAGTTTCGGCCGAAATCCAATTCTCCTGGGGTGTCACGGGGATTCTCTCCGTGGTCAGTTCTAAGCACGGGTGTCGTAGCATTGATGCTAGGGTGTCGTGAGGTTTCAAGTGGGGTGTCGCGAAGGAGTTTTGGCCGAAATCCAAATCATCCTTGGGTGTCGTGAGGTTTTCTCTTGGGACGACGTAAAACTTACTACGGTTGGCTTCCCGAAACTCTATTCTGTTCCCCATCCCTCGAAACTCAACGAGGGCAGGGGGGCTTACCGATTCGATTCCTGTGAACCACCCACTGAGATGGTGGCGCATGGCAATCGAAACACCCGCCAGGAGTACCTTAAATATGGATGGGGGAATGCCATCGTTAATCACCTTTTCAGATGATCTTCCAAACTTTTTTGATACTGAGATGGCTTCTAGAGGCGAGGGGCGATCTACTGGCACCCAAGGGAGCCGCCGCACAATGGTCACCGTCGATGCGGAGGTCTATGCGGAGTCGCTCGCAATTAGCGAGCGACTCAACAGGGCGGCCGAGCAATACATGGCCATTTCTATGAGACAAATCGAGGTCCTGCTTCGGGCCAACAGCCGGCTGGAGTCGCAAGTAGAGTCCCTCCAGCGCCAGATCGCCGAGGCAACGACCGAAGTAGATGTCAAGCCCCAGTGAGGGCTCATGTACTTTTTTCTTTTCTTTTTTGATGAATAAAAAAAAATTTTAGTAATTTGGGTGTCGCGGGCCTTCTCGTCGTGGTCAGTTCTAAGCACGGGTATCGTCGCATTAAAGCTAGGGTGTCGTGAGCATTCAACAGGGGTGTCTCTAAGGAGTTTCGGCCAAAATCCAATTCTCCCTGGGGTGTCGCGGGGATTCTCCGCGCAGTCAGTTCTAAGCATGGGTGTCTTAGCATTGGTGCTAGGGTGTCATTAGATTTCAACTGGGGTGTCGCGAAGGAGTTTCGGCCGAATTCGACATGGGGTGTCGTGGGGGTTCTCTCTGTGATCAGTTCTAAGCACGGGTGTCATCGCCTTAAAGCTAGGGTGTCGTGAACTTTCAACAGGGGTGTCTCGAAGGAGTTTTCGCCGAAATCCAATTCTCCTGGGGTGTCACGGGGATTGTCCGCACGGTTAGTTCTAAGCATGGGTGTCGTTGCCTTAAAGCTAGGGTATCGTGAGCTTTCAACAGGGGTGTCTCGAAGGAGTTTCGGCCGAAATCCAATTCTCCTGGGGTGTCACGGGGATTCTCTCCGTGGTCAGTTCTAAGCACGGGTGTCGTAGCATTGATGCTAGGGTGTCGTGAGGTTTCAAGTGGGGTGTCGCGAAGGAGTTTCGGCCAAAATCCAAATCATCCTTGGGTGTCATGAGGTTTTCTCTTGGGACGACGTAAAACTTACTACGGTTGGCTTCCCGAAACTCTCTTCTGTTCCCCATCCCTCGAAACTCAACGAGGGGGGGGGGGAGGGCGCACCGATTTGATTCCTATGAACCGCCCACTGAGATGGTGGCGCATGGCAATCGAAACACCCGCCAGGAGTACCTTAATATGGATGGGGGAATGACATCGTTAATCACCTTTTCAGCTGATCTTCCAAACTTTTTTGATACTGAGATGGCTTCTAGAGGCGAGGGGCGATCTACTGGCACCCATGGGAGCCGCCGCAAAACGGTCACCGTCGATGCGGAGGTCTTTGCGGAGTCGCTCGCAATCAGCGAGCGACTCAACAGGGCGGCCGAGCAATACATGGTCATTTCAATGAGAAAGATCGAGGTCCTGCTTCGGGCCAACAGCCGGCTGGAGTCGCAAGTAGAATCCCTCCAGCGCCAGATCACCGAGGCAGCGACCGAAGCATATGTCAAGCCCCAGTGAGGGCTCATGTACTTTTTTCTTTTCTTTTGTGATGAATAAAAATAAATTTTAGTAACTTGGGTGTCGCGGGCCTTCTTGCCGTGGTCAGTTCTAAGCACGGGTGTCGTCCCCTTAAAGCTAGGGTGTCGTAAGCTTTCAACAGGGGTGTCTCGAAGGATTTTTGACCGAAATCCAATTCTCCCTGGGGTGTCGCAGGGATTCTCCGCGCGGTCAGTTCTAAGCACGGGTGTCGTAGCATTGGTGCTAGGGTGTCATTAGATTTCAACTGGGGTGTCACGAAGGAGTTTCGGCTGAATTCGACAAGGGGTGTCGTGGGTATTCTCACTGTGATCAGTTCTAAGCACGAGTGTCATCGCCTTAAAGCTAGGGTGTCGTGAGCTTTCAACAGGGGTGTCTCGAATGAGTTTCGACCGAAATCCAATTCTCCTGGGGTGTCACAGGGATTGTCCGCGTGGTCAGTTCTAAGCACGGGTGTCATTTCCTTAAAGCTAGGGTGTCGTGAGTTTTCAACAGGGGTGTCTCGAAGGAGTTTCGGCTGAATTCGACAAGGGGTGTCGCGGGTATTCTCACCGTGATCAGTTCTAAGCATGGGTGTCGTCGCCTTAAAGCTAGGGTGTCGTGAACTTTCAACAGGGGTGTCTCGAAGGAGTTTCGGCCGAAATCCAATTCTCCTGGGGTGTCACGGGGATTCTCTCCGTGGGGTCAGTTCTAAGCACGGGTGTCATAGCATTGATGCTAGGGTGTCATGAGGTTTCAAGTGGGGTGTCGCGAAGGAGTTTCGGCTGAATTCGACAAGGGGTGTCGCGGTATTCTCACCGTGATCAGTTCTAAGCACGGGTGTCGTCGCCTTAAAGCTAGGGTATCGTGAGATTTCAACAAGGGTGTCTCGAATGAGTTTCATCCGAAATCCAATTCTCCTGGGGTGTCACGGGGATTGTCCGCGTGGTCAGTTCTAAGCACGGGTGTCGTTGCCTTAAAGCTAGGGTGTCGTGAGTTTTCAACAGGGGTGTCTCGAAGGAGTTTCGGCTGAATTCGACAAGGGGTGTCGCGGGTATTCTCACCGTGATCAGTTCTAAGCACGGGTGTCATAGCCTTAAAGCTAGGGTGTCGTGAGCTTTCAACAGGGGTGTCTCGAAGGAGTTTCGACCGAAATCCAATTCTCCTGGGGTGTCACAGGGATTCTCTCCGTGGTCAGTTCTAAGCACAGGTGTCGTAGCATTGATGCTAGGGTGTCGTGAGGTTTCAAGTGGGGTATCGCGAAGGAGTTTCGGCTGAATTCGACAAGGGGTGTCGCGGGTATTCTCACCGTGATCAGTTCTAAGCATGGGTGTCGTCGCCTTAAAGCTAGGGTGTCGTGATCTTTCAACAGGGGTGTCTCGAAGGAGTTTCGGCCGAAATCCAATTCTCCTGGGGTGTCACGGGGATTCTCTCCGTGGTCAGTTCTAAGCATGGGTGTCGTAGCATTGATGCTAGGGTGTCGTGAGGTTTCATGTGGGGTGTCGCAAAGGAGTTTTGGCCGAAATCTAAATCATCCTTGGGTGTCGTGAGGTATTCTCTTGGGACGACGTAAAACTTACTACGATTGGCTTCCCGAAACTCTCTTCTGTTCCCCATCCCTCGAAACTCAACGAGGGGGGGGGGCTCACCGATTCAATTCCTGTGAACCGCCCACTGAGATGGTGGCGCGTGGCAATCGAAACACCCACCAGGAGTACCTTAAATATGGATGGGGGAATACCATCGTTAATCACCTTTTTAGCTGATCTTCCAAACTTTTTTGATACTGAGATGGCTTCTAGAGGCGAGGGGCGATCTACTGGCACCCAAGGGAGCCACCGCACAACGGTCACCGTCGATGCGGAGGTCTATGCGGAGTCGCTCGCAATCAGCGAGCGACTCAACAGGGCGGCCGAGCAATACATGGCCGTTTCTATGAGACAAATCGAGGTCCTGTTTCGGGCCAACAGCCGGCTGGAGTCGCAAGTAGAGTCCCTCCAGCGCCAGATCGCCGAGGCAGCGACCGAAGCAGATGTCAAGCCCCAGTGAGGGCTCATGTACTTTTTTTTCTTTCTTTTTTGATGAATTAAAAAAAAATTAGTAACTTGGGTGTCGCGGGCCTTCTCGCCGTGTTCAGTTATAAGCACGGGTGTCGTCAGATGAGAGCTAGGGTGTCGTGAATTTTCAACTGGGGTGTCGCGAACGACGACAGCACCGACTCAGGCTGTTAACGATACCTCAGTTCTCATCTTACGACACCCTAGCTTTTAGGCGACGACACCGATGACGTGACTGTTAAAGCGGGGTGTCACGGGGATTGTTCTCCATACGGGGTGTCGCGGGCCTACTCTCCAGCGTCGTTTATAAGCACGACACACCCTTTATAGCATTTAAAGACACCCCATAGAACAAGCTACGACACCCCGTAAAGCAACATACGAAGATCGCAAAGGTTATAAGCATGGGTGTCGTAGCGTTGTAACTACGGTATCGTGAGGCTTTTCTTAAGCATTCGTTTGGAGCACGGGTGTCCTAGGCTTGTAACTACGGTGTCTTAACAGTATATTAGGGGTGTCATAGCTTTAACGACGACACTAGAGCTATATGGACAGGAAATAACGGGGAATATAGGCCGAACCACTCTGACGACACCCCAGTTCATGAGGTATAACATCCTAGTTAAAAGAGTATGACATTCGTGCTTACAAAACAGTAAACTCTAAACAGTTATGACTCACAGAATGTCATAACTATTTTGTTCTAAGAAAGTTACCCGCGCATTAAACGGTTTGGTCACGCATTAACTAACTCTAACCAGAAAAAATGGTTGGTGTAATAAAGGAGCTTTAGAAAGAAGTGGGAAGAAAGACTTTTTACTTTGTGTTGCGGATGACATTTCCTCTAGAAGTTTTTGTACACAGACTCCAGTAGCCAGGTTTTCCAGCCTCGAAGCTGAAATATTTTCTTTCGACCGGGGAAGAAAGAGAGTTCTTTTTGCACAGATGAAATACAACGTAAAATGGCACTAGGATGGAGGAAAAGGGCATTTTCGTCCGCATGCTAATTTTAAAAAAAGCGAACTGCTTTAAATGGCCGTCACGTTCAGAACGTAACATCAAAGCAGAGCCATACCGCCCGGCAGGTCATTCACGTAGGAGCCACGTGGATCAATTAGAAGAGGCGGTGCAGCACACGTAGGCCTTGCTACACCGGGAACGGTGTACAAAGTCTTTTCCCTCACTGCATAGTGTAATAGCGGTAGCGAGGCCGACGTCGCGAGCTTGACATCTAGGAGTTATTGGGTACGAAATGGCATTTTTGTCATATTTTTGTTACCTGGATGACGCTTTAAGGAACCACCATTTGAAGTGACACTTTTTTGTTTCGCGGGCGAATGAAAAAATATGCTTCAGCTTAAACGCTGACACAGCCTCGCTAGGAAAAGGTAGAGATAGAAAACATCATTTAAAATATATTTTTACTTTAACCTTTTTCATGCAAAATCTTTTGCTCCAATGCTAAAGTTGTAAAACAAGTGTCAATCGATACCGGTTTAAAAATAGCTCTAAAAGATTACCTTGCGTCTAAAGTGATTCAAAAGAAGGTAAATGAGAATTAAGATGGAAAGCGTTTGTTTATTCCCCCCTTCTCAAAAGATTATTAATATCATAAATCCAATTAATTTATAGAAAGATTTATGTTAAATCTTTGATTAACCATTCAAAATTAATAATAGATTATTAAAAATTAAAGAAAAAAAAATAAAAATATTTAAATTATAAAAAATATATTGAAACTAAAATTCATATGTATCGATAGTCTCTTCACTAAGCATGAATACGTGAAATTTTATTTCACCATGTTCTAAGACTTAATAAATTCAAATCAATATGTTGTCTAATTCATCAACTTATTGGTCATGACATAACCAGCATATTTTCAATCTATATGCTCTTTTATGTAATTTAGTAGATTAATACTACTCATATCATTTATTTTTGCACATAAATTAAATATATCCAAATATATGAGTTTTTGTTTCCAAATATTTTAGTAGTGCAAATTGCCTTCATGGTACGAGTCTTCATTTTACGTAACTTGTCACTAATTTTGGCATTGGTAATTCTTTTGTTAAAGACTTTATACAAGGTGTGTAGTTTAACCCTTAATGTTGTCATATATGAGCAGTAGTAGTAATAATAGTATAAGTTTATTGGTGCTAATTTATTAATATTAATATTATGATGACCATAAAATATAATATAATATGTGAATAATATAATATAATATAGGTAACATGTAATAAAATATAATACAACATTTAACATAGTAATATTATTAATTTTAACAATATTATTCTTAATAATACAAGTAATAATATTGACAATATTGGTATTATTAGTGTAGGTATTAATATTTATAATATTATAATATTAAAATTAATACTTATATTATGCTTATATTATTATGATTATAAAAATAGTAAAATGCTGCATAAATAAATAATTATAATAAATAATATAATTAATTATATAAGGTTGGTCTTGATTATATTCGAATGTAGCCAAGTCTAAATTCAGTCATCTCTTTCATTCCTAAACCTACATAGTTTACAATCTCAAAATGCAAAAGTTACTAAAGGTAGGATGGCTTGAGACCCGTATAGATTCAAGGATAAAAAATGTGTCCAGATTCTAGACTTGGCTATGAATTAGCTAAGTCTACTTCTAATAATATAACAATATAATGAAATATAATATGATAATATGGTATTATAGTATAGTTATAAGAAAGTGATAATTATGTTAGAGTACATAAACTTATTTGGGATTTTTAATTGAGTTCTTATACTATTTTTTTTCAATTAAGCATATCAACTCATAAATGTTTTTCAATTTAGCATATTGACTCATAAAAGTTTTCAATTAAGTATACTTGTTTAAGTCCAGCAAGCATTGTAAATGCATAACAAATCAATCAATTAAACACTTATATATATATTTCTATACAAATAATTTAAACAAGAAATATTATTATCTATTTATACTTTAAAAAAAATCTTATGCATGGTTAAGCAGCAAAATAGTAACTTTATAATTACTCAACTAATAGTAAATAAATTAATAAAAAATTATATTTCAAATACATGTATTTTTTTTATATTATAGATTTTTAATACGTTACTAATACATTTCTCAAAAAAAAAAAAGTTTTGTCATCTCCTAAAAGCCATATGACTCCGCAAAGGTTATTTTGATGTCAATGGAATTCTCTTGCCTACATTCTCTGTACTTGTTTAAAAAACTTTTATAAGTCAGTATACTCAATTAAAAAAAAATATATAAGTTTATATACTTAATTGAAAAAAATATTCTCAAGTCATCATTGATGGCTATCATGTGCTTTGTCAAGTGATCGTTAACAACCATTAAAACTATACTTGATTACAAAACTTATGTGAGCTGGGATCCTTAATTAAAAATAATAATACAAGGATTCATTGAAAACTTCAAATAAGTTCAGGTTCTTTTGGTATAATTACCCCTAATAGAAAAATATAAAAGCCTATAGATTAAATAATATAACAAAATACTAGCAAAATGGACATGTGCGATACATTGAAAAAGGGATAATTATACTAGGAGCATATGAACTTATTGATAATTTTCAATGGAGTTCTTATATACATACATATATATACATATTCAAATGAGTATGTCAACTCATAAAATTTGTTTAATTAAGTATACTTTTAATGATTGTCAATTATGATTTGATATATTGTTCTAATTGGCATAATGGATATGAAAAAAAAAAAAAAACTTAAGTGGTGCTTATGCGGTACCAAGATTGATGAAGAATGACAAGGAATGACAAAATCAAGGAAAATACTTTCATTATTTTTCAACTCACACCCCCAACGCCTGCATGGATCTTCTTTTCACTGTTATTTTCAACTTCACCATTGACATTTCAGTGCTATGTAATGCCATCTTGACTCTTTTTTTATCCATTCGTCATACCAACTAAGATGATCCATTAAATCACCATTAATGACTCTAAAAACAATATACATGATTGAGCAAAATTTTAGAATTAGTATACTCAATTGAAAAGAAAAAAATATATAAAAATTCAACTCTAAATCCTAAATAAGTTCATGCAATCCTAATGTAACTATCCCTTCATAGGAGAAGTGGTTATGATGGATTAAAGTATGAGGGCAAATGAGCTAAACATAAGCAAGTTGACCCAAGCTTGAGCTTGACTTGATATTATGTATAATCAACTAGAGGCTAGAGCTCGAGCTCACCACAAGTTGGGGAGGCCAAAGCTCGAGCTGGGCTTTCTAAAGCTCATTAAAGGTGCAGGAGAGGGGATGAGCTCAAAAGAGAAAGAAAAGACAAGCTTTAGGATGGTCAAGTAGAGTTCTTAGGAAAGAATTAGAAGATTATTAGAGAAACATCCAAAAGTAATGAGTAATGGCTAGCCTATGTGCATCTATAAATAAAATTTACTAACATTATCTAAAATAAATATAAAATTATTTATAAATAATAGTTAAATAAAAATATTTATTATTATTTTTCTACTTGGAGCTATATGAAGTTGGACATAAGAGAGCTAGGAATAGCATATATTCAACTCGTTTATATTTCAAGCTCAAAAATTTGGCTCATTTTCTGCTTGCTTATTAATTGAGTGAGCCAAAATCAACCTCTGTTTCAAACTAAATGTGAGGTCTTATAACTACTACTTAGTTTAGCAACCCGACATTAAAGAAAAATTTTAAATTATTTAAAGCTAAAAATTGGTGGGGAGATTGTTAGAATTTGAGAGATAAAAAAAAGGAAAAGAAATAGTAGTAGAACAAGAAATAATTGGAGTCTTTATTTAGAGGAATGAAGAGTGAGTCATCAAAAACTATTTAAAATTGAAATTATTGCAAAATCAATAAGAGTAGAACGATCATAATTGATTTAGTTCATAATTGATTTAGTTAAACAAAAACTACATCATTTTTATATTTACAAAAAATACCATTAATAAAATGGTTTAGATAATACTTTTGCAAAACTTAGGGGCATTTAGGCTAATAAATTTGACATAAAAAATCTATTTGGTAGTTCCTTTATGATTTTTGTTGCCCAGATCTAGCAACCCAAGAGGGAGGATGAATTGGGTTTCTTAAAAATTTAATCAGCTATCAAGTATGTGCATTTATATTCTTTTATAAGTGATTATCGTGTTGTGAAGTGAGTCTAATACACAATCAATCACAGAAAATGAAACGCACACAATATTTATAGTGGTTCGGTGCCAACCTTGCACCTACATCCACTTCCCAAGAACACCTTGGGTATTCCACTAGTCACCACTAGCCTAACTGGCTAGCAAACTTGTTTATGGGCACAAGCAATCAAGCCTTACACACTAGCCCTCCAAGCTAGTCTTCTTGTTTATGGGTACAAGGGGACCTTACAAATCAATCCGAATAGACCTCTACCCAACCACGTTTCATAACTGCGAAACAAAACAAAGCACAAGTAATAGAATGTTTAATACAACAAGCACTCCTAGATATGAGCAGAATTAAAGTAATAAAAGTATTTATTAACTTGAAGAGCTAATCCCAAAGTTGCTTCTTTGTTTAATAAACGCAGGAGCACAATAGAAGTCTTTGAGGTAGCTTTGACTGCTCTTTAATGAAGGTAGATGAAGCTTGAAGACCACTTGAAGAATCAGCAATAAATGAGCTCCGGTGGATGAAAATAATCAAAGCAATGCTCCAACAATCCTCAAACAAATCTCTCTTTCAAATGATTTTTCTCTCAATCAATATTTTTTACTTTCCTTTTTCTTCTAATTTTCTTCACTCTTCTATCTCCCTTTTTTTATTGTTGTGCTCATGAAAATACTGTTCATGTTCTCTATTTATAACCAGAACACCAAAAATAGAGCCATTGTGAGAGGAAGAAATCCGGCCAAGAGAGGACGTTCCAAATGGTAACAAAGAGTGTGAAAGCGGCATTCCAAAACATAGAGTCGGCATTCCAAAATCCATTTAAGAAGAGCCCAGCCGATTGATTCAAGAAATTAGCATACCAGAAATCCCAAATCGGCATTCCAATAAAAAAAGTTGGCATCCCAACCATTAAGTGACAGGGAGCCGACAGAGAGTGTCTTCAAATTGGCATTCCAAAATTTGAAATCGGCATTCCAGATTTTAATTCAAGAAGAAGCCAACCGATGTTGGTATTCCAAAATCTCATAGTTGGCATGCCAATGATGTTAAATTAGCATTCCAAAAACAATCGGCAGCAAGCTAAAATTTTGGAATCAAGGAGCCACAGAATTCACTTTGGAATTGGAATTCCAAAAACAAGTAACAGGCAGCCGGTAGAGGACGTTTTGGAATTGGAATTCCAATAACAAGTAACAGGGAGTTGGCAAAGGGCGATTTGGAATTGGAATTCCAATACCATCCATTAGTATGCCAAGATAAGAAGCCAGAGAATCAGTAATCTCTGAATACAAGGGACTAACCATAGGATTTATGCAAACTGAGTAAGCCAGTAATTCGAAGGCAACCGAAGGCAATTGAAGGCAACCCAAATTTAAACCGAAGGCAACATAATCTAGTATTCCAAATCAAAGATTGATAACCCAAGATTCAAGCATTAAGCATCCAATCCGAAGGCAATAGAGAATATGTATAATCCAGTGATAATAGAGTTATAAATAGGAGCTTGTAGGATAATTGAATCCAATTCAAGACAATGCAAATATAATTAATCCTGAAAGTTATTTTGTCAGATAAATCATATTATATCATAAATTACAATATACCTGAGATAGATGAAGTGTACTGTTCCATGATGAATAACCCAAAATTGATTGAATTTGACAGATACAACATTAGCACAATATTAAATTGATTTGCACAGTACTTAATTGATTAGCACAATATTTAATTAATTAGCACAATACTTAATTATTTTGTGTTTCATCAAAATTAATATGGGATCAACAATCTCCCCTTTTTGATGATGACAAAACCATTAAGAATTTGATAAGAGATAAGTAATTCAATCAAAGCATTCCTTGCAATTCTGAAGCATAAGACAATGCATGCCGAAATGTATGTGTAACGTGCCAAAACTTTAAATTTCAAGAACACTTAAAATATGATATTTTAAAAATACATTACACAACTCCCCCTCGGGTTTTGAATCAATGAAGTTTTCAAAAAGTTCAATTTAACTTTTCTAGGGAAAAAAATAGAATGTATGAAAGCTTTAAAGTTGTGAAGTGTACGCTTTCCATTTCTCCCATTCCATTTTTCAAAACAAGTTTTTGAAACATGAATTGGAATTCCAACACCATCCATTAGTATGCCAAGATAAGATGCTTGAGAATCTGCAAAGAGCATTTTAGAATTAGCATGCCAACACCATCCATTAGTATGCCAAGATAAGAAGCTAGAGAATCGGCAATCTCCAAATACAAGGGACTAACCATAGGATTTATGAAAACTGAGTAAGCCAGTAATTCGAAGGCAACCGAAGGCAACTGAAAGCAACCCAAATTTAAACTGAAGGCAACAGAATCTGGTATTCCAAATCAAAGATTAGTAACCCAAGATTCAAGCATTAAGCATTCAATCCAAAGGCAATAGAGAATAAGTATAATCGGGTGATAATAGAGTTATAAATAGGAGCTTGTATGATAATTGAATCTAATTCAAGATAATGCAAATATAATTAATCCTAAAAGTAATTTTATCAGATAAATCATATTATATCATGAATTACAATATACCTGAGATAGATGAAGTGTACTGTTCCATGATGAATAACCCGAAATTTATTGAACTTGACAGATACAACATTAGCACAATATTAAATTGATTTGCACAGTACTTAATTGATTAGCACGATATTTAATTGATTAGCATAATACTTAATTATTTTGTATTTCATCAAAATCAATATGGGATCAACAATCTCCCCCTTTCTTATGATGACAAAACCATTAAGAGTTTGATCAGAGATAAGTAATTCAATCAAAGCATTCCTTGCAACTCTAAAGCATAAGACAATGCATGCCAAAATGTATGTGTAACGTGCCAAAATTTTAAATTTCAAGAACACTTAAAATATGATATTTTAAAAATATATTGCATAACTCCCCCTCAGGTTTTGAATCAATAAAGTTTTCAAAAAGTTCAATTTGACTTTTCTAGAAAGAAAAAAAATAGAATGTATGAAAGCTTTAAAGTTGTGAAGTGTACGCTTTCCATTTCTCCCATTCCATTTTTCAAAACAAGTTTTTGAAACATGATGTTGAAAGTCAGAGTGTGTGTTTTCTATTTCTCCCCCATGATTATGAAATGCAAAATACTTTTAAAATCAGAATGTATGCTTTCCATTTCTTCCCCTTTTGTCATTAATCAAAAAGAAGGTAAAAGAGTTTGCATCTATCACTGTATGTCTTTTCTTCAATGGAATGAATGAAGTATAGCAAGTAATGATAAATACAAAATTTTCAATATTAAATAGATATTGTAAAGTGCAGATAAAATTAAATAAATCTTATAAACCATACAAACCAGTCATTTATAACTTACAAGCCAATACACAAATTGGTCCGCAATAGTAAGCAACAGTTATACAATTCATACAAACATAATAAGAATCATAGTTTCAAAACAACATAAGTCCAAAATAACAGAAATAACAAGGGCAGGAGCAGCATAAGCAGAAGTCCAGAAGCAACATCAATCTATGATGTCAACGTGAGACGACAAAGAAGATCCACGGGCACGTCTGGAAGGGCGAGATGATCTCAAATGAGGGGCAAGACGTCGAGTGGGGTCTTCAACATTAGGAGACAACTGAGATATAAAAGATTGAATTTCTTGTTGCATATTGTGGCATTCATTAATGAGCTTAGAATGATTATCAAGAGCATGCTGGGCCTTGACAGTTTGCAATCTAAAGGAAGACATCTCATTACTTGCAATGCTAGTACTATCCAACAAAGAGTTCACATCCTTTCTCAGCTTGCCTAGCTCGGCAAAGAAATTAGAAATGTCCATCATAGTACCATAATTGAAAGCTTTTCCTTTAATGATGGTCACGCCGCGTTATAAATCATATAGGCTTAATTTGATTTCATTTAAGATAGAGAACATTGAAGATATGTGGGGAATCATGGTAGTATCAGAAGAACAAGAAGATGAACTATTGACAGATTCACCAAGAGAAACAATATCAGAAATCCTACGAACCAAAGTCTCCATGTCATCAGGGTCCATTTTGGTAACCATAGGATGACTTGGTTGGAAAGGATTCTGAGCGGATATTGGAACATTAGGTGGATTCGGATCAGCAATAGGATTGTTAACAAAAGATGGATTAATATTAATAGAAAGATTGGGGTCCAAAGGCATAAAACCTTGCTCGGCAAACATGTAAGTGTAGTTTGTAGGAGGATCAGTAAACATAGAAGTAAAATTCTGAGGTACATTAGAATCAGAGGGATAATTTTGATTTTCAGCAGGAACAGAAGGGTAATTCAGATGTTCAGTGAAAAATTCCTGAGGCACAATAGGTTGCTCCCCCTGGACAAGTTCATGATTTTCTTGCATTTTTCCTTTGCTCCTAGTCCAAAGGCCATCTACCTTAGCAAAACCCATATGAGTTAAGATACGTTCATTGTAAACATCATTATCGCTAAGGTGGTAAACATTCTCACCCCTAACATTAACATCGAAATGATTAAATACATGGGTAAGAAGTAGACCATAGGGTAGGGCAGCTCTAGATCTACTAACAGCCTCTCTCATCACACAAATCATTTTTCTAGGTAGGTGTAGATGAGTTTGGATTAAAACATGAAACATGAATGTTAAGTCTTGGTCATTCACATAATCAAATCTACCACTCCTAGAAGTAAGAGCGAGAAACAATACTATGAAGTAATCTCATTTCCGCATTCAGATCTTTAGTAAAAACACTATCAATATTAGAAGCATCATCAATATCCAGAATAGTCTATAATTTAAACTTTCTATCTTCAAGAGTATCATCACCGGAATCAGTACTTGAAATGTTCAAATTTGACTCAAAGAAATTTCATCAAATTCAATTCGGACACCTTTAACAGTTGAAGTTACTCTATCATTCCCAAAACTAATATTATGATAGAAAATTTTAACAAGATCGGGTAAATGGGTATGTTTGTCTTAAGTAAGTGTTCCCAACCTTGATAAGCTAGATTTTCTTTAATAAAAAAATTTCAGAAGCTAGAAACTCAAAATCCATAATTTTTCCAAATGCTACAGATCTTCTAATCATAGATTGAAAGCTTGAAGGATTAGAGGGAGAGCACTCACTAATGCCTTGGGATGATGATCCACGCACAAATTTACCTTTCGGAGCCATAGATCCAAAGAAATCAATGGGATTTGAAGTTGAAATGAAGAAGTGGAAGGGAAGGAGAGGACCGGTCAACTTGGACTTGAAGAAATCGGTGAAGCATGGCTTGGGAAGAAAGAAATTGGAAGTAAGAGGAAGTAAATAGCAGCCGGTTCCCTTCTCCAATATTGGAATTCCAATTTTTCAAAGTTGGTCCTCCAAGATAGAAAAACTAGGAGACTGGTTGACAAAAGTAGAATACCAAAGCATGAAAATCGGTAGAACGATTAAAATGCCAAATAAAAGATTCCGTTCATTCATTACATTAGCCAAAATAATTTGAAATTGATCCAATAAAATATTAAAAAAAATAAGAAGTATGAAGATCAAACAGTTGCGATTCATATGACATAAAATGTATGCAATCATGATGAGTATATGTGAGTATATAAATTAAACAATCATGATGACTCATTTAAATTGAAGGGTCAAGCATACCAAGCTCTCTTCTAATTTCACAAAATTTTGATTCATCAAGGGGTTTTGTGAAAATGTCAGCGAGCTGCAAATCAGTACAAATATGCTCAAGCACAATATTACCATTATTAACATGATCCCTAATAAAATGATGCCTAATCTCTATATGTTTTGTCCTAGAGTGCTGAATAGGATTTTTGGTTAAATTAATAGCACTATTATTATCACATTTTATTGGAATATTTTTAAGTTTGATGCCATAATCTTCTAGTTGTTGTTTAATCCATAAGATTTGAGCGCAACAACTTTCAGCCGCAATGTAATCAGCCTCAGCTGTGGATAGTGTCACTGAAGTTTGTTTCTTGCTAAACCATGAGATTAAATTAACACCTAGAAATTGACAAGTTCCACTAGTAGATTTTCTGTCTAATTTACAACTTGCAAATCTGAATCAGTGTACCTATTAAGTCTATGCTAGATTGTTTGTCATACCATAATCCTAAGTTTACTGAACCACTCAAATATTTAAATATTCTCTTAACGGCTAATAAATGAGGTTCCTTAGGGTTAGCTTGATATCTAGCACACATGCATACACTGAATAATATATCTGGCCTACTAGCAGTCAAATATAATAAAGATCCTATCATTCCTCTATATAATTTCAAATCAACACTTTTATCAGTACTACAAAAGTCTAGTCTACAAGAGGAGCTCATAGGTGTACCGATAAACTTAGAAGTCTCCATGCCAAATTTCTTTAACATTTGTTTGATATATTTGCTTTGGCAAATGAAGATTCCATCATCACTCTGCTTGATTTGTAGTCCGAGAAAATAGTTTAATTATCCCATCATGTTCATCTCGAACTCTCCCTGCATAAGCTTAGCAAAGTCTTGATATAGCGTTTCATTAGTAGAACCGAAAATGATGTCATCAACATAAATTTAAACAATAAGCATATCATCATTTTCTCTTTTAATAAAAAGTGTTGTATCAACATTTCCTCTAATGAATTTATTGCTAATCAAGAATTTGCTTAATTGTTCATACCACGCTCAAGGAGCTTGCTTTAAACCATACAATGCTTTGTTCAATTTGAAAACATGGTTTGGAAACAAGTGGTTCTCAAATCCTAGTGGATGTTCGACAAACACTTGTTCGGCAATATATCCATTTAGGAAAGCACTTTTAACATCCATTTGATACAATTTGAAATTCATAAAGCATGCAAAAGCAAGTAATAATCTTATGGCTTCTAGTCTAGCAACAGGAGCATAAGTTTCATCAAAATCAATTTCTTCTTCCTGACAATATCCTTTAGCTACTAGTCTGGCTTTGTTTCTAACTATATTACCATGCTCATCCAACTTGTTTCTAAATACCCATTTAGTCCCAATAATTGGATGATCATGTGGTCTATTAACTAGCGTCCATACATTATTTCTTTCGAATTGATTTAATTCTTCATGCATAGCATTTATCCATTCTATGTTATCTTTAGCATCTTCAAAACATTTAGGTTCAATATGGGATACAAATGCTAAGTTATTATAAGTATCTTTAAATGAAGATCTAGTTTTAATACCATGAGAGATATCACCAATGATAAATTCCTTGGGGTGATTGTGTACATACCTCCAATCCTTTTCTAGGTCATGATTACCTTGTGTTTCTTCATGATTTACCTCCTCTTGATTGGTTTGAACATTTGCATCTTCTTTTTCCTCCAAAGTAATTTTCTTCACTTGATTTTCAATTTCTCCTGCATCATCAATAGCCTTTCTCTTCCTTATTGGAAGATCATTAGTTTCATCAAAAGCGACATGAATTGACTCTTCTATTACTAAAGTATTTTTGTTGAAAACTCTGTAGGCTCTACTAGAAGAAGAGTAACCAAGAAAAATACCTTCATCAGATTTTGGATCAAACTTGTCCAGATTTGATTTTCCATTATTCAATATAAAACATCGACATTCGAAAACACAAAACTATGAAATGTTGGGTTTTTGATCTTTGTAAAGCTCATAAGGGGTCTTTTTCAAAATAGGTCTAATCAAGGCTCGGTTTAAAATGTAACATGAGGTGTTGATTGCTTCTGCCCAAAAGTACTTTGGGAGATTGCTCTCACACAATATGGTACGGGCCATTTCTTCCAAGGTTCAATTTTTTCTTTCTACAACCCCATTTTGTTGAGGTGTTCTAGGTGCGAAAAAATTTCAAAGAAATGATTTTCAAATTCTTTTCCGTGGTCGCTCCAAATCGATAAAACTAAAACTCCCTTTTCATTTGTAATCTTTTTAAATAAGTTTTGAAATACAGAAAAAACTTTATCTTTTCTAGATAAAAATAAAACCCAAGTAAATCGAGAGAAATCATCGATAATTACAAAACCGTAATGTTTTCATCCTAAACTTGGTTCTAGTTGGTCCGAATAAATCCATATGCAGTAATTCTAATGGTCTATTGGTTGAAATCATATTTTTAGATTTAAATGAAACTCTAGTTTTTTTCCTAATTGACATGGATCACAAATCTTATCTTTTTCAAAATTCAATTTTGGTAAACCTTTGACTAAATCCTTTTTAAGTAGTTTTGAAAGAAGATCCATGCTAACATGTGCAAGTCTACGATGCCATAACCAACTTGATTCAGCAATTTTAGCATTCATGGCAACTAAACAATCAAAGTCATGGTCATTTAAATCATTCAAATCAATAGTATAAATATTTTCATGCATGTGACCAATAAGTTTCATGCAATTATCAGCAGGATTTGAAACAATGCAAACAGATGATTCAAAAATCACTTTGAAACCTTTGTCACATAATTGACTAATACTTAACAAGTTATGCTTTAAACCATTAACTAACAAGACATTTTCAATATATGCATGAGGTGTGACACCAATTTTACCAATGCCAATGATTTTACCTTGGCCATTATCTTCAAAGGTGACTATCCCTCCATCTTTAGCTTCTAAAGTGATGAACTGTGATTCATCATCAGTCATGTGCCTTAAACACCCGCTATCAAGATACATTTTCGTTTAGATCCACGGGTTGCAAGACACACCTGCAAACATAATGTCACATCTTGCTCTTAGGTACCCAAGCCTTCTTGGGTTCTTTGGGGTTAGATAGAATGGTTCCTTTTGGAATTCAAACCTTTCTAATATTGTCACATGCATAGGACTTATGTCCCTTTAAACCACATTTAAAGCAAGTAATATTAGAAGATTGACCAACATGTACGAAAATATTTTTCAAAGATTTTTATTTTCTAAGAGGAATATATCCTAATCCTGCTCTGTCAAAAATAGCTTTTTAGCTTTCTAAAATCATATTTAATTTTAAAGAACTTAATACGAATTTATCAACTATAGGTTAAGTCTATCAACTTATTTTTCAAATTCTTGTTTTCTTTCTTCAAAAATTCATTTTCTTCAATATATTTATTATTTTCTAAAACTAGGTTTTGCATTTGATTTTTCAAATCTTTATTTTTGGAACTAAGATTAGCAAAATCATCAACTAACTCATAGAATGCACCATGCAATTCTTTAAATGAAAAATCATCAAGAAAACTTGGACTTACCTCCTCGTTGTCCACCATGAAGCAAAGATTGGCCACTTCATTCTTTTCTTCTCCTTTGGAGCTGGAACTTTCAGAATCACTCCATGTAGCCATCATTACCTTTTTCTTAAATTTCTTGGGACCTTTCTTTAGTTGTGAACATTCTGATTTAAAGTGTCTCGGCTTCTTACATTCATAATAGATAATTTCTTTTTCCTTTTCTTTATTCTCATCTCCTTTTGTAAATAGTTTCCTTTTTTCTCCAAACTTTCTTCTTTTCATGAATCTCTTAAATTTTCTAGTAATGAGGGCCATGTCCTCATCATCACTGTCATTCCTTAGATTCATCTGACTCTTCCTTTAATTCAAAATTTTAAGAGCCATAGTCCTTTTCTTAGACTCGTCATCATCAGTGTGTTGTTTGATTTGAAGCTCATGAGTCATTAAGGATCCCAACAATTCTTCTAGGAGTAAAACATTAAGGTCCTTTGTCTCTTGAATAGCAGTGACTTTGGCCTCCAAAGACCCAGGCAAAGATCGCAATACCTTCCTCACAAGATCAGCATTAGTATATGATTTACCAAGACTTTTAAGTTCATTTATAATGTTAGTAAATTTAGTAAACATTTCAGAAATTGATTCACTAGCATCCATCTTAAATAATTCATATTTATGAACAAGCATATTTATTTTAGATTCTTTCACTTGATTAGTACCCTCATGTGTAACCTCTAATCTATCCCAAATTTCTTTAGCAGATAAACAAGTAGATATGCGATTAAATTCATTAGCATCCAATGATCAATATAAAACATTCGGCTCTCGTATAGAAGCTCAATTCTTCGAGACATCCCACTAGCTCTCGCCTTCAAAAATCGCCTTGGCTGGGTAGACTTCTTTAAACTTCAAAATGACTTCCTCCAATTGCTTTTAACATTCATTGCGCAGGCCGGAATTCCTGGTGATCGGTTCTTGTGCCTTCGCTTCCATCCAGACGGTTTGGCACCAATATTAAATGAATCACCCTAAACGGCTGACACAGAAAGCAACAACAGACCGATCACCACGTGTGTCATGTTGCCTAAGCTAGCCTAGATACTCAAAAGAACATTTGTTCTTGTTCTCCCATAAACTAGCTATTTCAGCTTGGAAAAGTCTTTCTGCACCGGGCGATAAAGAAAGTGCGCACCAACGCGCAGCGTGCAGATGCACGTGCCACGATGCCGATGCGCGGCTTAATGCACCGAAAGCGATGCACTAAATTCTTTCCATTCCAGCTTACTGACGGCCTCCCACAACACGTCCCCACAGCCAAACCCTACCACCACCCCAACCACAAAAATATCATATATATATATATATATATATATATATTTAATCATCTTTATTATTCATGAATACATTCTCAGGATCATCTCACTTTTTTTTTTTTACTTTTTCTAATATTTAGGAACCGTAAGAAAGATGACCGGATTTAAAGTTAACTACATAAATTTATCTCATTCAGACATTCTCCTTTCATGCATATTTGGTACTTCCCTCAAAAAACATTTTAAAAAAAAACATTTTTTTATGATAGAAAAAAAGAGCATAAAAAATAAATACAACTTTCATTGTATTTACTTATTTACTTTCCAATGCCGAGGGGAGGAAGGGATTGGGATAGGTTGCCTCGACACATAATTTTCCTTCTCGTTTTCAATCAAGTATAAGAAAATAAGGGCTAAAAAATTTTCCACTCCGATCTTTTTCCCAACTAAACAATCCAAATAAAATTTGGCTGAAGTAAAGGAATTGATGGAAGACCTGGAAGAGTTCTATTCAGTGATTAGATTACCAAATCTAAGAGCTGAAATATGCCAACTGGGTTCTCCCCCTTCTCTCTAAAAGTAAACAAAAGCCTTATCCACGGGTTATCATTTTTATCAACAGCAAGACATTAATATTGCTGGGACATGGGAAGGAGCACTTCCAAAATTTTTTAAAAAATATAATTGATCAATTCCACAACAGGAAGAAAAAAGGTCGATCTTGATACTTTAGGGTACTCTAGTGCTGTTTTGGAACAAAAAGGGAAAAGATGGCTACAGTTTCCTGTACATTGGTTGGCATTAACTTGGTTGGCATTAACAGATTGCTGAAACCAGCCCCCCAAGGATGACCTTTTGGGGGTGGCGACTTCCAGAGCGTTACTTTAGTTGCAAAGGGGGTCAAGCCAGGTAATTGTAGATCTGAGGATTGTTCTTGTCCCGCTCCAGGTATTCCCTGTCAATGAGGCTCTCTATCCTTTTTTTCAAGTCTGCTGGTTTTATTGGAAATTTGAGCTGAAAGAACCACATGGCAGCATGTGAATATCACACAAGCAAAGAAAGTAGCTCAGCTATCAGATGAGCGTAAAATTACCTGCTGAAAGAGTTCAGTTATTAGAAGCGTGTGGCTCAGTACTTTTCTTGTCTTCATGATACGTACGATAGCTGCATCAACCTGAAATGAATCCAGAAAGAAACAAAAAACAGTGGAAACTCTTAAGGCCACATCTATGTATTTAAACTTCCACCCATGTATAATTTGCACAAGAAAGCTTTGTCACGAAATTAGTAAGTGATGGCAGTTGTACCCACAACAGTAAAATTTAATCAGTATGATTGGTTTAAAGTCTTCACAAAAAAATCATCAAACAAGTCCCATACCATCGAAGTTTAGATCCAAATATGAAAATTTTTGAATCCTACTTCCTCTTCAGTCTTCCCCATTTCTCCAACTGTTCAGCATAAATAACAGAAAACCAGACATCCTTCAGGTACATGCAAGATTCCATCCAACAACATACTCTTTTAACCTTAATGATCTTCTGAGCAAGTTTCTACCTAGTCTCACTCTTGATCTTCCAATATTTGTCAATATCACTTCATATCCTCAAACCTGCTATATTATGTTTTATGGCTCTCCTGGCAAGAAAGTCTGGATGATGTTTAACGATTACATGCAATCTCAAAGGTGTATCTCCTCCTCATCGACTTCCTCACCCTTGTGGAATAGCTTGGAATTGCTGAAGCTATTTTGAAGGATTCTCTTGTCCCAAATTCCTCACAAATCTGCCTACCTCCATGTTCCTAATGCTCTCTCCTCATTTAACTACTTATGAGAATATCTCCTTTGTCTCAACCTAGTTGTCTTGCATGAAGTAGGCATCATTCCACTTCTCTATGCACTGATACCAATATTGTTTCTTTTCTACATATCCCCCTCCCTCCCCCCCCCCCCCCCCAAAAAAAAAAAAGATGTAAAGCATCTTGTTGTCATGTAATTCATGGCATAATAAATAAGTCCAACTCCATATCAAATCCTTCAATTTTATCCAGGACTGATCTCGAAACTTGAAATGCAGTGAAGAATTGCCTCTTTAACATATGAGCCAATCAGTGAAGTAGGTTTCACTTCCCTCTAACTAGTCTTCCATATTGCAAGTCAAGCCCCCTTTTCCCTGCAGTTGCTTTTGCTAAGAAGTTCACTCCAACTAGTCACATATAAACTCTCAAAACATTTGTTAAAATATAATCCAATTCACAAAGCCAAATTTTGGGATAAGACATATGGGTAAATATATGCATATATTTTTCTCATCAATTTTCTTACTAAATCACCAAATACCAAATACTTATCTCACAGTTCCTTAGCCTTCCTTTGTAAAGTTTATTTCCTCTATCTTTAATTAGAGGAAAGCTTGTATTTTTCAGACCATATCATCACATAACAAAATTAATAAGCACAAAAGATGGTGCAATACTTATAGTATATGATTGCACATGTTTCAATCTTAAGTAATACCTCCTATGGGGCATTTGGCATGGAGTGATCCATCCAAAATCATTGGTGATCTGAGTGAAGATAAAGGGATCGCTATAGTTGGTTGCACCTTAATGATCCTGTGACAGTGATCCTAAATCACCTCCACCTTCTATAATCACTGCCCAATCTAGCGATCTTATACCAAGTATTAAAGATCATCCCAAATAGTAGTCTTAGGATGAGAATTGGAGACCAAAATACCCCTCATCCCAGCATTATTTTCTGATTAATATCATATAATTTAATAATATATGATTATATTATAACAAAATAATATTATAATAATCTAATGTAATGTAATGCAATGCAATATTATTATGATGCTATAATTTAGTTATAATATAATATCATATTATAGAATAAAAGTAATGTTATATTTTAATCTAAAATTATAATAATAAATAATATCAAATAATATGTTGCAAAATATATCAAGGGCAGTTTTAATGTTATACAACCAGTGATTTTGGATTTATATAGCATACTAAACATATCAATTGTGGATACCTGGAAATCTAATCACTGTAGCCTAGCATATCAAACATGGTAATCTTTAAGAAAAACATACCACGTTGAGATAATGGTTACTAGTGATAAAGTCACCATAATGATCCCATTTATATTACCGAACGCCCCCATAGTGTATCTAGTTTGCAATTTTTCTCTCATATACTCATCTATATGTTCATTTCTTTTACAAGCTCACTCCCGATCTATTTGACTAGCCATATAGCAAGAAGTATATTAACAGGGAGTCATTTTCCAGTCAAGACAGTTCAAACAAACCTGATATTGACGGTCTTGGAATACTCTTTCAGTGGTGCTTGTGTTTTCCTCTACAGTCTCCTTCATTTGAATTGCATTTACCTGGGAACATGACATGTTAGCTGTAGCTGCATGCTGGAAATTCCACAACTGATATGAACAGAGAAATGCTAACCTTAATGCGGTAGAGAGGAGCACTGAATTCTTCATTAAATACAAATGAGTCATCATCCTCTACATCCCTACCTTTTGGAATCTGTAATATGAGCATTTGGATGAGACAATTGGGCCAACAGAAAGAAACAAATGTATAATAAGGCATGCACCTTTTGAAGAACTCGGACTTTGCCACATGCAAGTGACTGCAAAGTCCTTCTCAGTTCTTTATCGTCAATGCCGGTTGAGTCCTTAATATCTTGGAAACTGAGCTTTTGAGTGTCATTGAACAGCATTAATACAAGAGTCTGGCACACATATGAAAGTCATAAAAAGTTAAGAAGCACGTCAAATTAAAGAATAGTGGAATCAAACCATGATTGAAGACAGACCCACCTGGAATAATGACACTGCCAATTCTTTTTTACCTTTTGGAAAATCTGCTTTTAAAACACAGTGGCCTAATGAATTTTGCCACATCAAGCGCCTCCCACTGTACTTGCTCAAATAGAACTCCTTAAAAATATCCTGTAATGGTGCAAAGCATAGGAGAATCAGAAAATAACTTCTCGAATAAGACAGTTAAAATCAAAGCAGAGTTTTGTGGCACACATTGCCTGTGTCCCAACCTGATAAACATTCAGTTCATGTGGAAGCCGAACATCCATAGGAGGATATGTTGGCCAATACCTGCACAGCAACAAAAAAAAGAAAACTTCATAAAATTAGAAATTGGAGTCAGCTATAAGATTAGCACACTGTATCTTTGTCATCATCTCACATATCAAAGACTTATGTTTAATTCTAAACGAATCACACCCACCCGGTCGTAAGGACATGAACGCTCATTTCAATACCAGTTGGAAGTTTTGTCCTAGCTTGAGATGATTGCTTAAAGGAATCATTAATCTCTTTTGATAACTCAATGTCCTGAGAAAATGTGAGCATGGAACTATCATGAAAAACAGCCAAAAGATGGTGACTACAAAGCATACATATCAAAATCAAACTGGTAACAACAGATAATGGATAAATCATTTATAAATAACTAAAAGGAATTGGTCAATGATTTCCTTGCAGCTGTCAGCCATAACATGCCATGTGATAGGAAAACAAATTGAAACTGTACAAGATAAGTCACTGTATATTACTTATAGGGACTTCTCCCCCAACCAGTGCTTTCAAGCTTCATACTGATGCTTCTCTCTCCAAATTTGCGCCATGGATAGTGACAAAATTCTGTTATGGGTGACATAAATTTACTCGAACCTTGAGGCCTCCTTCACAGTCTCAAATTGGTCCAAATTGAAAGCTTACAAGGAAAAAGAACATATGATTAAAAGCAATCCTAGAACCTGCATCCATTGAATCAACAAGGTCTCCCACTCCTTGGGACATCAATTGCCTTCTTTCTCATACATGGATTCTTTTAGGGGAAATTTTTTTTTTTTTTTGGGTGGGGTATCTTGTCCTTACCTACTAATGGATATTATGTGCTCCATGCTATCAGATGATTCATATATCATTCAAGGCTAATTTGACATTGTGTACGCTGACAAATAAAACAACAATGATAGGATCTAACGAAGGGTCTACCAGATGACAGATCTCCATGAATGCCAGATAGATCAAAAGGAACTGTATGTAATGCCCTAAGTTAACAGCATTAGATTTTTGACTACTTGTGTGGTTCAGCTAAACGAATTTTACCTTACAGATATGCATATGCATATGATCATGTTTCAAAAACCATTGAAACGGAATGTTAAGAAAGGTACCATAATGTTCTGGCACAAAACCAGCACCGGTATGGGTGCCAGATGCCAAAACAGTCACACTAGTATGTATCAGCCATATCATTCCATACAGGTGGTATGATACTAACCATGCCACAGATGGTTTTTCATTTTTTTTGGAAACCATCAATTTCGGTACACAACATTGATACCAATATCTTGCTGTTCCGATGGAAAAACAGCATGGGATTCAGTATCAATATTTAAAACCTTGCAATATGATCTTTCTAGAACAAAGTAATTGTGGAATTATCTCTAGAAATATATAAAAGATGTTGACGACCAAAATCGTTATTAATTCCCATTCATAAATTGGAAGAGTTCCTTAGGCGGTGATTTTTCTAACATTTGAGATACCTCATGCTTTCTATACTCCTGTTATTTAGCAAGTTGCTATCTTGTGCTTTCTAAGGATTGCTACCTCATGCTTGTCCTGCCGCCTTGTGTTTATCCACAAAACAGCCCTTCCTGCTTGTTGCAACCTTGTTGTGCTAGTTATGCTTGGAAGGTAACCACCTAGCTAAACTTGTCTTGACACCCAATTACTACTTTAGATTGCTAGACATCTCTTGTTTAGAAGCCATACACAAATAGGAGGCCGCAGTCCTCTCTTTTCTGTTTTGCAATACTAGAAATCCTAGCCAACTGCAGAAAGTAGCTAATATTCAACTCAACCGATCTAAGCCTTTTCCCAACTACATGGGGTCGGCTACACGAATCTACTTCCTCCACTCTGCTCTATTAAGGATCAAGTCGACATTCAAATTACAAATAGTTATATGTTTTTTAATTATTTCTGTTCATGTTAGTTTAGGTCTACCTTTACCTCTATCCTCACCATAGATTGTTAAAAGATCACTCTTTCTAACTGAAGCATCTAAAGGTCTATATGTCCAAATCACCGCAATCGATTTTCTCTCATTTTATCTTTAATTGGGGCTACTCCTATCATTTCTCTTATATGTTTATTTCTAATTCTATCTTTTAAAGTTTTACCACATATCCATCTTAACATACGCATTTCTGTTACACTTAATTTATTCACATATTGTTTCAATATTGCCCAACACTCTGTTCCATATAGCATAGATGGCCTAATAGCATTTTTATAAAATTTTTCTTTCAATTTTAATAGGATGCACCTATCATACAATACTCCCGAAGCACTCCTCCACTTAATCCATCTTGCTTTAACTCTATGATTCGCATCTTCACCTATTTCACCTTCTTGCTGGATAATGGATCCCAAATACCTAAATTTTTCGCTCATTGATATCTCTTGGCTTGCAATTTTTACTGTTTCTTCATTTGTATTTCTACTCCCACTAAAATTACATTATATGTATTCAGTTTTAATTCTACTAATCTTAAAACCTTTAGATTCTAAAGCCTCTCTCTAAATCTCTAGCTTAGCATTTACTCTAGATTTAGTTTCATCAATCAACACTATATCATCTGCAAATAACATACACCATGGGATATCATTTTGAATATATTTAGCTAATTCATCCATAACTAATACAAAAAGATATGGACTTAAGGCAGATCCTTGATGTAAACAACAGTAATTAAAAACTCACTAGTTTCTCCTATTATTGTTTTAACAATAGTTATTGCTCTATCATACATATCTTTTATCAATTCTATGTACCTTTTGGTAGCTACTTTTTTTCTCTAAAACCCACCATATTATTTCTCTAGTACTCTATCATATGCTTTCTTTAAATCAATAAAGATCATATGAAGGCCTTTTCTCTTTTTTCTATACCTCTCCATTAATCTTCTTAATAAATAAATAGCTTCCATAATCGATCTTCCAGGCATAAATCCAAATTGATTATTTGACACCAAAATTTCACCTCTTATTCAATTTTCTATTACTCTCTCCCATAATTTCATTATATGACTCATTAGCTTAATCCCTCTATAATTTGCAAAGTTTTGAATATCTCCTTTATTTTTGTATATGGGTATTAATATGCTTTTTCTCCAATCATCCGGCATTCTTTTAGTTGCTACAATCCTATTAAATAAATTGGTTAACCACATGACTCCAATTTCTCCTAAGCCTTTCCAAACCTCAATAGGGATCGCATCTGGTCTTAATGCATTTGCATTTTTTATTTTACTCAAAGCCTTTTTAACCTCAAGCATACTAAATCTACAAAAAAAATTTGTTTATTTGTTACTCCTAGGTTATCACATCCTTCTATCCTTAAATTTAGTAGATTTAAGGGGAAATGAGGAGTTGTGTGAAACTTTGGAACATACCTTGCAGTTAATGCATCCTTACATGGTTTATTTATAGTACTGATTCCGTTTTTTCTACATTTTATCTTTATAATTGATTTGTTGTAGAAGTATAAACTTTACCTCTGCCGAACTTCCATCAACCAGCATTGAAATAATAGTCTATGTTATTCATGAAATCTGAACTATTTGCTAAAGATAAGTATGATGCCAAATTTGATTTTCAGCACCTCGTTATGAACAAATTTCTGATACCTGGTTACCTTAACTAAATTGTTACGGTTTCATATTCAGGTTTCAATGTAACAAATAAACTTTACTTGAGAATTCATTATAAAGTATTGATGATTGTGATTACATATATTTTAGGGATGCCTCAATGAGATGTTTGAAACATGTTAGGAGTCAAGAACATTTGTTTCAGCTTAAGCCACATGCTGCATAAAGTGTTAGATTGGAGTTAGGAATACAAATACTTCTTTTTTGCTTTCCTTAGTCATATTTAGTTAGGATTAGTGTGGTGCAGTTAAATTAATGGTTTAGTATAGGTATGATGAATTAGTTGGCCATTATATATCAGGTCGAGGCCATCCCAAAAAATATAATTTGAATGAGGAAAAAATAATGTCTTCTTCTTTGTCCCTATTCTTCCTTTCTTTTACTTTCAGGCTTGAGATTTGTCATGAATTCTGGATTCAATGGCCCAGCAATCAGTTATGTTCCTATGCAGAGCTGTGAAAAATTATGAATTTATCTCCAAATCTCTACATATGTTACGTATATAAAAAACAAGTGTGAATGAAGGGGCTCATCTACACCAGATTGTAGGATAACAAATTACCAATACCAATGTCCTAATTGTCATTCCTATTGCATCACCTTTTGCCAACTAAATTGCTTAACTTAGAAAAATGACCAATACAAGAATTATTTGAAAACATTACATCTTTCCATGCACATCATGCAACATCTAAAACCTAAAATATTTTACATTCTTGAAAAGAAGTAGCCATAGGTCTCAAATTGCTATCCAAATCAAGGTGCCCACAAAACTAGTGTGAAGAATTGTATCAATATGTTACCAGGTTAGCTAGTATGGTACAGCACAAATTCCGTATCAAGATAGGTTCCCAACAAACCAACACCTTTTTTTTTTCCCACTCCTAGCCATGGTACCACCCAAAACCAAGCAGCACAAGTCAGTATAAGATGGTTTCACTCAGTTTAGAATTCAAATTAATATGGATTGATTTGGCTCACATATTGAATCGAACTTCAGTAATGTACTTAAACCTCACCATTATCGTACAATCTCGTTGGTATGGGATGGTATAGGTTGTAAACCTTGGTCTCACTAATATTAACAATTGAGCAAAGCAATGCATGTGAGGTGACAAGGAACAACAGATCATCTTTAACAACTACCAAAGACCCCTAGTTATGATGAATCAAGTAGGTGAAACTAGGGAAGGCTGGTCAGGCCAATGGTGATCTAAGGCTCAAGTGATATTGCTAAATTCTTAGTCCGATCCATCTTAGGTCTAAAACATCCAAGCACATGCCAAACCCAAAAACACAAGTTGAACTCAAGTTGCCACAAAAATAGATTGTTTGGATCAAGGTTTTCAATCACATGTGATGAGGCTAAGGTTATGCCAAACTTTCCATAAAATGGGATGCATCACCACGTCACCCCATTCCAACAATGGAATGGGGGATGCCCAAAGATGCACCAAACAAGATACTGGGACGATGGCAGGATGGTCCCATCTTGACACTTGAGATAGTATCCGATGCCGATGTCCCACAGGATGTCTCCTTGAGACTTAAAACTATTTTATGGATATAGCTCACTCACTAAAATAATTTCAAATGTCCGAACTATAATGACTAAGATGACTATTTAAGTAATGTTTTATTTACATTAATTAAGAAACTTGGATAACAAAATCTCAAGTGTTCCAACTTCCTTGCGTTAGAAAATTAGGTGCCATCAAAATTCTCTTTCATTTCATGCAAGCAGTATGTACCAGATATATGTAGTGAAAACAAGCATGCACGTATTTGTCATTCATGAAGCCATCAAGCCAAACTAACTAGAATTTAGGTTCGGCCAAGCCATTCAATCCAAGATCAAACAACCAAATTATAACTAGATCACTCCAATCTAAAACACTGCCAAGGGAAGCATAAGATGGCCTAGCTTGATGTGCATCCCAATATCAAGTCCTCTTCCTTCATGTCAAGTGTATAAAAAAACCCCTACATAGAAAAAGGTTGAAATCTCTCATGTTCAAATCAAAGAGAAATAATTATGCAATTGTTGACATTTTAAATTTATGTGTAAGCAAAAAAGAAGCAGGTCTTCCTACATGATGGTTACAAATAGGAGTATGTTACCTGAACACTACTTTTAAGGAGAGTGTTGACACTTTTGGACACGTAGACATGGCACAACACAACATGGATGGATATCCACTTTCAAGTGATCAGATGAAATTAGAAAAATATACACTTGATACTTCTGAGGAATTTCGTGCAAGGAACTCTAAAGTTTCAAATGTGTTTCAAAAAATAGGCCAAGCAACCCATCTAGGCAACCACCTAAGGTGGACTTAGCCTCCCAGCACCCTACCTTGGCTTGGATGGCCCAAGCACAACGCGAATCTTTGGGCCACATCCATGCATAAGACAGGTGCCTGAGCAAGTACGCTTGCAAATTCGGTCAAATTGGATCAAGTATTTGCTTCAACTTATTATTCGACCATTTAACTTACATAGTATCTAAGCAATACCCCCCATGTAGTTGAGAAAAAGGCTTAGATGAGTTGAGCTGAGCTGAGCTGAGTTGAGTGTCTAAGCAATATCGTCGTCTCCTTTCAAATGCAACTTCCACCAATACAAGTCCTAAGAGCTTAACAAGGTGGGAAAAAAGTGAGCAATAGTGGTCAGCCAGCAATATAGGACTTGGTTGGCAAGAGATTCGATCCTTGAACATCAAATATTACTGAAGGTCGTGGTTTCCTCCCCTCTTCTTGTTCTTTTTTTTTCCAAAATCTTCTTCTCTTTTTTTTTATTTTGGATTTTTTTTTTATGGTGGGTGGGGGGCGGGTTATAGTCCCTTTTGAGTAGCCAAGGTTAAATTCTTGGGCACTAGCTATCACTGCTGGCAGCCCCCACCAATGCTATAGTTTATAAACATGTAGTTTATTTCAACTATTTTCCTACTTTCTTAAGTTCTCATGATATCATATTATCTATATTTCACTACAATGCTAAATCTAATGCCTTTAATTTTGTGGTCATTGCCCTACTTTTTGATTTGGTTATTGCTATGCGATAAATCTTAGCTTTGTTATTTCTTCTAAATTTTAAACAGATTTTCTCCTTTTTTTTTAATTTTCATAATGGGAAGGCCTTGAACTCTAGGCGACTCATTGGGCACTAAGCAATCCCTTGGTTGCCCAACTACTGCCTGCCATCTTCTAAAACAATGGTTTTGAGCGCTGGACGCTTTAAGCAAAGTGTCATTGCATTTTTAACATGAAGTTATCAAGGTTAAGTGGCCAATGAGCATCCTTATGTTTTTAATATAAAGTTATCAAGGTTATGTGGGCACTTCAAGGGAAGTGCCCTTTATATTTTTATTATAAAGATTTTCTTTTTGTGGAAGGGAATTATTAATATAAAGTTATCAAGGTTACTGGACAGCTTAAGCAAAATGTCTTTATATTTTTAATAAAAATTTATCACAATTATATCTCCACCTACGTATGAGTTTTTTTATACAGTTTGTCCCAAGCCCAAATAAAGGAGAAGGGTTGTGATAAGTTGATGGGCAGCATAAAACTATAACCCCATCCTATGAACATGAATCCAATAGAAAAAATCGATAAAGCTAGGGCATTCTTCAAAAGCAACGTACTGCATCGGACCTTAGATGTAGTAGAAAGGGCAAGGGTAGCTAGAGCGGTTCTTGAAAGCATCGCATCACATCGGCATCCAAATGTGACAAAAAATAAGCAAGGGTTTTCACACCTTCATAGACGGATGTGGATAAAGATATTAGTTCAAAACATAAAAATAAAAATAAAAATAAAATATGTTTAGCAACTTAGAATATAAGGTCATTAATAGGAAAGTGGAACTAATAGATATAGTGACTATAAAGAGAATTAACATAAATTGCTAGTAGAAAACCAAGTGAATAAATGAAAAAGCAAAAGAGGTTGATGGTTTTAAACTTTGGTATACACGCAAATGTAGGAATAAAAATGAAGTAGGAATTATAGTAGATAAAAGCCTAAAAGATGAAGTTATAGATATTAAAAGGATAGGAGATAAAGTAATTTTAATTAAATTAGTGATAAATAAGGAGTAGCTTGAGCAGTCATTAAAAGCGATGCATCATATCGGCACCGAGATATGATGAAAAATAAGCAAGGGTTCCCACAGCTTCATAAAAGGATGTGAGTAAAGAAGTTAGTCCAAAAATAAAATAAAATAAAATAAAATAAAATATGTTTAGCAACTTAAAATATAGGGTCATTAATAGGAAAGTTAATAAAACTAATAGATACAATGACTAGAAAAAGAATTAATATAGATTACTTGTAGGAGACCAAGTGAATAGATGAAAAAGCAAAAAAGATTGATGGTTTTAAACTTTGGTATACAGGTAAATATTGGAATAAAAATGAAGTAGGAATTACCGTAAATAAAAGCCTAAAAGATGAAGTTGTAGAGTGGCTCCTAAAAGTAGTGCATCACATCAGCACCCAGATGTGATGAAAAATAAGCAAGGGTTCCCACGCCTTCATAAACGGATGTAGGTAAAGAAGTTAGTCCAAAAATAAAATAAAATAAAATATGTTTAGCAACTTGGAATATAAGGTTGTTAATAGGAAAGTTAATAGAACTAATAAGTACAAAGAATAGAAAGAAAATTAACATATATTGCTTGTAGGAGATCAAGTGAATAGATAAAAAAGCAAGAGTTTGATGGTTTTAAACTTTGGTATATTGGCAAAAATCAGAATAAAAATGGAGTAAAAATTATTGTAGATAAAAGCCTAAAAAAGGATAGAAGATAAAATAATTTTATTAAATTAATAATAAATGAGGAGTCAATAAATATTATTAATGCTAATGCTCCTCAAATAGGTTTAGATAGCATAACAAAGTAAAGTTTTCGGAAGGATATGAATAAACTAATTCAAAAGATTCCTATCGAAAAAAAATATTTATTGGAGAAGATTTGAATGGACATTTAGGAAAGTATAAAATAGGTTTCGAAAGAGTACATGGAGGTTGTTGATTTGGAGAAAGAAATGATGAGAAAAATGATATTTTAAAGTTTGTGATGGCATATGATTTACAATTAGTCAATACATATTTAAAAAAAGGGACTCTTATTTGATAACCTTTAAAAGTGGATAAAATGCTATTCAAATAGATTTCTTCCTTAGTAGAAAGATTAATTGATTGAGTATTTTATCAAGATTATACAATTATACCAAGTGAGAGTCTAACTACACAACATAGATTAATGGTTATGGATGTATGTATTCAGAAATTGAAAAGAAAAACTATAAGGTATAAGAATCCAAGGATTAAGTGGTGGAATTCGAAAGGAGAGAAACTAACTTTTAAAGATAGAGTTATGAAGAAAAAAATTAAGTATAGATGGAAAGATTAATATCATACGAGAAAAGATGGCTACTAGTATTAGAAAAGTAGCTATAGAGGTATTAGAAGAATCAAAAGGAAAAGGACCATATGATAAGAAAACTTGATGGTGGAATAAAAAGCTCAATTAGCAGTTAAGACTGAAAGAAAGTACTATAAAAAACTATCTACATATAAGAATGAAGAAGCATATGAAAACTATAAAATGTAAAAAAGTTAAAAAGACAGTACAAGAGGCTAAATGTAAGACATATAAAGGAATTATATTACAAGCTACAAACTAAAGATAGAGAGAAATATAAAATTATAAGAGTATGAGATAGAAAAACTAGAGATATGTTTCGGATTAAATGCATTAAAGATGAACAAAAAGTTTTAGCTAAGAAGAAAAAGATTAAAGAAAGATGAAGAAATTATTTTAATAAATTATTAAATAAAAATTATGTAGATATTTTAGAATGCTCTATTAGCTTCATTGAAGTTAAAGTTACGGTGTATACTCATAAAATTAGGACATTTGAAGTAAATAAGACTATAAAAAAGTTGAAAATAAGAAAAGCTAATAAGACCTAATAAGATTCCCATAGAAGTTTAAAATTTTTAGATGATGTTAGAGTAAATTGGGTGACAAATTATTTAATAAGATTTTAGAAACTAAAAGAATGTCTAATGAATGAAGAAAGAGCATTATAGTATCAATTTATAAGAATAAAGAAAATATTCAAAATTGCTCTAATTATCGAGGCATTAAACTCATGAATCATACTATAAAACTTTGGAAAAGAATAACTGAACATACGTTGAGATGTACTACTAAAATATTAGAGAATCATTTTAATTTTATGCCACGAAGGTCGGCCATAGAAGCTATTTTCCTTCTTAAAAGGTTAATGGAGATGTATAGAACAAAGAAACAAGATTTTCATATAGTTTTTATTGATTTAGAGAAAGCATATATAAAATTCCTAACAAAATCATATAGTGGATGCTAGAAAAGAAAGGAGTGTGTTGGATATATTAACATAATTAAAGATATACCTGATTAGATAATTACCATGTAAGAACTATTCGTGGTTATACTAACGAATTTTCTATTACAATAGGCTTACCTTAAGGATCTGCTCTTACTCCTTATGTTTTTGCTTTAGTTATATATGAGCTTACTAGATATATTCATAATGATATTTCATGGTATATGTTATTTGCAGATGATATAGGACTAGTAGATAAAACGAAGGTTGGAGTTAATAATAAGTTAGAATTATGATGAAATACATTAGAGAGAAAAAAAAGGTAGAGGTAAACCAAAAATCATATAGAAGTGATAAAAAAAAAACTTAGAATTTTTGCACCTTATATAAAAATATGACTCAGAACAAAGCTGAATGAAGAAAAAAGATTCAAGTAGCCAACCCTAACTAGTTTTGAATTAAGGCTTTGTTGTTGCTGCTGTTATTGTAAATTTATCACAATTATATAAACACTTTATGTGATGTGTCATTATGTTTAAATATAAAATTAGGATGGTTTAATATCGATTTAAGTATCTCAATACACATTAATTAACCTCAAATGAACGTAATGAATAACTTAGACAACTGCATATGCATGACTATGCTTTGGACAAGCATCAATCCATGTCTGCATGCTTAGGTTTCTGGAGGCTTGCCATCTCTGACACTTGGAGACTGGTCTGGCAACTTCATTAAATCTAGCACCTATATATAGACACCCTTGCTATCACTAAATCTAGCACCGCTAAGCAGTGTTGGTGTTAGCATCTCATATCTGTGACTCATCAAGATTCTTATAACTGTAGACCCGTAATCTGCCAGAACAGGAATACATGCTATTTAATGTCTACAAAGATTTTTACATGCAATTTATTGAGTTCATATCAGCAAGCGAAGATAGTTTACCTCTGATTTTTTTTCCTATAAGAATATAGTAGTAAAGATCAAGAGATAAATGGTCACCTTCCTTGAATCATCTAGCATGCATTAAGCCAGAATATGAAACATGACATAGGAATCACACAGTGCTTATACATTAAGAAACATACAAATGCCTTAAATTTCAAATTCATACAGTTCCTTTTGGAGCCCAATCTATGACTCAATTTCATTTATAGCACCTTTCAAGTCTGTCAAATATTTTATTACTAGTAAATCAGAAATCAGAAAATACAAAATGTAGCAGACCACTTACAATTTATGTATGTATGCCAAGTATTTTAATAACTAGCGGATTAGAGACAGGAAAGAAATTTATTAAAAAGAAATATATCAGATTATTTGAGATTGATTTATACAAACTGAAATTCTCTCATATATCATATACCAAGATTAACACATTGAGACTAGCACATTTCAATATTCATAATTTAGGCAACTAGAAAGATCAAAATAGTGTAGCTTGAAAGTTTAAATTCTTGAAAAAGGCTAAAAATTGATTCAAATCATATTCACCAAAAGAACATGTTATCCACCTAAATGAATATTCAGTAAGAACCCAAAGAAAAACCGATTTAGTTGTTTTTCAAGGAAACAAACTTTCTTTTGTTTCCTTAAAAAAGTTAATGTTTAGAAGGCATGTTACATATTGCGTGATTGGAAGACTCATTGGCAACACTTCCAAATAGCTCTCCAGTTCCAATTTCTGTGTTTCCAGCTGTTGCTCCATTGTTTTTCATGATAATTTTGCAAGCTTTTCATTTCTATTTCTATTTTTCTATTATTTTCCATGGATGTTTCCGTGATTCATATAACAATAATCATACTGGTTATATGGAATCAGAGTCATCATTAGCAATCCTTCACCAATCAAACTTGTTGAAGGCTACATGTACGATCACTGTAAATTTGCCCAACTCCTTTTTCACAACTCCCATGTAAATTATGCATCCGCATCCACTTTCTTGTTGATTTGGCATAAACCAAAGCCCCCAGCATCCTGGCTGACATCTCCTTTTAATAACTGCAATGGCCAGGATTGAACTCAGGTCCCGTGCATGCACACCAAGATACTTCACCCACTCAACCAGTTAGCACTATCACACGTTGATAATAGATATTTAAGTCCCAAACTTATTTACAAACAATTTAGCTGTCTAAAATCACCACAAAATAAAGCAAAATGGGGCCCTCCATTTTGTGGCCAGAAAATATCCACAAAACCTATCTTGATAAAACATGTTTGTTTGCTATGCAGAAGCTAGAACTTGTTTCATACTTAATGAAGCTTTAAAAAGGATGCAAACATTTTTCAAAAATAAACAAACCCTGATTAACTAAAATTAAGGGTTAAACTCAAGATTTTTCCTTAGAATGGAGAAAGCTGTTCATCTGAAATCAAAATGAATAAAAAAAGCATTCTAAAACTGTTTTGCCATAAAGTTTTCCAAAATTTGTAAAATATTTACATTTAGAATTTAGAATTTGTAAACACTTACTATAATCATGAATGTTAAATACTTTCTTATCTAATCAATCAAAAGATACAAACATCTGAGGACATCTAAATGGATTTTATTCATGAAGGGACTTACCTTTAATTTAACCAAATATCAGCCAATATGAATTTCTAAACACATCTAGGCATGCTGGATCTAGTAAGTCCAAAAAGTGAATCTAACTGACAGCTAAACCCTAGAAATTGGCATATCTTCCTTGTTAATTCTGCATGTTTCTTAATTCCTTTTCCCTTTCTCCATCCAAGTTGATAGATTTGACAGATAAGTTCTCTTTAATAACTCATAGAAAATCACCATAGCTGATATTGTACAATTTTTCACCATTGACCCTAAATTGAAGAAATATTTATTTATTATATTCATAATGTTGATGTGATCTAATGGATTTTGTGAAGTTTCACCACCACTTTGTCAGCTAATCTTTGTTGGGAACATTTTGATACCGCTATCTCTTCCACCCACATATAATGGAAGCATTCTTCATATCGTGGAAGCTAATAGCAATATGACCTTAATTACTGTTTGATGGATGGATAAGATTACTGATGATCGGATAAGATGAGATTTTTTAAATTTTGCTATGGTTATCTCCAACTCTGGATAAAACGATTTGAAGGTTCTGATCTCCGGTGAGATCCCCGTGATCAGAACAATCCGATCAAAACTCTTATCATGAAGATAAGCCTGGATTAAAATATTGAATCCGGTTGGTGCGGAAACGATATCAGTAAACAAAATTTGAACAATCATGGCAATCATTTCTTAAACAGAGAAAATGATTGCATACCTTTTTACTAAAGATTTTTGTTGAATTTCTTCGTGAATAAGGAAGCGTCCGTGCGTGAAGACTCCTTTGCGTGAAGGCTTCTGCACTGGATACTCTTCAGAAGAATGGAGAAGCTCTTTGAAATCGCTGATTCTTCTTGGAAATAAACGGGATAATCTTTAATCCTCAACTCCCTGAATGAGCAAGGGGTATGGCCAAGGAAATAAGCAAGAATTTTGGTGAATAAAAATCAGCCGAGTTCTTTGTGTTTTTCTTTTCTGGATCGCTCTGTCTTTTTCTATTCTTAAAAATGCATAGTTTTCTCTAAACAGATGAAGACGGATGGATGAAAATGAAAAAGATTTCTACTTTTTCTCTGATCATGGAGCTCGCTATTTATAAATGGAAAGCGATATACTGATCGAAGAAAGCGTCGCGTCCCTACGGGAGAGACGCTTCTCATCATTATCCAAAGATGGGCGAAGAAGAAGATACCGCTTCGTAAAAAAACACGTTGTCTCTGAGAAAGATTTCTTCTGCGCCTGATCTGAGAATATCATGCCCAACTTACAATGTGCCGGTTGGTCTAGAGGCTGATTGGGACCAAGGCCCATGGAGCCTAAACCCAAATTCCTCAAACCACCCATGGCCTCCACTTTGGTCACGGATCTATGTTACAAAGTTTAAAATCAAACACAATATTAGGCGGCATTACTTGTTCATCGCGTCACCTAAAATTTTAAAAATGAATTCTTAAAATTTAGGAGCGAGTTTCCTTTTATTGTCTACACCTTGGACTTCACGGGACACACATAACCTAGCTCCCAAGAATATTGTCCTTACACTGCCATTCCCTATGACTCGGGATAATATTCTTAGTCATGATTTATTTTCACCAGAAAATCATAACTGCACTCCAGGATATGCGCAACATTTACGTCGAGATAAAATAAATTGCCACATAAGACAATCACATCCCTGACCTATGAGATCAATACGCAAATGGTTCCTTCATGCGACACTCGAATATTGGCATCAAGTAATTTGTGTACTATCACTTGTCCAATATCCATCTAACACCTTGAGCTCTAGGTTCCCTCATATCCATCCACTGAGCGTCATGAATCAACCTGTCGATTGATCATGTCTACGCTCGATCTATAAAGATGACTATGCATAGTTTTAAGATAGATTAATTTGAACCTCTTAAAAGAGTGATTACTTTTTCATAGAAAGTATATAATGACTATATTGCGAGTATGTTCTCAGACCCTAGTGGCATATGCCCAACCCACCGAGTATCAATCATTTATGGACTTTGCTTATTTGGTGAATCAAAGCATATACGCTATAAGTCTGAGTTCAGTGATTTGCTCAAGCTTAAGAATAATCGTACCCTCAGCTGAGTCAAATTTCATGATAGTACATTTCAAATTTTATTCTCATATAAGTCTGTCAATACGCAATATGCGTACTAGTATACTAATTCGAGAATCCCTCTTAAATAGTCAAGACAAACTATTTCTCCAATTGAAAATTACATATACTTCAATTCTCATAATAAAGCGCCTAACTTTATTAAAATTGTGACAATTGTATTTTGAATGTAATAAAATGATCTCATGTCTTCTGTACTCATGCATAAAGCATCTCAAGCACTCAAGATCATTATTTCTAACATTCGTAGACCTTTCAGGAGCATTACATACAAGTATATAGGATGCAAATATCAAATTATTTATTATATATCATCTGATGTCAATCATCATAAAAAAATATGTCTTTTAGACCATAATTTCCAACATACTCCCACTTGAGCTAAAATATACTACCAAAACCTAACTCCCATCCCCTCACCATGACTTGTAAAAAAATTTCCCTTGAGGGTCTTGATAAAGGGATCAGCTAAGTTCTCCAATGAGGCGATCTTGAGCATTTCCACTTCTTTCCGCTGCACAAACTCTCGGATCAAGTGAAACTTGCGCTCAATGTGCTTGCCTTTAGTGTGATAACGAGGTTCCTTCACTTGAGCAATCGCAGCCGTATTGTCATAATACAGTGTTAGGTCTCTCAATTAAAGGTACAATCTTCAATTCTATAAGAAACTTTCTTAGCCAAACTACTTCTTTTGCAGCCTCAGATGCTGCCACATACTCAGCTTCCATGGTGGAGTCTGCGATACAAGATTATTTCACACTCCTCCAACTGATAGCAGCACCACCTAATGTAAATAGAAAACCAGATGTAGATCTTCTAGAATCTTTATCCGCCTGAAAATCAGAATCAGTATATCCCATTGGGATAAGCTCATCATTATGATATACAAGCATATAATCTTTCGTTCTCCAAAGATACTTGAAGATATGCTTGACAGCTATCCAGTGTTGTATCCCTAGGTTTGACTGATAACGGCTGACCATACCTACGGCGTAACAGATATCAGGTTTCATGCATAACATGGCGTATATGAGGCTACCAACAGCCAAAGCGTATGGTACCTTACTCATTGTACATTTTTCCTCATCAGTCTTGGGATATTGGTCCTTTTATAGAGGAGCACCATGCCTGAAGGGTAACATACCCTTTTTGGAGTCGTGCATTGAGAACCTGTGTAGAATCTTATCTATATAAGCCACCTGAGATAAACCCAATGTTCTTGCCTTTCAATCTCGTAAAAGTTTGATCCCAAGAACATAGCTAGCATCTCCGAGATCTTTCATACTGAACTAATGTGATAGCCAAATCTTGACTGAGGACAATGCTGCGACATCATTGCCAATAAGCAACAAATCATCTACATATAATAAAATAAACACTACAGCTTTACCATCTAATCTCTTGTAGACACATGGCTCATCAAGGTTTTGATTAAAACCATAGGATTTAATCGCCTGTTCGAATCTAATGTTCCATGATCTGGATGCTTGTTTAAGTCCATAAATAGACCTTTTAAGCTTGCAAACCACGTTCTCTTGGCCTCGAGATATGAACCCCTCTGGTTGGACCATATAAATAATCTCGTCAAAATATCTATTGAGGAAAGCGGTCTTGACGTCCATCTGCCAAATCTCATAGCCAAAATGAGCTGCTATGGCCAAGAGAATCCGAATCGACTTTAGCATGGCAATAGGTGAAAAAGTTTCCTCATAATCTATACCCTCCTTATGGGTATAGCCCTTTGACACCAACCGTGCTTTGAAGGTTTCAACCTTCCCATCCGGTCCTCTCTTCCTTTTGTAGATCCACTTGCACCCAATGGGTCTGATAGAGGTGGGCACTGGGCCGTGCCGAATTTAAATTTTTTTTTCGTGCCGTGCCTGGCATGGCCTATTTGTTAATGGGCCGTGCCAGGCATGGCACGGTAATTCTTAAGGCACGATGGGCCTGGGTAGTTTTGAAAAAAAAAAATTGGGACTTCTATAAATAGATAAACTCTCCCTCATTCTTATCACACCAAACCAACTCCTCTATTAGTAGATTAGTAATTTAATTTTTAGTTTGCAAGTATTCTTACAAGTGGCAAGTGCCCAAGCAAGTAGTCAAATGCTACAAGGTCACTTCTTGTTGAGAGGCGAGAGCGCAAGAGAAAGCTCACAAATCTCGGCACCACGCCTCCACCTCTGATCTTTTCTCAATTCCTTTTTATGGGTTAGTTTTTTTTTTCATTTATTAATTAAATATTTTAGATATGGTATCTTTTAACGAAAGTAATTTTAATATGCACCCTTTTTCTGAGGGTGAGGAAACTAATCCCCAAGGACGCCAACCCCAATCCTAACTCCAAGTTCCATCTAGACCTAGTATCAGTGAGTGTCAAACCTCTTCTCGTAAGAGGACTAGTAATGTTTGGATTGATTTCGATAAAATTATGGTTGATGGAGTCTATAAAGCAAAATATAAAATATGCAAAACTTTACGGTTGTTCTAGTGCTGAAGGAACAGGGCATCTAAGAAGACATCAAGAGAGTCATAGGATGTATGATTCCCGTCAGCAATGTGTCCTTAATATACAAGAGGGATCACTTGTAGGCAATTTTACATATAACCACGAAAATCAAAGAAAATTACTGGTAAGATGGATAGTTCAGGATGAATTACCTTTTAGTTTATCTGAATCTTATAATTTTGAAAGATATGTTCAATTAGGCCTACAACCTGCTTATAAAAGAACTAGTAGCCGTACCTTTAGAAGAGTGGCTATGACAAACTTTTTAGCAATGAAACAAAGTTTAACGGAAAGCCTCTCAAATTTAAATGTTAGAATTTCTTTAACTTCTGATATTTGGTCGGCATCTGAAGATAGTAATTATTTTATTGTTGTTACTGCTCATTATATTGATAATGATTGAAAATTAAATAAACGAATTATTGCTTTTCGTGCTTTTGATTTTCCGCATTCAGAACAATAAATTTTAAATATTATTTATCAAACCGCATGCTAATATAATATTAATAATAAAATAATGTTAATTACTTTTAATAATGCATCTAATAATAATTCTGCTATTGCATTATTAAACGACTCTTTGCATCCCATTTTAGATGGACAATTATTTCATATTAGATGTGCATATCATATATTAAATCTTTCTGCTCAATCTGGCATGAACATAATTCAATAAGTTATTTCAAAAATTAGAAATATAGTTTCTTTTATTCATGCTTCAAGGTCAAGACTTCAAGAATTTAAACAATTATGTGTAGATCATGGTAAACATTTTAAAAAATTTAAACTTGATGTAATAACTTGTTGGAATAGTACCTATGACATGATACATGATGCATATCCATACAAAACTTTGCTTAAATTAATAAACGTGATTAGGATTTACATTGACTAAAGCTGATTAGAATCAAGGTAAAATTTTAGAAGATTTTTTGGTTACTTTTTGTAAAGTTACAAATGTTCTTTCAGGTATTTATTATCCAACTTCTTGTTCATTTTTACAAAAAGCATATGTAATTAGTGAAATTTAAAGAATATAGATATCATGAAGTTTTAATGCCTATTATACGTAATATAGAAACTAAATGGAATGAATATTGGAATAGGATATGTCCATTGCATAGCTTAGCTGCTGTTTTTGATCCTAGAGTTATTAAATGGTGTAATTTTTTTAATTGATCAATATTGTGAGAACATGAATCAAAATCCTGAACCTGCTAAAGATGAGGTAATACGACTTCTTAATGATATTTATGATTTATATAATGATAAAATTTGTGGATCTAGAATACCTGCTCAAAGCTCTGCTTCTTCTAGATCTCATCCGTCATCTATTTTTTCATTCATTAGAAGACACGCCCATGCTTCATCTTCTTCATCTTTAAGTAATGAATTGAAATTTTATTTACGAAACGATCAAATAGAAAGTCTAGATGTATTAGCTTGGTGGAAGTGTTAAAAATCAATATTCTGTTATGTCTACCATTGCACGAAATATTTTAGCTGTGCCGATGTCCACATTAGCATCGGAATCCGCTTTCAGTGCAGGTTGACGTATTTTTGGACGAAAAGAGAAGTAGGATGACTGACGAGACAGTTGAGATGCTTATCTGCTTCAAAGATTGGTTGGATGCTGAGGCGAGGCTTCAAGATAAAGGTGGACATGACTTAACCAGCGAAGATGATGATGATACAAATACTACTGATGGCTGATGAGTGAGTCATTTTTACTTTTATAATTATATATTTTTATTTTTTAAATTGTTAAAAACTTAAAGTAAGTCATCTTTTTTTTTTCTTTCTATTTTTTTCTCCTTACTTATTGTATTATGTTCTGAAGGTCAGGCCTAGCCCCCTCCCTTCTATACCATTTTGATTTTAAATTAATAAACTGGTAGGAGTCTATGCCAAACCCCCCACCATTAAGGTGGCTTCATATTAATAATTTTTTTTATTCCTAATAATTTTTTAATTTAAAAAAATATTTTTTTACAAATTTTTTTTATTTGAGCCGTGTCGGCCCAGGTTGGGCCGGCATGGCTAACAGAAAAAATTTTTCGCGCCCAGAACGGTCTACTGGGCCGTGCTTGGCACGGCCCATTTGGGCCTGGGCCGTGTCGTGCCATGGGCGGCACGGCCCAGTGCCTATCTCTAGGGTTTGATCCCAGCTGGTGCATCTACAATATCCCAAACTTCATTCGAGTACATAGATTCCATTTCCGATTCCATAGCCTTTGCCATTGGTCTACATCTACATCCGTGATAGCTTCATCGTAACTAGTGGGATTCAATTCTTGTTCATTGGAGATCGCCACATAGGATTCTCCAAAGAACATAAACCTATTAGGTGGTCTCAAAATCCTCCCACTGCGACGAACCACGGGTGTTGCATCTAATACTAGTTCGGTAATAGGTGTTTCATCCTTATCATTATATCTTGAATTGAAAGATGATCCCTCACGTGTTTGTTCTTGTAGAACCACCTTTTTAGGATCAGCGGTACTAATACAATCATCTTTCAATAATCTAGCATTCGTGCTAACGAACACATTTCGACTCTCAGGATTATAGAAGTAGCCGCCTACAATTCCTTTTGGAAAACCAACCCAGTAGCAAAGTATAGATCTTGATCCGAATTTAGACATCTTTTTAGTCAATACATAAGCAGAACATCCCCATACTTTAAGGTACCTTGGATTGAACTTACGTCCAGTCCACATCTCATAGGGAGTCTTAGGTACTGACTTAGATGGAACTAAATTCAAAATATATGCTGTCGTTTCTAGAGCATATCCCTAAAAGGATTATGGTAAACTCGCATGACACATCATGCATCTTACCATCTCAAGTAAAGTTCTATTTCTCCTTTCTGCTACCCCATTCTGTTGTGGTGTTCTAGGAGCAGTAAGCTGAGAAACAATGCCATTGTCAACGAGGAACTGTTTATATTCTTCAAAAAGGTATTCACCTCCACGATCTGATCTAACAGCTTTAATTGGTTTTTCCAATTGATTCTCAACTTCAGCCTAACTTTGTACAAGCCTCAGACTTATGTCGCATCAGATAAACGTATCCATATCTTGAGTAATCATCAGTAAAAGTAATGAAATGCTCAAAACCTCCTCGGGCATGTACCATCATTGGTCTGCATACATTAATGTGCACCAACTTCAGTAAATCAGAGGCCCTAAGGCCTTTGGTCTTAAAAGACCTTCTAGTCATTTTTCCTTCCAAACAGGATTTGCATTGAGGCATTTTATCCATATCCAATGGACCCAAGGATCCATCATGGATAAACCTCTTAATCCTATTAAGGTTTATGTGACCTAGTCTTAAATGTCAAAGTGTTTCCTCATTGTGTTCAGCTTTTCTCTTATTTGAGATAGTATGCATTATTCAGTGTCATTGGATGTGGGAGTCATTGGATGTACATAATATAAATTTCCTAATCTTGATCCTCTACAAATTTCTTTACCATTTCTACTAATGAAAACATCAGAATGGAAAGAAGCATTGTAACCATAGGAAATCAAACATGCTACTGAAATTAAGTTTCTTTTAATGTCTGGTACATATAAGCAGTCATCCAATACAAGTTTTTTGTTACATCCAAAAGATAAACTAACTCTACCAATACTAGTAGCTCCCACTTTTACTCCTATCCCTAGCCTCAGTAATATCTCTCCTCTATTGAGTTTCCTGGTTACCTGAAACCCCTGCAATGAATTGCATATGTGATTAGTGGCTCCTGAATCTACAATCCAGGATACAGTAGAATCCACCACTAAACATGTTTCAATAACGAAGATATTACCTGTTGCATTCTTCTTGGCAATTAGTTTTGGACAGTGTCTTCCAGTGCCCTTTCTGGTTACAGTGAAAACATCTCTCTTTTACTGCTCCTTTAGCGGTCTTGGTCTGTTTGATCTTGCCACTGGCTACCTTAGGATGTTGCTGCTTCTTTCCTTTGGGCCTTTTGGGCTTAGAAGAAGCCTTAGTAAAGTGAACTGCCTTTTCTTTCCCTAGAATATGCTCACAGCTGATTGCAGCTCTTTCATGAGCTCTGGGAGGGTCATGCCAAGTTTGTTCATTGAATAGTTAAGCTTGAATTGATCAAATGAAATTGAGAGGGTTTCCAGCGCTATATCTATTTGAGTCTTTTGGTCGATCTACCCAAATCGATGGCCTCATATAAGTATAGCCCATCACTTTATGCATAGCTCTCAGACTGGGGTACCTTCAGCCATACGAGGATTGATCAGCTTCCTAATAGCACTTTGTCGTGCAGCCCTGCTCGAATGAGCGAACATCTCTTGGAGACAAAATCATATCATAAGCCGTCTCCATGTTTTGATGTTGCTGCTATAGCACTGGGCTTAAGGAAGCCAAGATATAGCATTTGGCCATCTCATCAACCTTGTTCCATTTTTCAAATTCAAGCTTTTCATTATCCATTGGGTTTTACCCAACTGAGAACAGATATTTGTTAGGACATACTTATACCCAGCCGAAGTGAGTACTATGTCCAAATTTCTCTTCCAATTCAAATAGTTTGGTCCGGTTAACTTATTATCATTAAGTATAGAAGCAAGTGGGAAAAATAATGATGACATCTGAAATATAAATAATGGCATACATGCATCACTTATATATGCTCCATAAATATTCTTTTAACATTAAGATTACTAAGTAGCAAAAACTTTTAAAAAAATCTACAAAGTCTCAATGTAACAGTGTATTGACCTCCATAAAAATGAGTCAACCCAAGTCCCACCTGGTCATAGTCCCTAAGTGCTGATCCAACAGCCTTACTTGGTTATGATCACTGCTTTGGTTTTTGGCTCCTATCATCATAGGTCAAGTGTTAACCAAGGTTTAATCTTCTGAGATTAACAAGTTTGAAAACTCCATCCCTAATAGGGTTCACGCGTGTGACACGAGTAAGTGTTCAAACAAGACACCCTAAATTATTCATTTAATTCTTAGAACTATGTAAACTAATGACATCCCATCCCTAATGGGGGTCACGCATGTGACACGAGTAAGTATATCATATGCAATAAAGAATTAAATATTTTACTAAAAATTCTTCCACTATAGCTGATGTATGTATTCCATCCCTAATGGGGGTCACGCATGTGATACGAGTAAGCACATGCATCATAGCAAGAATCAACCTTTTCGGGAAGCCGCGGGTTACATGTTACCCTCACACACTTGATAATTTGTTAATTAAGTTTTTGTATGGTTTGTAATTTACCTTATGTCCAAATGGCCTTGGACATACCTTTAATCACATAACAATTATGTAATAAATTTTTGATTAACTCCCATCCATAATTATCATAATTATCATAGATGATTTGGTTTCTAACCTATTCAATCATGCCAATTTAGGATCTTTTAATCATTTAATTATATAACTCATAATATTCTAATGAGTGATACCATGGCAATAAAACATGCATGCAATATACATAAGCAATAAAAAAATTAAATAATAAATTGCTGTGCTAGCACAAATGGCAGAGGGATCCCGAAACCATAATCATCTTGGCCGTCCCTTTCTAATTAACAGGATGCTTTGGTCAAGAAAAATAAATATCCTAATAATATTGGTCTCATGTGGGCTTAGGAGGGCTGGCGCTACTTCCTTGTAATCGCCACTACCACGTATTCCCATTCTTAAATGCCTCGTTCAAAACTCTTTTCCAACTAAATAGCTCTCTCTCTCTCATCTCTCTCATCCTTCAATCTTCCATTACCTTTTCTAAATCCATTCAGGCCAGAACCTTAGCCTAGTGGCTTGGTCCCCTTTTTTCCTTTTCTTTTATTTAAAGGATTTTCTTCCACTGGATTCAAGTGCCACCCTTTCTTTAGGATTTTTAATCCTTTTCTTAATCCTCTTTTCTTTCACCGCTGCATGGGGATTTCAAGATGCACCGAAGTCTGGGAGGAAAAGTCTTCACGCTTTGACCAGCCTTCACATCTTCCTCTGCACGGAACTCCATGCACCGGAACTCCAAGTGACGAAGCCATCCACATCTTCCTCCCCACCGTACGTGAGGATGTGGACTCTCACAGACTTCGCCTCATGAAGCCACGGCCTGGGAATCTTCTCTCCACGTTCCGCGCTTTTGCCCAACCAAACGAATTCCTGTCCACAGACGTCCCACGACGCTTCCACCCAACCGGACAGCTGAATGTCGGTCAAGGTCAGGGAGGAAAAACATCTGACTTCTTCCCTTCCGCATGGAGTCCCAATCATCCGATCTAGTTCCACATCGTCCAATCCCAAAGAAGTCTTTCGGAAGGAACCACGTGGAGTCCACGGAAGAAGGGAGCCCCATCTGTATTCCGTTCGTTCCAAGAAGAAGGGAGGAACTCGTTCCCAGATGCGTGGAGTCCAAATGTTTCTTCTTTGTCAAGTCCGGACGTTCCAGGAAGTAGGGAGGAAAAACAGCATCCTTCTTTGTCGAGTCCGGACGTTCCAGGAAGTAGGGAGGAAAAAACGGACGGAAGATCTACGGCCTATTCTAATATTTTCCATCTTCTTGGAGAGAGGAGGCATCCATGTAGATTACTTATTATCAAAACCAACGCTCTGATACCAGTTTTTGTTTGATGGATGGATGGGATTACCGATGATCGGATAAGGTGAGATTTTTTAAATTTTGCTATAGTTATCTCCAACGCTGGATAAAACGAGTTGAAGGTTCTGATCTCCGGTGAGATCCCCGTGATCAGAACAATCCGATCAAAACTCTTATCATGAAGATAAACCTGGATTAAAATATTGAATCCGGTTGGTGTGGAAACGATATCAGTAATCAAAATTATGAACAATCATGGCAATCATTTCTTAATCAGAGAAAATGATTGCATACCTTTTTACTAAAGATTTATGTTGAATTTCTTCGTGAATAAGAAAGCGTTCGTGCGTGAAAACTCCTCTGCGTGAAGGCTTCTGCACTGAAGACTCTTCAGAGGAATGGAGAAGCTCTCTGAGATCGCTGATTCTTCTTGGGAATAAACGGGATAATCTTTAATTCTCAACTCCCTGAATGAGCAAGGGGTATGGCCAAGGAAATAAGCAAGAATTTTGGTGAATAAAAATCAGCCGAGTTCTTTGTGTTTTTCTTTTCTAGATCTCTGTCTTTTTCTATTCTTAAAAATGCATAGTTTTCTCTGAACAGATGAAGATAGGCGGATGAAAATGAAAAAGATTTCTACTTTTTCTCTGATCATGGCGCTCGTTATTTATAAATGGGAAGCGATATGCTGATCGAAGAAAACATCGCATCCCTACAGAAGAGACGCTTCTCATCATCATCCAAAGATGCGCGAAGAAGAAGACACCGCTTCGTAAAAAAATACATTGTTTCTAAGAAAGATTTCTTCTGCGCCTGATCTGAGAACATCATGCCCAACTTACAATGGACTGGCAGGTCCAGAGGCTCATTGGGACCAAGGCCCATAGAGCCTAAGCCCAAAGTTCTCAAACCACCCATGGCCTCCACTTTGGTCACGGATCCATGTTACAGAGTTTAAAATCAAACACAATATTGGACGGCATTACTTGCTCATCGCGTCACCTAAAATTTTAAAAATGAATTCTTAAAATTTAGGAGCGAGTTTCCTTTTATGGTTATACCTTGGACTTCGCGGGACACACATAACCTAGCTCCCAAGAATATTGTCCTTACACCACCATTCCCTATGACTCGGGACAATATTCTTAATCGTGATTTATTTCTACCAGAAAATTATAGCTGCACTCCAGGATATGCGCGACATTTACGTCGAGATAAAATAAATTGTCACATAAGACAATCCCATCCCTGACCTATGAGATCGATACGCAAATGGTTCCTTCATGCGACACTTGAATATTGGCATCAAGTAATTTGTGTACTATCACTTGTCCAATATCCATCTAACACCTTGAGCTCTAGGTTCTCTCATATCCATCCACTGAGCGTCATGAATCAACCCGTTGATTGATCATGTCTACACTCGATCTATAAAGATGACTATGCATAGTTTTAAGATAAATTAATTTGAATCTCTCAAAGGAGTGTTATTACTTTTTCATAGAAAGTACATAAATGATTATATTGCAAGATGTTCTCAGACCCTAGTGGCATATGCCCAACCCACCGAGTATCAATCATTTATGGACTTTGCTCATTTGGCGAATCAAAGCATATACGCTATAAGTCTGAGTTTAGTGACTTGCTCAAGCTTAAGAACAATCGTACCCTTATAGCTATGAGTTAAATTTTATGATAGTACATTTTCAAAATTTATTCTCATGTAAGTCCGTCAATACGCAATATGCGTACTAGTATATTAATTCGAGAATCCCTCTCAAATAGTCAAGACAAACTATTTCCCCAATTAAAAATTACGTATACTTCAATTTCTCATCATAAAGCGCCTAACTTTATTAAAATTGTGACAATTATATTTCAAATGTAATAAAATGATCTCGTGTCTTCTGTACTCATGCATAAAGCATCTCGAGCACTCAAGATCATTATTTCTAACATTCGTAGACCTTTTAGGAGCATTACATACAACAAGTATATAGGATGCAAATATCAAATCATTTATTATATATCATCTGATGTCAATCACCATAGAAAAATTATATCTTTTAGACCATAATTTCAACAACTACAACTTTAAACCAATGTACCATCTGCCTGTTCTAATGAGCATGTTATGTGTGAAAGCTCACAGGCCACATAATGGCAAAATTAAAATTGAAAATAAAAATACAATATTTAATTAAAATATTTTAATGAAATAAATTAATCAGCATCTTGCTGACCCTTACTAAGTTTTTATATTGGCATTGTTCAAAATAAAACAAGTTCGTTCTTGAAACCTCATATTAAACGCATGAGATTTTGAAGAACATAGTTTTGCTTTGTCTTATGCATCAATAGTGTGGAAAAACTAGCATTGGATGTTTGATAATAGCTTGACATTAGTAGTATTTGAAGGAGTTGTATGACGTCCCAAATTCCACTACCTCAACAAATCATGCCATCTTCAGATTATGTCTTCACATATATAGAAAGCACATCTTATGCTCCATAAACCCCTATTTTCATCAACCAAGAATGCAACCTTTCAATACAACCATCAATAAATCAACTATCATGACAGCCATAACAAAGGACGCTAAGGTTTTTAAATCTCGTTGGATAGAGGTGTCTCAATTTTTTCGTAAACGAGATGCCCGCATCTCGTCTAGTGTCAATCCTCAACCCGGTCAGGCATCCCAATACTTTTTTAAAAATTTATTTATAAAGCTTTAATGTTTTATTTAATTTTTAAAAATATTATAATTTTAAAGTTATATATTTATAATAAATTAGATCTCTTTAAAATTGACACTATAATGTATTATAACCGATATAAGATAGCCGAGATCGATCTCAAAATTTCTCTAAAATAAAACATCTTAGTTGTCTCGAATCCTGTCCCATCGAGATTTGAATCACCGAAGGAAACAATTTTGAGGAGAAAGAAGACAATGAAAGAAAAAAAAGCATCTACTGCCTAAGAAACCAGATTAGAGAACCAAAAGTCCAAAAATGCCCACAAAAAAGTTCCTAGGACATAATTGGCTGTGAACCAGTCAGCCTAACTTAAATAAGTTCTTAGGTGGACATATTTAACAACAAATATAGGTAAGTTTTTTTTGGGGAGGAGAGGATACCAACAAAAAGGTTTAAAAAACCAAAAGAAAGAAAGAAAAGGAAAAGAAAGGAAAAAAGGAACAAAGAAAAGAGAAAAAAAAAAAAAAAAGGAGAAAAGGAGGGGTAACTCAACTCAACTCATCTAAGCCTTTTCCCAACTACATGGGGTCGGCTACAAGAATATGTTTCCTCCACTCTGCTCTATTCAGGACCAAATCGATATTCAAATTACAAATAGTTATATCTTTTTTAATTATTTCTATCCATGTTAGTTTAGGTCTACCTCTACCTCTATCCTTACCATGAATTGTTAAAAGATCACTCTTTCTAACTAGAGCATCTAAAGGTCTATGTTGTATATGTCCAAACTATCGTAATCGATTTTCTCTCATTTTATCTTCAATTAGGGCTACTCCTATCATTTATCTTATATGTTTATTTATAATTTTATCTTTTAAAATTTTACCACATATCCATCTTAACGAGAAAAGGAGGGGTTAAAAAGTGAAAATCGGCTACAAAGGCCAAGTCATACGAGACATGGGTTGTTGAGGTTGCAAGGGGCATCAGGCATGGGACTTAGCAAAAAGGGCACTAGGATGCCATAGCCAAATAAGGTTGAAATAAAGAGTAAAGCCCAGAAGTTTGTGAGAAGAGAGTAAACAACAGGAAAAGAAAATTGTTGGACTAGAACCAGCCCATACATAATTTGAAGCAAAATTCCTAATGCCCAAGACTACCTGATTTCAGGTTAATCCAATAGTCTTTAGGCAAAGCCTATATTTTTCTCTCCCAACCTCCGGCCTCACCACATGACACATCAGCTAAAGCCTTTCACACTTGACATCCATTATTGTACTCCAACCCACTAAAAGGGCTATCGGAGACACCGCGGGAACCAAGACATATCCAAGGAAAAGCACAAAACTCATAAAAGGGTGAACCAGAAACAAAAAATAGAAAGAAGTGCTACAATACATTATCATTCTCCACACCATCCACTTTTATACTTTTAGTACCCCTTGTAGAGGCTCTTATCAGTATAAAAGTATATATTAACCACAATTCACAATCCAAAAGAAAAGATAAAAGCCTTGAAAGTGCTTCCACAGTAGACTCTACTAGTGAAAACATAGACCTCCAATCAATGAAAATGGAAACCATTGACATGTCACCTTTAGTTGCATATCCCCAAACACTCAAATATGCAGTACATGTAGATTATTCGACCCACTAGGACCTCACCCAATCCCTAGGTGATAGCCCTTAGGGCGCTAGGCACCCAAAGCACAACTCACTAAAAGCTAGAGCAAAACAACTAGCAACACTAACATCATCACATCAACGAAAAACCATAGCATTTTCATTGATGAAATACAACCAGTTTTTCTTCTAGCTCACCTAGTGGTGGGGGCACCAGGATCAGACAGAGATTAATGAGCTCATTATGAAATTTTTACTTTATGTTGGTTTGACTTTAAGTACTGTAATCAAGTTTTGTCAGTATGAGTCCAATAATTTTATTTGAGTCAAGTATAAGTCCAGTAATTTTATTTGAGTCAAGTCAAAATTTATTGAGTCAAAATGTAAGAAGTTGAAGACCCAAGACCATAAAGAACCGCATTTAGTGCGCCACCTCAGCCCCACATGGAATCCCAGTCAAAGTAGGCGCCATCTACTCAATTAAGGCATCCCAAGATTTTTATAATGTCATCTCAGCATAAAAGGAAGCAAATAAGCCTCTATGGAAGGTGACTTGCCGCCCACTCCTTATGGAAAGCAAAATATAGCGCCATCCCGTGATCTCTTTCCCTTATTTCAAGATGCCGCATATCTTCTTATTTGGGAAAGATATCCCATGATCTCTTTTCCTTATTTCAAAATGCCGCCTATCTCCTTATTTGGGAAAGCTATCCCTTGATCTCTTTTCCTTATTTCAAAATGCCGCCTATCTCCTTATTTGAAAACAATATGGTGCCATTATTTTTTTTTCTTGTAATTCAAGGGTTATGGTTTATTATAAAAACCCCTCCCTTCTTCTTGTAAAGGACAATTAATGATTAATGAAAAGGAGTCTTCTTCTATTTTCCTGTGCTCTTGAGCATTGACACTTCGTGAGGGAGAGGGTGAGAGGCCCAATAAATACCCGTTCCAACACTTGTTCCAAGCATCCCAGCCCCTAGACGCCAAGGTTCTACGATCCGTAAATGAAATCCTTGTCTCCAGAACCATCTAAAGGAAGGCCGAAATATCTGTGGTAGCATAGCTTCGTCTTCCAGGCGCTCATCCCAAGAATTGTGTGACCCAATCTTTTAGGACAAAGACCATCATTGCCTGGTAATCAAACTCATCCCTTCTCATAAGTTTTGTTTTATTGAAGAAAGAGCATGTTCTAAGCAATGGTTTTTCAACCCTAGGATCTTGTTTTCTTTATTACTTAGTGAATCGTGTTCTGCGGATAGTTACTTTACTCTTTGCATATTAATCTTTAGTTTATTCTTACTTATTACGGAAAGTAAAGCACCTTAAAATATGAATCATTGTTCTACGTTAATCTCTTGCATGGTACATCCCGCATCAGTTTGGTATCAGAGCAAGCTAGGACATGTTCATGCATAATGCTGAAATTTTTAATCATCTAATTAATCTTTATTAAATCTGTACTTTTCTTCTTATTTTCAGATCTACAATATAAATAATAATAATAATAATAAGTGTATATATATGGTTTTCATATGTATGTGCATGCATCACTGAATTCATTTAAGGGCAATTTCTCTATTTCAGGTAAGGGAAGGATTTCATTACCTTTCCTTGGCCCAAAACAACCATCCTCATCTCGATCCCAAGCCTAATTAAAATTGAGTAGAAACCTAAAGCAAAGCTAAAGATACCCATGTGGTTAAGTTCCAAGTATTGTGATGAAATTAGTGCACTCAATCCTTCAGTTATTTCTTGAAAGTGGTGTATAGGGCTAGGGGTCAAACGGCAAATATCTTAAGCGGACTTGTGGTTCTCTAATTAAGTCCCTGCGAAAGCAGAGAGAGCCTCCCACAACCCCACCTCTTACCTGGCCAGTGGAAAGGATAATTGTTGAGTTGATTGTAATTTGAGTTGATTCATTCTACTTGAGCTTCTAAGTCTAAAAACCCTAGAACGAATTTGTGTTGCATGACCACTAGATCAGGAGCCCATTACCAACATCCCCAAATACAACCAAGTTACGCCATGGATCCCAATCTTGAAACTTTAATGAGAACCATGACTGAACAATTTGAACAATTAAACAATAGGTTTGATCCAATGGAAAAGCGAATCGGGACCCTTGCAGAAAATCGATTGAACCACACTGACCTGAATCACCTAGACCAACTCTCCTTGGTCCAAGAGCCCATCGTCATGATCTCACCCCTGAACATAACCCTAGACGCCCACACCAAGACTGTGGATTTGGAGGAAAGAGTTGTTAAGAACGTACAACTCGATGCACCTACATTTAATGGTAGTCTTGACCCTAAGGTATACACTAATTGGGAAGAAGATATGGACCAGTACTTTGAGTGGTATGAAATATCTGAAAAGAGGAAGTGTAAGTTTGCTAACTCAGGTTAGTTCGCCAGGCTAGACTATACTAGGGGAATGTTAAAAGGATAACTAGGCAAAGGAAAAACATACCCATAGCTAACTAGAAAGCCACGAAACTTAAGCTTAGGAAAAAGTATCTTTTCATGTCCTATCACCATAGACTTTTAGATCAATAGCAGAGGCTGAGTCAAAAAAGCAAGACCATATCTGAATACATAACCAAATTTGATGAATATGTCATAGTCAAATTTGATGAATATGTCATGAGGTATAGCATAGATGAATCTGAAGTTGTGACCCTATCTAGATTTAGGGCTGGACTACGAGAGGACATTCAGAGAGAATTAATTTTAAGAGAAGTCCATGATAATAGGCTTATCAGATAACTAGAGACTATGAGAGATTCCAAAGGGAACCCATAATCCGTCGACCTGAACCCACTAGGAATGATACCCTTAATCAAAAACCATGATCTAGTCAAGTGCACCCAAGCCGACCTACTCCTAACACCCCATTGACCCGCAAGAAAGATAAGGATAAGTCACCTAAAGTTCAGAGGAATCCTAATCCTAATGCTCCTTGTTTTAGATGTTATAAATTGGGACACTATGCTAGTCAATGCCCAACCTAATCCCTACACATAGGAGAACAAGAGGAAGATCCTGAACCCACTGATGAGAATGAAGGAGAAGTGTATGAAGCTGGAATACACTTGGTGGATGAATATGAAGGAGATGAGGAAGTCATTGAGTCATCTAATTTATCGGGAGTTGTTAGACGTATCTTGACCAAAATTAAAGAACAAGAGGATTGGCGTAGGACCCATATCCTACAGTCATTTGTAAGGATGGGGGAAAAGGTATGTAAGATCATCATCGATAGCGAAAAATGTGTTAATGCCATCTCAACCAGTGCTGTCAAAACCCTAGGTTTATCTACGATTCCCCATCCCCATCCCTATAAGGTATCCTGATTGACACAACTTCCATCCCCATTAAACTGAGATGCCAAGTCATGATCCAACTACAATCCTATTAAGAAAAGGTGTGGTATGATGTCCTTTCTATGGAAGTTAGCAGTATCATCTTAGATCGACCTTGGTAATATGACCATGATGCTACCCTGTATGATAGATCCAACACCTGCTCCTTTAACCACCATGGAAAGAAGCTTATAATAAACCCAGCTCCACCTAAGGATCATATTAAGAGAGAATCTAGTAACCTAAAAGAGAAGAAATCAAGATTAAATCTGATCAACGCTAAAGAACTAGAGCATAAGATCACTGAGGGTTCATCAGTTTGGATCTTAACTACTAGAAAAATTCATGATCAAACCCAAAAAGAACACCCTCAAAAGGTAGTAAAATTTTTGAAAGAGTTAGGATTTTTGAAAGAGTTCCAAGATGTGTTTCCTGAAGAACTTCCTGATCAATTACCACCTTTAAAGGACATCCAACATACTATAGATCTAGTCTCAGAAGCCACTTTGCCTAATCTTTCACATTATAGGATGAATCCCACTAAGTACTTTCCACTGAGCCACTTTGATGCCTCCAAGGTGGCCAAACTTTTCTTAGATGAAATGGTTAGGTTACATGGCCTACCAAAAACCATTGTATCTAATAGGGATGTCCAATTCACGAGTTACTTTTGGAAAACCCTCTGGCATATGTTAGGGACTAAGCTCAAACTTTCTACTTCCTACCACCCTCAAACCGATGGCCAGACTGAAGCAGTGAACCGAATCCTTGAAAACTTGTTGAGATGTCTTGTAGGTAAAAACACTGAAAATCAGGACCTTTTATTACCTAGAGCCGAATTCTCCTACAACAGTTCAGTTAATAGGACCACAGGCAAAAGTCCATTTGAGATTGTCCATGGTTATGAGCCTAATAGACCCATAAACTTAATCTCTTTGCCCATACATGCACGAGTCTCTGAGTCAGCTAAATCATTTGCATAACATGTTAGAGATTTGCATAAGAAAATTATTAATAAGATTAATTTGAGCAATGATACTTATAAAAACATGGCTAATTCCCGAAAGAGAGTTAAAGAATGTGATGAGATTATGTGATGATTAGGCTTAGACCTGAGCGGTTTCCTTCGGGAACCGTTAAAAAGTTATATGCCTGTGGAGCTGGACCCTTCAAAGTAATAAAGAAAGTTGGACATAATACCTAAGTGCTCGAGTTACCACCCAAATTCGGCATTAGCTCAACCTTGAATATCTCAGGCCTAGTTGAGTATAGGGAACTAGCAATGATACCTAATGAGCCGTTTGGACCCGACCCTATTCTTGAGAGCGAACCCATACCTGAGTGTCCACCAATAAATTTACCTAGAAGCGTAGAAAGGATTGAGCGTATCCTGGATGACCAAGCTATTACTATCCGGGATAAAGGCTACCGACGTTATTTAATTCATTGGGATAGTCAACCAAAATCTGAGGATTCGTGGATCACTCGAGAGGATCTACAGTGCCTCGACCTAGACCTATTAGAGCAGTACCAAAGCCGAATTGACTCTTACTCGACAGGGTCGAGTTCCTTCCATCCCGAAAGAATTGGTGGGCGCAACAGGATCACACAGAGGTTACTGAGCTCATTATAAAATTTTTACTTTATGTTGATTTGACTTTAAGTACTGTAATCAAGTTTTGTCAGTATAAGTCCAGTAATTTTATTTGAGTCAAGTATGAGTTCAATAATTTTATTTGAATCAAGTCAAGATTTATTGAATCAAAGTGTAAGAAGTTGAAGACCCAAGACCATGAAGGACCACATTCAGTGCGCCACCACAACTCTATATGGAATCCCAGTCAAAGTAAATGCCATCTACTCAATTAGGGCATCCCAAGATTTTCATAATGTTATCTCAGCATAAAAGCAAATAAGCCCCTATGAAAGGTGACTTGCCGCCCACTCCTTATGAAAGCAGAATATAGCGCCATCCCCTAATCTCTTTCCCTTGTTTCAAGTTGCTGCCTATCTCCTTATTTGGAAAAGATATCCCCTCTCTTTCTCTTGTTCCAAGATGCCACCTATCTCCTTATTTTTGAAAGCTATCCCCTGATCTCCTTTTCTTGTTTCAAGATGTCGCCTATCTCCTTATTTGGAAACAATATGACGCTCTTATTTTTTTTCCATGTAATTCAAGGGTTAGGGCTTATTATAAAAACCCCTTCCTTCTTCTTATAAAGGATAATTGATAATTAATGAAAAGGAGTCTTCTTCTTCATTTTCCCATGCTCTTGAGCATTGATACTCCGTGAGAGAGAGGTGAGAGGCCCAACAAACACCCATTCCAACACCTGTTCCAAGCATCCCAGCCCCAAGACGCTAAGATGCTACAATCCATAGATGAAGTCCTTGTCTCCAGAACCATATGAAGGAAGGCCGAAACATCTGTGATAGCAAAGCTTCGTCTTCCAGGCGCTCATCCCAAGAGCTGTGTGACCCAATCTTTTAGGACAAAGACCATCATTACCTGGTAATCAAACCCATCCCTTCTCATATATTTTATTTTATTGAAGAAAAAGCATGTTCTATAAGTAGTGGTTTCTCAACCCTAGGATCATATTTCCTTTATTACTTAGTGAATCGTGTTCTGCGGATAGTTACTTTACTCTTCACATATTCATCCTTAGTTTATTCTTAATCATTTCGAAAAGTAAAGCATCTTAAAATATGAATCATTATTCTACATTAATCTCTTGCATGGTACATCCGCATCACCTAGCAACATAGGTCTAGCTCACCTTGACAATAGGCATACTCCTACAATAGAAAGAAAGAAACAAGGAAGAAACCACCAAGGACATCATGGTGAAAAGCATTAATTCACCATTTCAATGTTATTTGCCAATGCAAATGCAAGTATTTTTTTCCTCCTATGGATAATCATAAGTACATGATTCCTAATTATAGTTAATGTTCTAAATATTTCTCGGTTGATGGAATGTTGGTGGTCTTAAATTTTGGGTGCCTGCCGAATGCATTGATAATGACACTCTGCTCCTTTCCATCCAATATTGCAGAAGTAGACTGTCAGGAGTGACAAGAAAAACTGAGTGAGGCGATAGAACCACATATAACTCAATCTTAAATGCCATGCACTTTCCACTTTGATCCCAATTCCTTCCAATGATGGAAAGGCCATAACCTTCAACGGCTACTCCAAGAAGAAGATATTGGTTTTTAATATGAGAAAATCAAGCCTTCATGCTCAGCAATGTTTTATCTAGAAAAATACTCCTTACCAGGATTCTTTTTCCTTTAATTCCATAGATAGCTACCAAGCAAAGCCAAGATAACTGGTTAATACCATTCTATTACATGAATACCATCAGTCATCTCCTTTACACATGTCTAGCCTGTCCACAAGTACAACAAACAAAAAATACCATTCTATTAAATGAAACTATAACTTTCTTTTTCATTTCTCCCCTCATATAGCACCATTTTTTCCTAGGTAACTGGTTAATATCACACACCATGACCTTGGCAAATGCAAGAAAAGTGTATGTCAATAGCATTGATCCAATGAGAATGAGAATTTGTCCTTGCAACCTATGCTAATAAGAGAATTTTACTTCACTAGTACCAACCTCTCAACAACAGTCTCTTATTTATTTTCTCAAAGATAACCCTATCCCAAAAATATTGGCAAGATGACTAGGCAGCCATATTATCAGCAATGGAGGGCCCATATGGTATTGTTCTTGTTTTCTTTTTCATTTTGAAAAAATCTGGAAGAAAAATGAACTAGACTGAACAACATGAGCGATGAAGCCATAATATTTTTTCAAATTGGTTATAAAATCGTTAGAGCTTTTGGAAGCAATCGTTTATTGCTTTCAAAAAAAAAAAAAAAGAGTGTGTGAAAATAGAAGCAGGGATAGCAGAAGTTCTGTCCAAATGCTATCTTCAAAATCAATCTCCAAGTGATATTCACTAATTTGTATAGAAACAAAAATACAAAAACAACAACAATGTCAAATAAGTCCCAAGTTAAACAAATTTTGGCAATATAACAAAGCAGTATACCACACCATGGGTTAATCAATAGATAGATTAATGTGTGTAGCAGACATGTAGAAGGCGAGCGAAACAACTAAGAAGACAGTCCAAAGGAGTCTACATTTAAAATGGATGGATTCGAGAAGGTACCAATCCATTGATTAGTAAATCTATTACCGTCAAAAGAAAATAGAAGCATATCAATCTTTAAATTTGAACCTTCAAAGAGCAAGAGTTTCTTCAGAGTTTGTTATCAAAACAACATGAAAAATAGGCATCAATCATTCTTAGTTACTATAGATGAAGTGCAAGAAATAGACATAACTCTCATATCTAATAATGTCAATAATTCAAATCACAATATTTTGAGCAGTTATAAAACCCAAAGGCCATCTGTAAATCAAAACAAATGAATATGCAAAGGAGATAAATTATCCGACTTCAAGTTATGAATTGTTCAGGGGCTGAAAGCCTGCAACATCATTTCAACAAACTTTAATTTGTATATTAATTAATTATAAATAAGTCCTCTCTCAAGTCAATGAAAAAAAACAAAACATACACCTTAACAGTATAGCTCCTTGGATAAAGATTTATGGTCCCAGCAAGAAAATATGCACATGGCTGCAACAGACCAGCAAAGTGTGATGACTCAGGATCTTATCCAAAAAAGCTAGTTAGAAGGTGTTATATGGATCTCTTGGCCCTCTATAAGTACCTAAGATTTCTCCAACACACGATTGATGTTAGACTAAATACACTCTTGCAGGTCCACGCACACAACCATCTTACTTTTGATACCATGAATACATACGACAAAACACCCATTCAGATGCCCTTAAAGCTTCAAATACCAATCTTCCTTTTTAAACTTTAACAAAGAGAACGGAACCATGTTTCACAATAAGGGATTAAGCAATCATAGCTTTAGAGATGATTAAACTCCCTAAACCATGAAGATATAGATTAAGATTGCATACCTTGAACATTCCTTCAAGTTTGTTAGTGAATTGACTTCCACACTCAGTTTTAAGCTGAAAAGGAGGTAATTCATACATTAGAAATATTGAAAAATGTCAAAACTTAAGATTAATCTTACATCAATCTTTCCATAGCATTTTCAAGTATATATAATTACTTTTGAAATCATTGACTTTTCAGCATCAATTGATGCACTCTTTCCCAACAATAATCTTTTTGCAAGATCCTTTTTATAGAATGCCTCAAAGACATCTTTTCCCTGCATTGTCATGAAAGAAAATAGGTTCCTTCTATTAGCACATTCTTGCAGCATATGTCGGAATGAACAACTAGAAATAATGTATTATAGGACCAAGAAGAGGGAAAATAACTAAGTAGCTTACTTGAATAAACCTAAACAAAACCAACACTTTATCAAGTGTACCCTCCAACTCTTCCTCAGAAGTACCCTTGTTACCAGCACGAAGCTTTTCGTCAAGAAACTTTGCAATAAGTTCAGCCGGTCTATTCTGTCATATGAAAAATAAATAAAAGAAGCTTTTATTAATTAATAATTTGGATTAAGCAATATCAATGAAACATCAAGTTGAGCAGGGACAAATAACTTTGAGCCTGAATGGTTCACAGAAGTGTATCACAAATTGTGTTTCCTTAATGACAGTAATGGCACCACTTTTGTACCTTCAATGATTCTGGAAGATCATTACCATGAAATATGGGTGCGAATGGAGAGAATAGAATTGATATTAAAAATGTTGCATTTTTTTTCTATTGGTAAACGGTGGTTGTCATCGGCAAAAATCTGTAAGAATTAGGTAGTCAAAAGAATTGAAAAGATGAAAACCTTAGCATCGGATACATAGAAAAATTGTCAATCTCAAACTAATTCAGAAATCATAAAGGTCTGACAGTAAAAAAAAAAAAATGTATGAAGACCCATCACCAATCAGGTTTGCTACCAACAAATTTATCTGCCTTTGGTACAAAAACACAGATAATCTATTGAGTGCCTACAACATTTACATTTTCCCTTATTAAAAAGGCAAATAACTCTTATTTAAGGAGAAAAAGATGACATTAGATAGGATGCTTACTCCACAATTGGCATGCAAGGAAAAAGAGCTGTCTGCCAGGTGTATGATATGGCAATTAAGGCATCTCCATAAAAATTTGGTCTAGTTAGGCAGAAAGAATAAAAGAACAGTTTACTAACTCAGAATTTTGTTAACCAACATAGAACACAATCTTTTGGAAATGAAAATTAAGCATCAGAAAGCTGTCAGAACAAACTCCGCCAAGGCCGGTCCCAAGCCTGGGTAAAGGAGGAGGGCTACGTTAGGTAGCTGACAGCCAACGTAAAACTCTGTCGGATCCTCTAAAACATGAATCTGCTAGTTGACTTAGTCCTGAATAAAGAGAGTAGAGGAAGCAGATTCATGTAACGGACCTTATGTAGTTGGGAAAGGGCTTAAATGAGTTGAGTTGAGTTGAGAAAGCTGTCAAAACAGAAGAGAGTATAAAAAGAATAGCCCAAAACCAACCTATAACATAGCTTGGTTTTCATCACATTTTTTAAGCAGTATGGTGGTTATTTGCCACTCCAGGGATTGAAACCCAGACCTCTGCCCTTAGAAGTTGGGTGCCAATCAGCTGAGCTAACAACTGTTCGTAGCTTGGTTTTCATCACAAAATTTTAACTGAATACACAATTTAAGAGATGAAAGTACAAACACAGAGAAAGTTGTCACTTGGCCAATTTCCTAGGATATCTAAACGAAGAGAGAAGTCAAGAGAAACCACAATGTTCTGCTGAAGCAAAATAGCATTCCAAAAAACTGTATGTAGCAATGCATCTGTATTTTTCCAACACCATGGATTAACTTGTCAGCAAATTCTTTCAGATTGCTCAAGATCTCTAACGATATTCTTAAAGAAATTCCAACTTCACTTCCATATTACAACAATGCAAAAGTGCTAACAAGAAGAATAAGGAGGAAAAAAAAAAAACAGATAAAGTAGCTGTGATTAAGGAATCAAAGTGGAAGCATGTACTGACCTGACGAAGATTAATGAGATGCTCAATGAATCCTTTATGGTATTTGAAAAAGCTTCATTTCTGAAGAAACTTTCTTCCCAAATTGTATCAAGAGATGCTTTAAACTCTAAGAGATAGGAAACCAAGTCTTTGTCTTTCTCTTCATCCATAATAATGCCTTGACCAGTACCCCGAACATATGAGCTAAGAGCTTGTCTTAACAACTCCAGAGCATTAACCCTCTGAAAGAGCGTGTACATTCTTTGAAGGTCCTTGATACGATTTGCTTCCATTAGCATTGTAAATCCCTAAACATTAAAATTACAGCACTATGAGCAGAACGGTAAAAACAACAGATAGGGTTTTGCAAATTTAATTAAAGAACTAAAGCGAGCAGAAGTCAGAGAGGCATCACCTTGTCAAGAATAGCAGATGTGTGTCGTTCAAGGAGTTGTGTTTCAGCAGTTGCTACAAGGGGCTTTCTTGTATTTGCATCTAAGTAGAGCAAACATCTTTCATGTTCCTCATGTAGCCTTGACTGCAAGTTTGCAGCAATGGATTTTGTTAATAAGATATGAAATCATAAAAGATGGTACCTACAAGTCAAATTGAACATATAAACTATAAAAGAAGAAAATCAACAAGAGAAAAGAGCAAATAACCTCCACATGCTTCAAATAGTCTGGAACATCTGACTGTTGCATATATTTCACACCTTCAGCCAGGTAAAACTCAGAAGTCCATTCCAGAAAGGGCTTTTCAAAGCTTTCTGTGTAGATTCCAAGAGCCGTAAACATCTTTAAGAGATGACTTAGTACTGTCCTATCGATAGCTTCACCTAGTCTGGTAAAAAAAAAGCATTAGATTGTGACAAAGAAATTATAGTGAAAATCAACATAATCCAGTACATGGTTGTACATCTAGTTTGAAAAACTTAAGTTTAAACAGCAAGCCTTACTTACATGGTGTAACTTTCCATCTTTAGACAATACAGATTTAATTAATCAAAAAAACCACCTATATATTTCACAGGATATAGCAGAGGGTTTAAAGAAGATTGATTCTCATTCTCAAAATAAAGTCACCATTTTGGTACCAAACTAGTATGGTTTGGTACAAGGTGTACCATACTGAACCATACTGATTACGTGAATTAAGAGGACCCAACCTACAAACCGACCTGTACCAAGCCAAACCAAGCAGTTTAGCATGGTATGGGGTGGTTCAGTATGGTTCGCGTTAGTACAGGATTGGTTTGAAACAGTTTGACTCCTGGACCGAATAAAACCATCGAAATGTATTGGTTCCAAGATGGTTCAATACAGTTTGACCCAAGCCGTCCGGTTCGGTATGATTCAGCTATCCTTACACCTAACTAAAAATCTTCAAAAAAAGCATAGTTTCAAGACTCAACGGGATGTCCCATGGGATGCCGAGACAAGTTGCCATCCAAGCATCAGGATGGGACCGTCCCACCGTCTTAGCATCCAAATCGGCACATCTTGGACACCCTCTATCCCAAGCATTGGGATGTGACAAGATAGTAGCATGTCCTGTTCTATAGAAAAAATGGGATGGTCCCATCACAGGATTTAAAACCTTGATAGAAAGTAAATAAACACAAAAAGGCTATAAAAACAAGATAAGAAGCTTCATCCCTCCTTGATGATGTTTATTATAGATCACAACTCTCAAGAAGGTTATAGAAAAGAACTAAACCAAAGTTTCATGTCAAGTTGTCTCCAAGATGAGCATGAGTCAAACTTCACACATTCTACCAGTATTTGTGGCTCATTCTAGTTCATGTGCCATGGAGACCTACTCAAAAAGTATGTCATAATATAACAAAATATCAAGATTTACTTACAATAATATAAAAAAGGAAACAAATATAATTTAAAAACTAGTGAAACCAAGCCACCTTATGAAACAATTAAAAACACATACTTTATTTAGCTAGTTAGCTTGTTGGGTTACTTGGTAGTTGATACATCATGAAGCAATGACAAGATCATCTTCCCTTCATTGATATATATTACAGGTTCATTAACTTACTTATTGACATAAGATATCTAACATAGTATGCAATATATAAATTCCATAGATTGGATATATCTTCAGCACTCATTAAAGAACTGAGTGTTGCACCTAAATTTCTCATGTTGTAGTTTGGGTTTACATGCTCTGTTGCTTATAAAGTCTGTTTTTGCACAGTGGCCATAACAGCATTTCTTGATCATCAAGATATAGGGATGATGAGTTGACTTGAGACTTGAGAGTAAATAGTCATCGTATGCAGTACCACTGCGTACCATCTCATATCAGATATAACATATCATATCGGGTACCAAACTGAGACTCAACATGAGAGGCATATCAAGTCTTGATATACTAAACTGATGTACATACTGGGTTTACCAACATTGTACCAGTGTGGTACCTACAGGGGTCTACTACCGAGATTGTCAACTTCGGTTTGTATAATAATAAAAAGCAACCATGGTAAATAGGAGAATCCAAGGGTGTGGGTGTGGGTGTGGTGTGGGTGTGTGCACTAGTTCTTTTGTTTTTACTACATACTTCATGAGAAAGCCCTCCAACTCCCCGAACCTCTTTGTTTCTCCAATCCACCCCAAACACTCCAAACAGAACCCCTTGTACCCTCCCTTCAAACACCTCACCACAAAGAATTGCAGAAAACAATGATGGACATGTATCTAGCTGCCAATCAAAGGACCCCCACCAAGGAGGCCTCTCTCACACACAATCCACAGCTCCTGATAATTGCAACCCGCTCCCAACACCATGCATATCTTTTCCCACTGCTAGTCCCACACACTAGCCATGCATATCTTTTCCCACTTCTAGTCCTCCTCCCAACCTTCTTTTCTCCCATGTGTGAACAGTGGATGGAGATGTGGAAGGCTCAGGTGCATAGCCAGGAGCAACGAAGGGAAGAAGGGAGATATGTGATTCATGAAAGTGCCTTCACAATCCAATTGAGCGCTGAATATAATATATAATTTTATTTTCTGAAATAAGATTGAAATTTTGTCAACAGATTTCAAAACTTTTTGTTTAGTATAGTTTTGTCAATTCATAATTACAAATTGATTATAAATATTGAAATCAAATGATATACTAAATCATGCATCTTTTGGTTTAATCTAGCCAAACTCAAGCAGAAAAAGTCATGCTTAATCATTCATTTTCTTGACTTTTATTTTAAATTTTGGAGTAATTTTAAGATAAAAAATAATTAATTAATCCAGAAGAAGAGAAGATTTCAAGATGGTCTGATAATTGGTTTATATTGCAACAGTACATCAAGATTTGATTTTGGCTAGAGTTCTGGACAGCTGATTTTGATTTCAGCTGTTCTATTATTTTTACCCCTTAATTTTTACAATCAACCAAACAGCACATGACTAAAGATTCCCAAGCAAATATTTTCTTGGGATCATGTGATAGTGTTACTCAATTCCTCTAGTTTCTTAATCCTTCAAGAATGTATGCCTGAGCATTCAAACAAGTCCTAAAATGGAATCTCATTCTCTGCCTACACAAGCAATTCTAACTATAAAGATGATGCTCAACGACCTCCCTTCAATCTATCTAAAGTGAACAGCTAGTGAGGGAAATGAGGAGTCCCACTAAAAGTATTAAACCATTAAAAATAATAACAATAATGAGATCACAAAATGGCTAATGAAATCTAATGTCCAGCCTCTTCCAAGAAGAGGAAGGGGTAGTTTGTTATATGAGTTTCAGAACCCTGTGGCCAAGTAATAGAGATTGTTGACAAAAAGAACAGAGGAAGGGAAGGAAGTGGGGTGGGGCGCAAGGATATAACTTGAGGTAGACAAATGTTGTGATCCTATAATATACAACAAGGTTTGCAACCTTGATGCTGGATCTCATACTAATACCACTCTAATAAGTATCGGTATGCCTAGCACATGGGTCAATACAGCACACTAAGACTCAATATGCACCACACACCAAGTTCCAGATCGGTACCAGTATGTTATGGTACATTCAGTACAAGGTGGTACATGTCTGTACGGCATACAATATACACCCTTCATCTTGTGTTACTTCGATTTTTTTTCCCTCTTACAAATGGTAGCATTCCCAAAGAACTATCTTCTGTCAGGCTGATAAGTTAGTTCAGCAAACCCTTTTCCATATCCAAAACTAGCTATAAGAAGAAGAAATTTTAAGATGCTAAAAAAGTCATATACAATCAAAAAGCATAGTAAATTTCCACCTTGCATATGAAGTTGCACCAGTATTTCCCTAATAATGCAATTGCATACAAATTTTAAGACTCAAATTTGAACATACCTCTCCTTCTCAATTAACCTCAAAAGGCCAGTGACAATCTTGTGTTCAACTTCTGCGCTTAAAGAGAGATGCTTCCGAAACAGTTGCAACCCCATGTCCCACAATGATCGAACATTCGGGGCCTGCTTGACGTAAGTTCTATCAAGATATAGGGCTATACCACGTATCATCAACATCTGGTCACAAAAATCCCGCCAGCATTTTTCTACTAATGACAAAAACACAACCAAATCAGGGCTCTGGCCAACCAATGATGATAGTGTTGCTGTAATATGTACTTCACATTCCTTCTGGATACGTTGATAAAGATTTCCTCCCATCTTGTGTAGACAAAGATCACAGACAGCCTGTGTTGAAAAAGGGGAAAAAATGATCCCTATACATCATAAATAACAAGTAGAGACATCATGGCTTACAAGACAAGCTAACATTGGAAAAACCACCTGATAAAGCTTTTCAGAGTCGCATGGATCTGGCTGCTTCAAAAATATAGCTGTAATAGCAGACCTCAATGTTGCCCATGTATCCTCTTCAAAATTTCTTGGCAGAGTTGGCTTACCTATATAAGGACAAAAATAAAACAATATCAATTTCTTAGAATAAAAACTACAACAAGAAAATTTTGAAGTGGAAACAACTAGGAAATTCTATGGGTCATGAATGAAAAAATAAGTTTATAATTAAGGTCCTCAGTGCACATGCTGTGTCTATGCTGTTTCTACATTAAATTTCTGATATGACTTCTTCAATTCCACTAATATTTACAAGAAATCAAAAACACATTGCCAATTATACATGTTAACATAGTCAAATATACACATTAATTTTTTTAAAAAAAATCAAGAACAAAAATCAAAGCATTGGAACATGACCCAATAAAGGATTACATGCTAATACCCACGAATATGGATTGCATGTTAATCATGCACAAATACCATGCTACCAGAATTTTAGTTTTTGCTGGCCAGACAAAAATGAGTTTCCATCTTCCCCTTAACAATGCCATTGCTGACAAGCCTTATACCAACTTTTCAGGGTTAGCTTTTCTCTTACAGCTATTGATGCACGTGAGATGACATCTTAGTGATATTCCAAATTGCAATATAAGTAAATAAATGAACACCACCTTGCACTAAAGAAAAGAAATTAGTCTTTAAAATAAAAAACAAAAATACATCTTATCCCAACTACTTGGGTTCAACGCATCAATTCATGAATGTGTAAGATGTGACCTTAACACTAGCATGTTTCATGAGGGACCATCTCTAAAATATGATAAATGGGCATAGACTTATGTGTTTGAAACGGCATACTGATGGAAAAAGTAAACTATGCTCTAGATGAACTCTTATATTTTGAACCAATAAAATAAGCCTAAAATCTTCCTTCTTTTATGATGGAAAAATTTAGCTTACAACGTCCCCTTTTTTTCAAAAAAAGTAAATCTGCATATTAACCAGCACAGATGTTGAAACAGCTCATTGTGTCCAAAAGAAACCAACTAAGACTTGGAAAACTTCATTAATGAAAAGAGGAAATAAGGGTCAGGAAGATGCAAAAGAAGTTAATAGGCTGCCATACTTGTGACTACCAATTTAAAGAGCAATTTCTTCATTATGACCTGTATTTGGATAATATATAAATGCAGATATAAATTGGTGTAATGGAAGTTGATATTAAGAGCATAGATTGCATTACTAAATGGGCAAGGATTGATGTGACATCATGTGAAATTTATGAGAGGGGGGAGAGAGAGAAGGAGTGTGCATGCATGTGCATGCATGAGAGAGAGAGAGAGAGAGAGAGAGAAAGAGAAAGAGAGAGAAGATGTGATGTTTTAGGCTCAGGTTTCAACCGGATGCACATCTTATGCCTGATTTCATATTTTACATAAAAAAGGAAAGAAGAGAAGCACACAAGAGAATTGTTGTCCTAGAAGCCAATGCTAAAAAAAGGATGAGAAATGAAGGTGAATTGGGAGAAAGAAGCAATGAAAACCTAACAGAAGGAGCAAAATTATTCTTTTATGGAAAGGGGTGGAGAGGGAGGGGGGAGAGGGGTGGAAAGAGAGGGGCAGGGAACAGACAAAGTCGAATGTTGAAGGAACAAATGCAAAATTCTACACACCATACAGGTACAACACCTAAGCTTGACCATGAAAAGATTGCCAGGAAGTTCCTCAAAGAGGACAACTGATGCAGTGTACAAGCAAATGAAATGGTTTAGCAAGGGTTAGCTAGAGAGCATTGATGTAGTAACCACAGTGCATGTCGTGCATCCTAACATGAGCTTGTGTTCAGAGGGGTTTGCAGCGGTTTATGTAGTTTGTTGTGAAGGAAAAGAGAAGAATAAAAATGAGGTCTATCTAGCTTGAGGTTTGAAAAGAAAAGAGGAAGAAAGAAGTTACATCAATATTTTATACTGCCATTGTCGGCAGTGACCAATTTTTATATGCTTAACTGTCTCTTTTGTCACGAAAAAGAAGTACAAGAATAAAAATGAGTTCTATCTAGTTTAAGGTCTGAAAAGAAAAGAGGAAGAAAGAAGTTACTTCAATATTTTATACTACCCTTGTTGGCTGTGGCTGATTATTATATACTTAATTGTCTCTCATGTCATGAAAAAGAAATACAAAGAGTGTGTGTGTGTGTGTGTGTGTGTGTGTGTGTGTGTGAGAGAGAGAGAGAATGGGGGTAGGAAGAAAAAAGAGAAGAGCAAGATGTGAATTTTTCCCCCAGTAAAATACTCAAACGGAAAAATTGTATCTCAACAGTTAATTCGCTTTAAATAAAATCCTGATGCAGTAGGATTTATTCAACCTATGACCTTTAAAAACAACCATTTCTCAAAAAAAGGACTCCTAAAATGAATAAACTTCTGATTCTCTGTTTCAAAACAAATCCCCACACCAAAACTATAACTCAAAGACTAAATAGTTCAACACCAATATGACGCTTGGAAATACACTAAAATTCAGCACTTTGACAGATCTGAGAATTCACTGAGAAAAAAAAACTTTCCATAAAATAAAATTTTCCTTACTTCCCTCTCTCTCTCTTTCCTTCTAACCTTGTGAGATGGGACCACTTCCCTATTATTCTTTTTCATAAATTTTCTTTTCTCCAATTCAATTAAAGAATTCTATTCAAAGATCAAACTTTTCTGAAATGATTTCTTAAATAAATATCTATTATTTTTTCTCTTTATTTTCCTACTAGTTCCTCCCCTTTGCTATTCTCGTCCTCCTCGACCAATTTGAAACCGTTTCAACATACTCTAGCCAATTAAATTACATTTAAATACCCAAAAATAACGAAGTCAATGAGAGGTAGTTCACATAATCTGCTTCCATTACAGCACCACTTGAATTTATAATATATCCTTCTCCTAGCTACTTAGATAACACTCAGAGCTTCAAGAACATTGACAAACATTCTCCTATTATTCGTTTTCATAATTTTCTTTTATCCAATTCATTTAAAAGAATTTTTTTCAAAAGAAAAACTTTTTTAAAACGAATTCTTAAATAAATATCTACTTTTTCTCTTTATTTTTTCCTATCAGTTCTTCCCCTTTTGCTTTAGTCTTCTCTTTCGCCATCTACTAATTTGAAACCACTTCAACATGCTCCACCAAATTAAATTACATTTAAATTTTTGAAAACAATAAGTAAAATAACTTGACACTAGTATATGTACCTTTGTTTCCATTGCAACGCTACATGACTTCATACTCTATCCTTCTCCCAGCTAGTTAGATACCACTCAGAAATAACATTTAAATATCCAAAATAATAAAGTAAAACAACTTGGAACTAATATATGCAATCTATTTCCATTGCAACACTATATGACTACATCCAATATCCTTCTCCTAGCTAGTTAGATAACCAAGAACATGCTAGTCCAAAAGTTTTAAAAAACCTTTAATTTTGACAAATAATCATATCTAGACAGGTACTACTATATTGTCAACATTTTCCTTAGGGTTTCTTTTGTTCCTTCTATATAACATAAAAAAAAAGCATCCCAATCCATGAGCTCCCATCACTGTGGGGTTTGAGGAAGGTCGGATATATACTCATGTATAAAGAGATTATTTTTGTGTTTCAAACCTATGATACTTAGGTTGTGTTTGGTGCATCGCCAGATAATCCTAAATGGTAATGTATATTGCCTACAAGATAGATTACCGCTGAATAGATTACTAGTAATGTTGATTACTGTGTTTGGTATACACAGGTAATGCTACAGTAATATTGATTATGTGTTTAATATGACAAATAGATTACCAGTCATATAACATCAAATTTTTAAAATACTCCTAAATTAAATTTATTAAAAATTTATTATTATATATTTGATTTAAAAAAAATTATATTTATAAATGATAATGTTTAAATTTAATGATCCTTAAATTTAAAAATACTATTTTGTATATAACAAAATGGAAGAGACTAGATCTAATGTTTTCATCCATAGAGAAGTTCTTGGTTCATGTGAAAACGATTTTCGGCGGGTGAAGCAGCACGTGCAGGAGATGGGTACCGCAGCCGCCCACGCGGCTCGTTGGGTACCGCCGCTGAAGTGGCTGGTGAGGATGTCAGAGGCCACCAATCAGAAGAAGTTTCGCAGTGTGTAGAGCATAGTTGTCAGAACCGGACCGAATCGACCGGTTGAACCGGAATCCGGAGGCCAAGCCGGTCCGATTCTAACATAAAATCGGATATGTAAGACATCTGAAATAACCCAGTTAACTCGTTTGGTTCACCCGTGAACCGGTCAACCCGGTCTGAACGGGATGAGATTATGTTTGTGCCGTTTCAAATTCTAGCCTTCGCTCTTTTCAACTTTCGAGGCAACTTGGGAGAGAGGCTGGCTAGACTTTCCTCTGTGAGCCCCAGCGACCCTGTCCCTTTCCATCCCAACCCAAAATTCCAAAAGATGGAAAGCCACAAGAAGGGGGAAAACAAAGTCCTCTCAAGCTCACCGTTCCTCCCTCTCTCTCCTCAATAAATTCCCCTTCTAATTCCTCCAGTTGAGGATAAAAACATCAGGTGGGAACCCCTCGTCTCCCTCCTTATTTCCCTTCATTCTGAAAAGGCACCCCAACCGTCGCTGCTCTCTAAACCGAAACTATAGCCAAAGAAAACAGAGATAGAAACAAAATTTAAAAGCATAAAAGAGGAAGGAAGGAGAGAGAGAAAGAGTTTTATTAGATTCACAAGCGAATATAATTAACTCTTTATATTTAAATTTTAAAAATTATTATATATTATTTTTAAATTATTAGTTTAATGTGTTTGTATAGTTATAATTAAAATTTTTTATGGCATTATTGTTAAAATTTATTATCATATTGATCTTAATTTTTTATTAAAAATTAATTTTTATTAATATAAATATTTTTATATTAAAATAATTGAACCGATGGTTCAATCGGTGACCCAACGGTTGAACCAGTGATCTGGCGACCCGAGCCCTTGGCCGAGTCGATGTCCGGGCTGGATCTGACAACTATGGTCTGGAGGCGGCCATGGGCCGCTGGGCGATGAAGATCCGCGACGAAACTCAACGGAAGATGATATGGCTCGGGACCTTCGATACAAAAGTTTCAGCGAGATCGGTAAAGATGGCGAGTAGAGAGCGATCAAAAAAAAATAGTAGCAATTTTGTCAAAAAAAAAATTTATCAGATTATCACATCTCTAGTTAGGATAACCATGCCTTCCTGAGATAATCTGGATTACCTCTCATGAGGTAATCTAAATTACTACTACAAGATAGATTGCCATTCAAAACCTGTACCAAGCATAGTTATCTGGTGGGTCCCATTTAAATTATCAATAATCTATCTGATTACCTCTCATAAGGTAATTTAGATTACTACTACAAGATAGATTGCCATTCAAAATATGTACCAAACATAGTTACCTGGTGGGTCCCATTTACAGATTATCGGCTATCAAACACAACCTAGGTTATAGTAAAGCAACCTTACAGGACACCAAGGACTGGCCTCGTTCCTTTTGTATGCCATGCAAGCCTCAAACATTTATACACATCTTCCTTGATACATCAGAGAGACCTCATTACGTGAAAAGTTAAATTATGCAAGTTGGGTGAGAGATAAATATACTACATTCTCATTCAACAAAGTATTCTCCAACATCAAAACCAACAAAGAAAGGAGCCCATGACATATAATTTTAGGTTTCTAGTAGGTGAAGGCTACATTAGATGTTATTTGAAGGCGCATACAAAAAGAATTCTGATAACTAAGACATGCAATCTGGATATTAGAATGAAAATGTTTTACAGAAATCTATAAGTCCATCTCCACAGTTTCTCTGATTCTTGAATCTTTTTATCAAATTATAACATGTGTAGCAAGCAAGCACGTAAGAAGTTCTTTCTCATACAGGCCAAACAAAAGCAGCAGATAAATATATGGATGTGTTTAAGTCGAACAGGCAGAAAAAAAAGAGAAAAATCTAACTTAATTAAAAAGCAAAATAATTTTCTCATCAATATCAGGGTTTAAAAGAAAAATGGTAATCAATTAAATGATATCGCATGCAAATATAATTATAAATAGACATCACTAAAAAGACTGCTATGTCTCACTGCATCAAAAGACTGACTGACAACAGAACTGATGGCAAAGATGAACCTTCTACAGTACCAAAAAGCATACAAGTACTAAAAGATCAGCAGCTGAACCCTGCACTTCCGAGATCTGAGAGCCAAAAGTAGAATGCATATCTTTAAAAAATTAAAAGTAGAAAGCACTGTGAGTATTTCAGTAACCTTGCCAGTGCTAGTCTGAATTGCATAAGCAAAGAATTGCAATCTTGCAAAAAAACCTTCAACATTGTTCACTGAAACACTAGGTGAAGAGCAAGTAGCAACGAACTCCTAGGAATCCTCCCAAGGGTTTTACAAACCATGGCCAGGGCACAAAACTGAGGTGCAAGATGAACACCAGCTTTACCACAGTGAATTTCCCAGTTTTCAATCCAAAGAAGCACAGATTCAGTATCATCAGTAAAAATATGCATATGATAGGGATAAATCAGTCGTCCACACTGAGAGAATCAGTAGCTCAACCCAAACACTTGAGCTGCTAGGACCAAAAGAATATGAGTTCCTGATATTTGAAAATTAAGATCTCAAAACACTTTGAATATTTCAGCCAAAGTGACAGTCTGAATCGCATACAAAATATTGCATCCTTGCAGGAAACTTTGAAACTTTTTTGTGGTACTTCTAGGCAAAGACCAACCTAATCAACATCTCATAGAAATACTCCACAAGGAAATTAAATCAACCTGGTTCAGACTCCGAATGAAAACCACCGCCCAGGGGATATAACAGAAGTCTAAGAAGAAGAACATGAGCCTTCAACTGCAGTGAATTTTCCAGTTTTAAATCCAGTTAAGCACAGATTCAGACTCCCCAGTAAAATTAGGCTTATGATATGACTATAAGAACAATTCATGTAGAGAGAAAAAGGAAAGATTATCGAAATGACAGATTAAGGGGAAATCATTACGAGGGTAAAAAATTAATCAGCTCTTAGGGGTTCGATCCATCTGGAATTGAAGCAGGGAAAGAACCAATGTAAAGCGAGATACCTTTAACGAGTTTAATCACGAGCTGCTTCTTAGCCGATGGCTGGGGAGGTGTGGCCTTCTTCCTGGAGAGGTTGGCGGCGACGCCGGTGGCGGTGATGGCAGTGGATGCACCGGCTTTGAGGTCCTCCTGATCCACAAGCATGGAATCATCCTCCTCGGCGGGTTGAGCGGCGGTGTCGAAGTGGGTGGGATGTGGATGGAGACCGTTCTTCTCCCTCTCAACAGCGGCGGAAGCGGGAGGGTGGCACTTGGCCTTCTTCATGGAGGAGGAGGCAGTGGCGGAAGGGGAGAGGGGGTTTCCGATGACTCCTACGGACGAGCTGCTGCCGTGGGTCGTACTGCTGCCGCCGCCGCAGGAGGAGGGCCGCTTTGCGTGAGTCATCAATCAGTCCAAGAAGCGCATGGCGATGATTCAAGCAAGGAAGAGAGGAGAAGAGGAGAATAATTTCCAAGAAGGAAATTGGCGATGAGGGGGGGATTGATGGTGGGGTGGAGGGGGGAGGAGAGGGGAAGAACGGGGGATTGATGGTGGGGGGGGGGGGGGGGGGGGGGGGGGGGTTTGAGAGGGGAAGAAGAGAAGGGGAAGGGAAGAAGCGATGCCCGACTCGATCCCTTTTATTTCCTTCGAAGGAGAAATTAAATGGGGCTAGGGGTATGGCCCGGCGAGGCCCGGGTCTCGGGAACTGGCTCGACCCAGCGCGAAGACATCGACGCCGCACCTGATTGGCTCCGTTCGTAAGTTTATTTGTGGTTACAGTTCTGGAAGCGTGGAGCCGGTCTGATGCTGATGGTAGTTTGATGATATGGTTGTACGGGAAAGGGACATGCAAGTTTGCCAATCGGAGTAAAACTTCGCATTTTCTGGACTTGTTGAAGAAAACCTATATACTCATGCAAACATGATGATGCCTCATTGATGATGAATGTTGTGTAAGAAGACTGGCATGTGGTTCAATTATAAATTCAACAAGGCACAAATTGAAGTTGGTTGAGCTAGACTTGAACCTATTTTCAGGTATAAAATTAATTTAAAGTTGGGTCTAAAAAATCTAGCTTGATAAAGCTACGGTCTTGTATAAAAATACATATAGACGTGATGAATATATACAATGCAAGTAAAGAAAATATAGATAAGTGTAATTAGTTGGTTCGAATCAAGTTACAACTAGTTTATCTCTTATAAAGCTATCATATTTTTTGAATTGAATGATAAAAATCCCATGTTGATCATCTAAGTAGTTGAATATGGTTTACTATCTCTAACTAACTTGCATGCCAAAATCAAATAATTTGAAGGCTTCTATTTTGTGCATTGTGTTCAAAACTTCGATAGTTAAAATTATATTAAATAATGTAAGCTTTTTATCGCTTCTTTAATAGTTTCTTTAAATCACACAATTTTTTAGTTTATAAATAGTTAAGAAATGATAAATTACACCAAATAGCTTAAATTGAAGTGAATTTTCTATTGATCAACTCATAAAAATATAGTTTAAACCACACTCATGATCATAATATAACTATTGATGATTAAACCTCCTATTTAATACATACACCCCTATTTAATCCATCACACTATTATTTATTTCTCTCTCTCTCTCTCTCTCTTGTTTAATACATCACCCCTATTTATTTAATCCATCACCTCTATTTAATACATCACCCCTATTTAAACCATCACACCTATTATTTAGTACCTTCCCTATCTTGAGAATATTTTGTATCCTAATGCCCTTGAATGTCTTTACACTCCTTTTGTCTATCATTCAAAAGGGAAATTCTATTTGGCTAGCACTTTTTGCTGAGGAGCCCCCATGCCACTTTAAAAAAATGGTATATTTGTCCCTAAAAAAGTTAGACCAAAATAACCCTACTTGCTCAATAGCCCTCCCAAGGTCAAAATAGGCCCCCTCCCCCCGCCAGCCCCTCCCCTCTCTGCTGCCCCTCTCCCCTCCACTGCCCCTTCGATCAACACCCTTGGATCCGACCATTTGAAGCTTGGTTGAAGCAATTTCAACCTATAATCGAGCAATGGACAAGCAACTAGCAATTTTTGAAGGTTTTACTGTCGCAAAGGTTGGTTTATATCACCATTGTCGGAAAAAAAAAAAAAAAAATTCGATTCGTGAGTTGTTCGCCACACAGGGCCGAATTTAGTCAACATGTTCGGCCCTGGTGGGCTGAATAAAATCTTCTGTTCGGCACCATATGGCCAAATAAAATAAATCTTCTGTTTGGCCTCCAACAGGCCGAACAAGAGCGAGAGAGGGAGGCGGAGAGATTTCATGAGGGAGGCAGGGGGGATGAAGGGGGAGGCATAGTTTAGATATTTTTTAAATTTAGGGGGGATACTGAGTAATTTTGGTGGGCTACTAAGTAATAAATAAATAAATAAATAAATCAGGGGCTTCTAAGCAAAAAATGTGGGCCAAATAGAATTTCCCCATTTAAAAACACTAAAATGATAAGTACGAGCTTAATTAGAATGTAATATTTTAAATAAGAGTGCATATAGAATACCATATATGCGGCAAATTTTAGCATGGATCGATGAAGGCCAAGGGCTGAGCATTGTATTTAGAATAGCAGCTACATGGGAGCGGCTATTTGGCCGGTGTTTTCTACTGAAGAGCCCCCCCCCCCAATTTTCTTTTTTTTTTTATACTCCGTAGCCCTCCAATATTGCTAAGGAGCCCCCTATTTTTATAAAAATCTAAACGACCCCTCCTCCCAGCAGCCCCCCTAAGATTGCTATTTGGCCCCCTATTCCCTCCCACGTCGACCCTTCCCGTGTTGCTCGCGCTCACCTCTCTTGCTCACGGCTCCGGCAGCGGATCGCTCGCTCCGACAGGTAAGGTAAGTCTTCCTCCTCCCTCCTTCCCTCCCTTCCTACACTTCCCTCCCTCCCTCCCTTCTTTCCTCGATCTGTCCCAAGATGTTTTTTTTTTTTTTTTGCCAAGATCCCAAGATCCCTCCCTTCCCGGCATCTATATGTGTCCGACGGCTCCGCCACATGATCTACGCCTTCGTCCCCCAGATTCCTCCCTTGCCAAGCCTTTCAGCTCTGTTCAGCCCTGGTTGGCCGAACAGATAACCTCTGTTTGGCCGATTTGGGCCGAACAGAGGGAAATCCGTTCGGACCAGATGGGACGAACGGAACTAAATCCGTTCGGCCCAACTGGCCGAACGGATTTTATTCTGTTCGGCTCAGCTGGGCCGAACGGAATCAAATAAATATAAAATTAAAAATAAATATAATAATAATTAATAATATAATATTATAATAATAATATATAATATTATATATAATATAATATATACTATAATTATTATAATTATAATTATAATCAAGTATATTATAAAGTATAATTAACATAATCATATATTTTATTATTAATATATTTTCAATAAAATATATTATTTGACATAATTATAAAATATAATTTTAATAAAGTATATAATAATAATTATAATAATCAAGTATATTATAAAGTATATTAAAATTTATAATATATTATAAAGTATATTATAATTATAATCAAGTATATTATTATAAAGTATTATTATAAAGTATATATTAATATATTTTTAATAAAAATGTATTATTTTGATATATTTTTATTTTACTAATGAATATTGCAATGTTTCATATGGATGCTGGCTCCTCACGAGTTAGACGCACAGCATCTGCCAGGAGATGTAGAACCCACGCGCCTGAGGTTATTGAGGCTCCTGAGGATCTTGTTGCACCATCGCCCCCAGATGAGACAGTAGGCGAGGACATCCCAGCTATGGATGTTAATGATGATGAGGCGGATGGTCCTTGTCAAGCAGTCCTGAGGATGAGTCTGTCCTTAGGAGTTTCAGGACACATATTGCAGCCTCCATCTGGAGGCAACAGGTATTTGTTCGTTGTTCTACCGTATTTTATTTAATGTATTATTTCGATGTTGTTATGTGTTATTCATGTTATCCATTTATATTTCACATGAACGATTCCATTGAAGTGCATGAGCCATGCTGCCAAAGTCGGTGAGTGGCAGTGGTGGGCATCAGGGGAATCGAATAGGAGATTTAGGGATATAGTTCAGCAGTCGGGTCTTCTAGAGCTAGTGCATTGCTCTTATCGGTTCGCCGATAAGATTCTTGTCTCGGGCTTTGTAGAGAGATGGCAGCCCGAGACGAACACCTTCCATCTTCCCTTTGGCGAGATGACAATCACGTTGGATGATGTTGCCGCCATATTAGGGATTAGTGTCATGGGTGCCTCAGTGTCCTTGTCTACAGATAGGATGAGTGATCGGGATGTTGAGACCTACTAGTGCAGCTACTGGATGTATCACGGGATGACGCGCGTCAGGAGGTTATATACGTCCGCGGTCAGTCTGTGAGGTTAGAGTGGTTGAAAGTCATTTCCATAATGTATCAGATAGAGATAGCCGCCGTAGGATAGAGTGTGCGGCACGAGCATATTTGCTTTTTTGTTAGGGTGTACACTTTTTGTCGATAAGAGCGGGACGAGGGTGCCTATAGCTTATCTTGCTCTGCTACGTCATTTGGATAGAGTAGCACATATGCCTGGGGTGCGGGTGCCTTGGCTCATTTATATCGCAGTTGGGGATTGCGTCTAGGGCATCCGTTAGACAGATCAGTGGATATATGATGCTTCTCCATGCATGGATTTATGAGCATTTTCCCTTTTTCACTCCTCACCCAGCCCTAGACTATACTGATGCTAGGCCTCACGTACACCGATGGACTCCCGGCACTCCACCCCATTCTACGATGGACCATTTGGTGATTCTCCGTGAGTCATTGGACGTATTGAGGGCAGATGAGGTATGTACCATAGGACCATGCACTTGTGTATTTATATAATTTGTCATACATTATCAAACTTATTACGATTTAATATATTGCAGGTAGTTTGGGATCCCCATCATTTTATTCGGAATGATCGTCCATTCCTTGATATTGCATTCTTCAGTGGATGCCTAAAGTGCATGGATGTCGTAGAACCCTATCATCCTGAAAGGGTTTTACGACAGTTCGGCAGGATACAAACGATCCCCCGTGCGCCATTGGCCCTGAGCGAGCTAGCAGAGAATCGATAGCAGCTTCGTACCACATCCGGTACATTTTCTATGAGCAGTTATGGGAGAGGTGGGAGGATCACCTGCTGAGCCCAGCGAGCAGGAGCCATCGGTGACCCGACCCTCAGATTGTGTACCGGATTTTTGGAGTGGTATTCTCGGATCATGCATCTGGCTGTTCACCCTTCGAGAGCCGATCCAGTATCTACTCCCGATCACGTCCAGATGATGCTGATGCTGACGTGCTAAGCCGGCATATTGCAGATGCGCTTGGCCTTTGCACTGGCATACTTGATATGGATCGGGAAGAGGCTGCTGCATCATATAGTGCATCTTTTTGTAAAAGACATTGAAATTTGAATGAAAATTTACTTCCTTTCGGCTCAATTTGAATGAAAATCTTTTGAATTAATATAAATATGTCATACATTATACAAAATTGATTGTTGCAATCAAAAGTACATCTACAACTCAATAGTCTCGCTAATAATGACATCCGATGAGATCGTTCGTTTGAACTGGTGAATCTGAGATCTCCCAGCAATCTCTACAGCCTTGCACTTCTGCCTTGCATTGTAGATTATCTTAATTGTCGTAACATTGAGGTCATCCCTTTGCTTCAAAGTAGATAAAATGTCCTTAGGCCGAACCAAACTCTTCGACATCTTCACTAGCATTGTAGTCTCCTGCTTAGATAATCGTCCCGCATATGAGTGCCCCTCGAATGCTTTGCAGCTGGATGATTGTGCACACCGCAAATGACCATTAACATTCAATCATCTGCAGTGTCCAATTTCTTCCCTCTTAAGGCAAAAGGACATCCACACTTCTTAGTGCCACTGGCCCTGGTCTTTGATCCATTTTCTTGATGTGTTTACTTTTGCATGTACCGCTCCTCTCGCAAGAAAAAACAACTCTTGGTTTCATAACATTCCTGCCCGAATCGATTTTTTAATAATAACAACAAATCCATTCCTGTTTCCGACTTTCCGACACTAATTACATATTTCTTCTCTACTTTTGAATATCTATAAAATAAATAGTTTTATGTTGGTAGACAATTTTAAACATTGCTCAGTCTAATAATATGAAAATAAATGCAATTAAATTTTACCTCGTAAGTTGTAAATTCATTTGTGTAATCCATCACACAATCGGAGCCAATCACGCTGCATTCGAACGAAGCATCGTCCTACACGATCAAATAATAATTTTAAACCCTAATCATAATTAATCAAAAAAAATAGAGAATAAACATTCTGTTCGGCCACACAGGGCCGAACAGATTTCTTCTGTTCAGCCCTGTGTGGCCGAACATATACTTCTGTTCAGCCCTGTGTGACCGAACAGAAGCAATCTTTCTTCCGAACAGAAGAAAGGCTTCTTCTGTTCGGCCCTTGTGGGCCGAACATAACTCTTTTGTTCGGCCCACCAGGGCCGAACAGAAGAATTATGTTCGGCCTACCAGGGCTGAACATATTAATGTTGTTCGGCCCTGTGTGGCCGAACAGAGCTAACTTGTTCGGCCACACAGGGCCGAACAACGCACAAACCGTGAAAAAAAAAAAAAAAATTTGACGGTGGATCGCAGGCACTAACCTTTTGCGACCGTAGCACCTTCATAAATTATTAATTGCTTGTCCATTGCTTGATTTTAACCTTAAATCGTTTCAATGACGATCCAATGAAGATCGGAGCGAGGGAGGCGGGACGAAGGTAGCAGAGGCTCTGGGGGCTGTTTGGGGGGTCGGGGGGCTGTTTGGGGGGCTCTTGAGAGAGAGAGGGGGGGGGGCTATTTAGTAGATAGGGTTATTTTGATCCAAAAATTTTAAGGTAAAACGGCTATTTTTTTGCTTTGGCGTGGGGGGCTCCTCAATATATTAGCGGTCCAAATAGAAGCTCTCCAGCTACATCCATGCACATGCATGCTTAATAAATATGAATATATTTATATATATGTTTATATCATTATTCTACCGGTATAAAGTAGCCAACAATAAAATATAAATAGATTCCATGTGGCACCTAATTTTGGAGAAAAACTAGGAGCGGCAATGATTAGCCATTTAACTTGATTCAAACTAGCCAAACATAGTTATTGGCCTTAGGTTTATTGGAATTCTATGTTCATGAAGACATCACTGGCACTTGTGAATCATGGAATGTCAAATATAATTTCCAACAAAATTAAAGAAACATCGCTTTTAAATGTGACAGAATGGAGGATCATATGGGCACCAAGATAAAGCCACATATGCTAATCTATAAATTGGCATGTGTGCTAACAATTAAATATATATATATATATATATATATATATATATATATATATATATATATATATATATATATATATATATATATTTATGTATACATGTATGTATTATGCAAATGTATTTGTTATTGCGTATGTATATGTATATATGTATATATATATATATGTGTGTGTGTGTGTGTGTGTGTCATCAATCATAATGTAATATGGACCTTTGACATATCAATCAAGCTAATTTATTTTTATCTTTATTTTTTAGGAATAAGTACGCGTTATCCTTCCAAAATAGGATCAATTTCGCTTTGTTCATTCATAGTTTGAAAAGTATCACTTAACCCATCTGAGGTTAGTTTTCGTTCCTAGTTGTTTGTTGTTGTTACCCATCTGGATTGTGATGTTTCCAAAAAAGGATAAAGATGAAAGGACCAGTGAAAGGAGGCAGAAAAGATGATCAGGGATATTTTTTCTTATATTTTCTTTGAAAAATCAATAGATTCTTGCGTCCTTAATATCATTCATTCTAATTTCTCAAAATAAAAGATATGAAACTCAAATCTATTTATTAATAATCTTATTTTTTATATCAAATTTAAAGATACCAAAATACTAAAGGAGAAGCCATATTTTTAATCAGTCAATCGATACAGATATGCAATAAAGAATAACGATCTCTTCCAATCCCTCTTAATCTGAAATAAGAATCTTGATTCTCTACCTGTATATCCAAAGGGCTTGTCAATAAAACAAGAAACCCTAAAAATCTTATGGAAATAGAATACCTCAAATTGAAGAATAGTTTTTTAAATGCGCATTCAACTTGATCAATTTGGGTAAAATGAAACCCAAAAGATGGAAGAATTTGTTGATTTTTTAAAGAAAATCCGATTAAAATTGATTTCTCGATCATCTGCTTGGCCTCTTTCATCATGTTTCTTTGTTTTTTTTATTTTCTAAATCATTACAAGCATAATAAACAATCTAAACTCTCAAGTGGGTAACGACAGCAAATGATCACAAATAAAAACTAACCTCAGATGAGTTAAGTGATATTTTTTAAACCATGGTTTAGCTAAGTGAGATCGAGCATTACCTCAAGGGGTATGGTGTATTTATTACCCTTATTTTTTATCATAATTCAAATTAATTTACCCTACAAGTAGGAGTAGATATAACTTAGAGGATTAGATGTAACCTAACTTCTATTAATTGATGGTGTTCAATAATAGAAGTCTTAGAAGGTCAAGATAGTGGAATCTCAATACATTCATTTACCCTACTCTCTAGTTCGTACTAGTGGCATGCATGTGCAGCAAACTAATCCCATCGTAAATAATGAATTTTCTTAGGGGTACAAAGTCCTCAAATTCTCTTGATTTTTTGAAGATGACGATCTCTTGATGATGGCTCATATTGGCTAATTTATAATATAATATGAAGAAGTTAGCGACAATAATTTTTTTCCCAAATTATGATTCTACTATTTCTTCAACAAGATCAATTTTGACCTAGTACATCAATTACCTCCTAACTCAATAACCATAACTTCAAATAAATTTTAGTAGCGTCCACAAGAATAGCTTGAGCTCAAGTAGGGTGACACACAAACTATGATATATAAATCTTGGTCAAGACCATAGAAATAAGATATCTACATGTAAACATAATTTTGCCTAAAATCATTAAATTGCTACAAAAAAAAAAATTATAACGCACTATTGCAATATTTGACTTATCATTTTTAAACAACAAATATTTTAATGTGTTTTCTTTAATCATATTACTATTTATTATATGGATCGTTATCATTTCTATAACAAATGTAGAGATAAATAAATTATAATAACATTATATTTTAAGTAGAAGAGTAATCTCATTTCTATAGTTAATTAAGTCATAAAAACTAAAATTCGAATATCATGTGAAAGAAGATGTATTTATTTGGGGTTATTTACTACTACTAATTATATATATTGGTGCTAACTTAAATAATCTTTAGTTTTATTATTATGGTATATTGCGAGTTTTAGTGGCTTCAAAAAATAACCAAGTAATTTAGGTGAAAAATAAAATACATGGTTCTTTTTCTTCCTTTATCTTGATTTAAAACTATACTTTTTCAAAGGTTTAAGAGATCAAACCCTTTTTTATTATTTTATCTTATATAATTTTTATTATATCTTTAGCTCTTTCTTTTTATACGTATCAAATCACTTTTTTGTATTGGTGCATCCTTTATCCTACTATATATATATATATATACTCGAATAATCTATGTCTTTCTTCTTTTAATTTATCCTTAGTTGGTACTAGCTTCATCATTTTATATAACTTTATTTCTTGTTTTATTTTTTATATTATCATACCATCATACTAATATTTTTATGTTGTTCATACTTAAAAAAAAACTTGTTTATACATCTTTTCTTAAACTCATATTTTTATTTTAACGAATATACCTAAGCCTCTTCCTAGAATGTAAAAAAAAAATCCATGGGATGGGATTAGACATTATTATACCGAATTACCCTACAAATTTTTAATTGCCAAATATTATTTAAAAATCTGAAAAACACATTTTGAAAAATTATAATCAATCCAATCCATTCATATCCTATATGCATCTATCCCAAACACTATCAATTGGATACCTTGGAATCATTCCTATTTTCAATCCCACATTCGAAATGCTTTAATCCAATCTAATCCTATATGATAAACTATACAAGGCCTATAAATACTTTCACTCACCATCTCCTCGTGCCTTTTCTTTCTTGTTCTCTCTCTATCCTCTATTGTTTGAAACTTAGATGGCTGAAGACGGCGATGTTTCGACCTGACCTAAAATTCAACCCGTCAAATGAGAAACCTCAAGAAAAGGCTTGTCCATCTACCCCTACCGCTTTTCTCCAACATCATCACCCATGCAGATGTCTATGGTGACCATCCCAAAAACCTAACTGGTCATTAGTGAATTTTGAATCATTTCTTGTTGTTTCTTATGCTCGTAAATGATCGTTTCTTGCAAATTTTTTTGTTGATAAGTGATCATTCTCCATCATCTTCTTTCATCTTTCTTCCCTATGTTTTATCAAGACTGATTTCTAAAAACTTCTTGTTAGATTAATATCAAACGATGAATAAAATATTGTGAATGATTCTTTTTACTTGGATGACTCCAAACATGCAGGTCAAGGTAGCTGTGCATTTTGACTTCATGCTTGGGACGATGGAAAGCCGGAAGCAAAATTTAGCTATATGGAACATGGTCCTGATGGATAGAAGAAGAATACATGACTTGTAGAGTAGTCCATCCATCAACTTCGAAAAGAAGACAATGCAAGTAAGTACAATGAGGGACTCAAAAATGGCAATGGACATCTTGATTAGAAATTCTTATTTTTTCAATTTTTTTTTTGGTACAAACGGATGATCACACAATTCTAGTGTGAGTTAGCCCAAATAAGTCGGAAAGTAAAATCTGATTAAGTACAAAAGGGCAGGGATTACCCTGCTTTCAAGTCTAGATCCCAGAACGGTAAGCTACCGATCCCGTAACCCAGTCCGCTACAGAGTTAGCTTCCCAATAGACATGCCTGATGTGAACTCTATGGGCTTCCTGAAGGGTGATCCAAATGTCATGAAGCAGTGGGTTAAGTGGAGCCGGAACACCATTATCCTGTCGGAGCCATCGTATAACGGTAAGAGAATCCCCCTCAATGAGGAGGTTGTGGGCACGAAGGATCCGAATGGCATAGAAGATGCCAGTCCAAGCTGCATATAGCTCAGCCAGCGGGACCGAATAATCCAAAAGGCCAAGGCCACCAGCAGCCAGCATAGCACCGTCACATCCCCGTATTATGAAAGCTGAGCCAACAAGTCTTCCCCGAACACTATCGTCAAAGTTGATTTTAACAAACACTAGGGGTGAGGGCTCCCAAGAGATAAAAACCGCATACCGGTTCACTGCCGAGGCAGCAGAGGAACCCCAGTGGCCAGAGCTGTCAAAATCCGAGGCAGAGCGGTAGTGAGTATATTCCTTAGATAAGGAGATCGCTTTTCTGGCAGTCATATGTGGAGAGACATGTTCATCAGTAAAGACAAAAAGGTTCCGCGATATCCATATCTAATAAGCTGTGTAGATCCAAGTGGCAACTTGCTGGTGATTGCCCCTACGAATATCATCCAAGAAGATCGCATACTGAGAAGCTGTGCAATCCTGCCCACTGTGGTAGCCAGTAATTACCAAATCTATCTAGCTCTAGGACATGTGAAAATAGCATGATCTGTAGTTTCATCCTCCTGACTATACATAGGGCACGTAGGCTGAATATACAGCCCCATTCTGGAGAGCATAGAATAGGATGGAAGGTAGTCCCATGCAATCTTCCACATAAATAGTTGAATCCTAGGATGGACAGGAAGCCGCCAAATCTAAGCCACGTCCATCCTCTGGTGAGCCTGTAGTCTATAGATTTTCATAAGATCCCTGTCAGGAGCACTAGGGAGACATGATCTTTTTCAGAGTTTGGTATCAGCAGTATGACCCGGAATGAGGGGAATGGAGAGAATCCTTCGAGCAAGCTCATCACCAAAAAATTGGGAAACTGTGGGGAGGTGCCAGGAGTAGTCCTGAGAGATCAAATCACTGATGCTCAAACTGCTAGGAACATTGTTACTGATAAAAGTGGGCCAACAAGACAGAGGAATGTCAGCAATCCACGCATCTTGAACAACATCAACCAAGGAGCCATCACCAATCATCCGTGAGATGTTATTCAAAATAGTCGGAGCATGTCGGCAAACCTCCTTCCAGAAGAAAGAGTGTCCCCGAGTAGACTGAAAATCCATAGTGGGTGACCAGGTGCCATATCTGGCACGCATAAAAGAGCTCCATAAAGAATATGGGTCAAGGAGGAACCACAAAGCATGCCTCGCAATCAGAGCGTCCCTCCTCACCGTTAGCGACTGAATGCCAAAGCCACCCTCAGAGATTGGCAAGCAAACAGTATCCCAGTCTGGCAAGTGAACACCATGCCCATCCTGTCTGGATGCCCAATGGAAATCCCTGAAGCTCCTCTCTATTATCCTCAAGCACGTCAAAGGGACAACTGAGTTGGCTAGGAGGTAAATAGGAAGAGAGGCGAGGACAGTCCGAATGAGAGTAATCCTAGCCATCATAGATAGTCCAGTGACCTACCAACCATCAAGTCGATCATGGACCCAACGCTTAAGATCAATATAGTCACTGCATCTAGGCCATCTACCAGTGATGGGGATCCCTAGATAACGAAGATTGTCAGCCTGTTTAGTAATACCCAAGATTCGGGTTATGGCTGCTTTAGAACTTTCGGTGATTCTTGGGTTGAAGCATATAGAGGATTTCTAAAGATTAATCTTCTGACCAGAGGCCTGACAGTAGCGCTGAATAACTGAAGCAAAGGCGGTAGCATTATGGTCAGTGGCCCTTCCTAACAAGATGCAGTCATCAGCAAATAGGAGATGGGAGACTGATGGGCCTTGGGGACCTGCAGATTAAGGGGCAATACATAAGTCCTGCTGAGCCTGATAGAGAAAGTGAGATAGGTCATCAGCAGTAAGAATGAACAAGAAAAGGGATAATGGACAGCCCTGCCGCAAGCTCCCAGCAGAGTGAAAAAAATTAGTTTGGTTGCCATTAATCAGAAGAGAGAATGATGGCTTATGAATACAACTATACAAGCATTGATCCAGTCGATAAAAAGGCCATCAAACCCAAATTCCTCCAGAGTATGATACAAAAAAAGCCCAACTCAATCTAATGATACAAAAAAAAGCCCAACTCAATCTATCATAAGCTCGCTCCATATCCAGCTTAACAGCCATAAGGCCCTGGCGACGAAGGAATCTCTGTAGGTCATGCATAAATTCTTGGGCAATGAAGATATTATCAGTGATGCACCGGCCTCTAATAAAAGCCCCCTGCTCGGGGGCAATAAGCCGAGGAATGATAATATGCATACGGGAGACAAGGATCCGCGCGTAGACCTTGTACAGAGTGGTACAAAGGCTGATAGGATGATAATGTAACGGAGTGAAAGCATCCGGACGCTTTGGTACCAGAGTGATAAAAGTCTGGTTCCAATAACAGGAATAGATTTTGTTTGAAAAACCAGCTGGATAGCCTGCAAAACGTCCTGGCCAACAATATTTCAATAGTAGCGGAAGAAAAAAGCGGGAAGCCGTCAGCCTAGGGGCTTTATCAGGCCCAAGATCTCATAAAGTCTTTTAAATCTCATTCGCTGTAGTAGCTCTAGTAAGGAGATCGTTCTCATATACTGTAAGCTTCTTGGATCTGGGAACCGAATGAACAGAAAATCTATCACCGGTATGCTCAGACCATCTAGACTGATAGAAATGAAAAAGCTGATCCCTGATGACCCGAATGTCCTCTGAGAAGTTCCCTTCATCATCAGCAAGTCGTCTGATCCTGTTTGCAACGCGACGTTTCAATGTAGCTTGATGAAAGAATCTGGTATTGCGATCCCCCTCTCTAATCCACTGGATCCGAGACCTCTATCTCCAGAAAATCTCCTGCTGCAAAGAAGAGAGTGATGGAGGGCCAGCTTAGCATGGAGAGAAGTGAAATCATACTCAGGAAGGCTGCCTTCCAGGTCTTCGATGGTCTGAAAGGTAACAATGTCTACTTCCACCTCCTCTACTTTTCTGGTAATATCCCCAACCTCCATTCTGTTCCATATGGATAGTTTGTGTCTGGCTAGCTGAAGACGTTTGGAAAGCCTGTAGGTGGCACTGCCTCTAACTGGTAACCGCCAAACTTGAGCAAGAATGATCCTAGCTGAAGGATAGGAGGTCCAGAACTGTTCAAAGCGGAATATTTTTTGCTTCTGGATCTCCTCCTTCGTAGAAATCAAGATGGGGCAGTGGTCCGAAGCAATCCTCGGGAGATGAGTTACAGAGGCAGAGGGATAGAGCTGAAGCTAGGACCCCGTAGCCATAGCCCTATCGAGCCTCTCCCAAACTCTAGCAGAATCTTGGCAGTTATTACACCAGGTGAATTGAGTACCTGAGTACCCCAGATCCAACAAACCAGCCTAAGTAATAAAGGTTCTAAACTCCGAACCATCCACAGACCCCGCCCGATACCTGCCCCCTCTCTTTTCATGGGGCCCAATAATACAATTAAAATCCCCCGCAACAAGGGAGTGATAGCCCTGATGAAGAAGGGCAAGGATCTCAGCCCAGAGCACACGTCTCTGACGGAAGTCCGTATTGGCATAGATGCCTGAGAGGAGCCAGGGATCAGATGACCCCTCAGTGATGACCAGTGTGATTGATTGCACTGGTTGAAAGCATCAACTCAAATCGAGGAGTTGCACCAAAGGGCCAAGATACCACCAGAAAGCATAGTTGTCAGACCCGGCCCGGACATTGACCCGGCCCAAGGCTCGAGTCATCGGGTCACTGGTTCAACCGTTGGGTCACTGGTTCAATCATTGATCAATTATATTAATATAAAAATATAATTATATTAATAAAAATTAATTTTTAATAAAAAATTTAAGGTTAACATGATAATAAAACCCTTAACCCGAACCGGTTCGGATTGGATTGACCGGTTCATGGGTGAACCGGATGGGTTGATCGGGTTATTCCGGGTCACTTACACATTCGGTTTTATATTGAAACCGGACCGGCTTGGCCTTCGGGTCCCGGTTCAACCGGTCCAACCGGCTGGTTCGGTCCGGTTCTGACAACTATGCCAGAAAGCCCCACTGACTCCACAGCATAGGTGGACCAACATCTAGATACATATCTTCTAAACTGGATTAAACTGTCACCCGAAAGACGGGTCTCCAATAAAACACAGATATCAAAATTATGCTGTTGCATAAGTCTCCCAAAGGAAGAGCGGAATGAGGGTTTTTGAGCTCCTCTAACATTCCAAATGAGAAGCTTCATTTAGTAATTGGAAGAGACTGAGACCCAACCTGGTCCTCCGACATATCTTCATCAGTAGGTCTGTCATCAGCTGACTTGCCAGTGCAATCAATCAGCTGAGTAGTCTCCATAGTCTCAATGGTATCTAACTCTGGGAGGGCAAAACCGAGATAGAACTGACCTTGCCCTGCCCTAGGATGGCTCCATTGAGCCGAGAGAGGACTAGATCATGGCTATGCCCCAACGACTGAGTCAGGTCAAGGGGCACTTCCATGTCCAGAGAGGAGGTCTCCCCTGAGCGACCCTTAGCTATAGAAGTCATTCCAGACACAATAGCAGGCTCCAAGGGAGTGTCTGAGGTGGAAGAAGGAGTGACTAGAGCCTGAAGAATCTTAGGAGCAGCTAGAATGGCTTTCCCTTTTCCTCTTGCATTTTTGGATTTGGCTCTCAGAATTGTACTCTTCTCCGGCCTAGCCCTCTTTGATGGACCCGGCATGCATCCAGACTGGCCTTGGGGTGCCTGGCCCACTTGGCTGAGCCAAGTAGAGAGAATGGATTCATTGGCTTTGGCTTTGGATTCAGACCAAATTGAAACTCTAGGCTCTCTGTGTTGGACACAGTCAAACCGGCACGCGGTGCTTCCCCCGGCATGCTAGCTGAGCCTGCAACCTCTTCGGTCCCAGTTGCAGCAAAGGAGACGAACACACCGGGCTTCATCAGATGCCTCTGAGCGAGCTTAGACGGAGCTTTCCAATCCTCCGCCGAGACCGGCGTGGCAGCGGACGCCACCGGCTTCCCAGCCGACGACTAAGCAGAAGCCCCCACGGAGTGAACCGAGGCCTTCATCTTCCTCCCCAGTTCAGGCTCAGAAACAGGGGATGATCTGCGCTGCCTCATAGCAACCATCCAAGGCCCGAATTTGGATCCAACCGAAGAGGAGTCTGCATCCGGTAATGGCGAGCATGGATCAGAGTAATGCAAGGATCCACATTTAGCACAAAATCCTTCCAAATGCTCGTATGAAAATTGTTGCAAGAACGGTGAATGCCTTCCTCGGATTCTGGCGCATGGGCGGAGTGGTTTGCTGAGGTCAATTCTCACACAGACTCTGGCAAATCCACCCCTACTCTTCGCCATGGTTGATGCATCAGAAAACTAAAATTCCCCAATCGAAAGGACGATGGATCGAAGGATTTGATATGTCCAAAACTCCAGCGGCAGTTTAGGCAAACGAACCCACAGTAGAGTAGAGGGAACTGAGTTTGCTGCAGTCACAAATTCAGGACGCCAAGCCTCAGTGGCAATGAGTTGTCCATTGACAACCCATGGATGACCCAATATCATGACCGAAGCATTGAGGTTAGTGAAGCGGAAGATGATGCATATGTGAGCAAGAGTAATTGCTTTCACCTCGTTGGGAACTCCACCACGCCTGAATTCTTGAATTATCGCATCCAGCGGCACCCAACGACTGATGCTTCTCGCGAGGATCGCATTCTTCTCCCATCTGCTAGCTTCATCCTCCAGAGCTTCAGTGGAAAGTTAGACTATATCAAGGAACCACACCTCCAGGTCAGCCACCTCTGCCAGAGACGAGGACAGGGCAGACCAAATGAATATGCTATCCGATGCTCGTCTCCATGGTGAACGCACACCGGATCCTCTATCAGCAACAGCTGGAGAAGCGGAGGCTGCTTGAGCCATGGTCCGGACATGAGTCACCGGAGAAACCAATGCCAGACGCCAGAGATAAGGAGGAAAGCAGTTGGAGCACGAACTTAAAGCATGGATTTAGGTTCAATACACTGTAGCAATCGCCTCTCAGACACTGTAGCAATCACGAATTATATTGTGGAGACTCTTGGATCCAAGATATTTTTTCATTACAACTGGATACCAAAAGCTTCTAGGGCTTACATGGCACTGAGAGCAACTTAAAAATATGATCAAGCCTAGATGTTGCTAATTACCCTTCAAAATTTATGTGCGAGGAGTTTGAAGAGATTGCTGTGATACTTGAGTCATTTTGAAAATGAGAATAGAACAATCAATTTATCCTCATGGAGTATTGTAGTACCAAGCTTGCTTCTCCTTTAGAAACCTTGAAACGCTTGAGACATCCCCATGCATAATAATCCGCCCATCTTCCATATAACTAGCTCCATCCGCATATTTGAGTTCTTCCAGGCGATGTGTAACCCATAGTGCAGCAACTTCTCCAGGACCAGCCACAGAATTCTTAACTGCATTTATAACTCCTATCTGGAATACAATACAAAATCTTGTCAAGCGATATTAATTGTTCAAAATGACTTGCAGAAACGAAAATTCTAGTTCCAACACAAATTTGGCTATTTAATTTCATTGATATGAAAGCTTGTTGTTACATATTGGTAGCAAACAACCAAAAGATGTAACTGAAAAACCCTACAGAGAGAGGCAGTGAGCATGTATGTAGCAGCAGAATTTGTGAGAAACTAATAAATCAAAACTAATGCACCATGGCAAATTCCTAGTGGGAAAAAGGAGAGGACACTATAAAATCTGATGCAGCATTGACTTGGCCAAACTTGGAACACCATCAAGAGTGCAAATTGACGGGATAGAATCCAACCCACACGCGCATACACAAAATAAAAAAGGAAACCTGATGAGCCTCTTGTAGCATTAGATGGCAGAATGTTGTTTGAATTGCTGCATTATTAATGGTCCATAGCAGTCACATGAAGGATATAAATTCAGGGCTTCAATTTCTTTAACTTAGAAGCCCACAATTTCTGTCCAAACTTCATTGTTTGCTGTTTCGGACCTACTTTTAGCATGCAGGGTCGCTTGCCTTTAAACCTATTTGATATCCAAAATGTGTTGCTTGGTGTCTAGAATGTCCAAAACATGACCCCATTTGAAACTTCAGAGTTAATATGAATGGTCCATAGTCATTGTTTGGCATCACTTGCTACAGTCCAGAGCACCTCATTTCTTATTTTAAGAATCATTTCAATAGTCAAACCTAAAGTTCACCTCCAAAAAAATTCAAAACTATAAGACCCATGGTTCCATGCTTCACCAGATCATATTTTAGCTAACTTTTGTCTTGGTTTTACCCTTGCATTCCTTCTTATTTCACTATCCCATAAAGGCAAGTCTGTGCACTACCATCCAAATTTATCTGGAACAAGAATTATAAATTTTGTTTCTTTTTTCCTTTTCGGTTCTCCTTTGCCCATGCCGAATATAGATTAGTTTAGATCAGTTGTCATTCCCACAAAACGAGCATAAGAATGAAAATAAAAGATTAGGGTGTGTTTGGTTTTTGAAAATAGACCCTTTTTTATTTTTATTTCCACAGAAAATAGAAAACACTTATAAAAATATGTTTGATGAATAACAATGAAAATAATTTTTTTAAAAATACAACTTCAAAATGGGAGAATTGAAAACAATCTAAATATATTTTCACTGTTTTTCATCAAAAAAAAAAGAGAAGAAAGTAAAAAACTAAAGATCTAATTTGTACCACTTTTATTTTCTATCTTTTATTATTAAAAATAAAAACATGAAATTTATTGTTAAAAAATATGTTTTTACACTATTTTTATTTTCTATTTTTAAAAGTGAGTTCATTTTGGATCTTAAGACAACTTATTATTATAATATATATTATATTATAATCTATATTATAATATTATATATTCTCTTAATTTTTTTAGTTACCCTTCTTAAAAAATATTATTTAAATAAAAATAAAAATAATTTTTATTTTTACTTACCAAACATATTTTTTAGAAATCAGAAATAGAAAATGAAAAAAAAAATAAAAACAGAAAATGTTATCAAAAAAACAAGTGCAGCTTTATTGTTCGGATTAGTTTTCTTTGAGAGAAAATGACATTTGGATTTGTTAACATTTTAAAATAGAAATATCATGGTTGCATATGGAATAATTTTTCTTCAAACTTTATAAATTATAGACTACTCCTGGAACTAAATTTTTTTATTTGCATGTCAATAAAGTTCTAGACATTTCTTATCTAGTTATGACCTTTCATTTTTTATTAGCACAGTCCGAGTAATTGTCATTATAGCAAAGTCTTGAATTCTTTTTTACTATTTTATTCCAATAAAGGTTTGTTTTTTATAGTATAGTGGATTATGATGGTTTTAAACTATAATCAATTAATAGCTATAGCAACGTTAGTTTAACTATGTTGTTTTGGTCCATATTTTTCTTGACTACGTAGCCCCACCACTGGTAATAATCCTGACACTATTCTTGCAAAGTTGCACTTGCTGATCTCACTGAAATTTCTGGAGTAATCCCTTCACCTATTAGAGACAAAAGTTCTGAAATTGGCCAGACAAATAACTATGCAAAGACATGAAAATCATGTACCCGATACCATTACTGCATACTTAAAAGATGGGCAGAAAATCTGATGTTCATCATAAGCAGATGAATATTAACCTTGATGCCATGGTGGATATCAAGATAGCGTTTGCATTTTTACAGAGACATTTCCCTTCCACCTTAAAGTCACAGGTATGAAGAATAGATTGAAGAGACTTTTGTCCTGACCCCAACTTACAGCTTAAAGCACCGATCTTTTCCCTTTTGGGGAATTTGTAGTTTAAGTCTCTGTTTCTCAGGTTAATCTTAGAATAATCTCATTTCTTTTAACATAAAACATTTAAGACTTGAATTTAAAAGTAGAAGAAAACAATCCCTGGTGTTCAATAATTAATTGATTTGAACCAATAACTGATTACATTAAATTGAAAATTTTACTTTTTGGCACGAACTTTTTTGATGTATCAATTGGAATACAATTTTTATTTTGAACTATTTCTATTAAGCTTTTGCTACTCCTGGCTTCTTTAGAAATTCTAGCAAATTGTCTGTCATTCTCCTAAAATCTGGAAGTTGAGATATCATGTACAACAAATAAATCATAGAAGATACAGAATACAGGAACTACTCAATAATTTGTGAAGTGCTTTTGTTTGTATAAGATCAATGGTGCAACGAACACACTCAAGATTCAGCTTAATTTTAAAGATGGCAAAGGATTTCACAAAACAAAGTTCTTGACAATGTATCATGGGTGAGGATCCCAAAAAAGTGATGGATTTTGGACTGCCATCAATTCTATCTTCTCAATATACCCACCCATCTAACATGCAAAGATTCGTGGCCACAGGAGGGTTCATCAATGCATTACATACAAGAAACAATAAAGGACCAAACGGTAATGGCAGTCCAATTGTGGGATCAGTATTATATGTTGCAGGGTTATTCATGACACCAAACCACCATAAGGCCGGTCCCCAGCCCAGATGACAAAAGTGGAGGGTTTATGTCAGATTGACATCCAATCATAAAACTATGAAATGGATCTGAATTTAAATAAGCTAGATGTTGAGAGGAAGGATATCGAGAAGCTTGAACTAACATTAAAGGTGGCCTTAAATAGGAATCCTTGGAGAATGAATATCCATAGACAAATAGTTAGGAAAAGGCAGGTCGGTTATGGTGATGATGCAACACAAGAAGACTGACACAAAATGTGAGTACACGTCTTCTGACCACTTGTTATATTTCCTTGTAGCAAATCATTCAAGACAAATTGTCCTCTAGTTTTAGCTTCTGAATTCAAAGCTACAATATATCCTTTCTCCAATATGAATTGTAAATTCCATCAATTTTCTAGGACACATTTGAGATTCCAAATGCAACTCAAATAACTAAACAAGATGGAACTCAGAATTCAAATTGAAGAATGCAAAACTTGAAATTCAAAGTTCGAACTAGAGGACTCTTTTGGGAAAAGATTTGTTAGTGAGAACAATTTGAGGGAATTTGAAAGATCTTATCCTCAAAAGCAGAGATGTGTCTCAAGTTTTCCAGAGAAAATGTTAAAAATATGTCAAGGAAAAGGGATGTAGTCTATGAAACTTAAGAAGGATGAACTAACATTAAAAGCAGTGCTTCACAATGGAAAGGAAATGCTTTCCGCGATGCATAAAATATAAAAACAGATTGATTTTTAAGTTTGTGTCTGAAGTTTCATGCATATACCGTAACCATGAACAAGCCATATATTTACGATACTCTTCTGGATTAGCAGATGAGGTAGGCTGGAGAGCAGATAGAAGAAGAATTAAAATCAATTCCCTACATTTAAAGGCCAACCATGGAAATCATCATGTGAATATTGCATTATTCATTCATATTGGGCGAGGATAAGCTTGCTGGTTTGGGAAGTTTATCACAATCTTGTATTCAAAGAAAAAGAGATGAGTCAAGTGTGCTAAGAAATACTTAATGATAAGTTATAATAAACTGCAATTCTGTTGTGACTGTCAGAACTCAGAATTTGGTATGGTCCCCAGTCAGAAGCATGATGTGATGTTGCCCCCGCCATTAGCAACAATACAACAAATATAAATAGATTTTTTTGGACTTGAACAAGAATTAAGCAGAAAAGCTCTGATCCTCCATGAAGAAATAATTGATAAAACTCATCAACTCTTCCATTATCTCATATATAAAAATGGATTGGTTTTCAAAAAGAATGAACACCATTTGGATGAATGGGAATTCCTATAAAATGACAAACATATTGTAAACAAATCAAAGTCTTGTCTAACTTTAGTATAGAATTTCATTTCCAAAACCGCAGATACAGCATTTAAAATGGTGAGCCGCTACCCAACAACCCAGAGGGAATGGCATGCTAACTCTCTACCACACAGGCAGTAGAACACAGCTAGATGGAGCTTACTGGTTCTTTCAGAACTTTTCAATGGGTGAGGATGACTATTAGCTAAAAGAATGGCTCTCTTCGCCCATCAAAAGGGAGGAGATGCAACAAACAAAAGACAGAATCAAAGTTTTTCATTCAACTATAGTCCCTAAGGTCTTACATAAGTAAAGCAATGCACCTTAATACGGTATACCTGATATCTTGAACCTTTCTCAAACCAGGAAATGGGGCTTCTTGCAAAATGCCTATGACTCCACTACTGTCAACAAAGAATCCCCTACCTTCTGAGTTCTAATTGGACCGAATAGGGATTCTCTTTCCACTGATTTGGGTTTCAGGACTTAGACCCTATCAAAAATCCACATGGGACATTTCTCCACCTTTAGTTGATGGTCAAAAAATGTTCATTCACAAAGAGATCCAAACAATCCAAATTTGGAAGCTTTTTATGGAGAATGAAAACTTGATTTGTCACTAGAAGCTATTTAGGGAAATCAAAGTAGTGCCAGAAAAACACCACAAACAGGAATTTATTTATCCTACCTTTTTGAGTTGGTGATACTTTTATTTTCAAATTCAGTTCTTAAGGCAACCAAGAGTTCATCCATTTTTCCAGGGAAAGAATAATTACTTTGGGTCACTGAGTCTGCTAAGAAAGGGAAAATTTATGACATGTCATCAAACACATAGGGTGGATGAACCAATTGCAATCAAACTCCTACTAACTCAGTAATGAACATTAAACTTTTGCACCTAATTTCTGATCTACCTGCTGATAAACACATTAACAAGAACAATACATCATTCCTAAAATGCAGTAAGTGCTGTCAAAGACAAAGTCCAATTTCTCTGGCAGAAAAATATACCTGGTCATAGTCATCCAAAAATGTTGTTAATTCATCCAACAATAAAACTTTACATGATTCAGCTAAAGCACCTGCAATTGCAACTCTTTGTTTCTGACCACCGCTCAGAGTTTGAATTGGCCTCTACACAATGTAATAAAGGCACATAAATAAGCTTTTGCTAAAATGATAGAAGATAATCCAAATGCATTGCATATCACCTACTTGTGAGAATTCTAACATGCCAACAGCATCTAAAGCTTTTGATACTCTTGATCTCACTTCATTTAATGTCAAACTAAACTTACCAAGACCAAATGCAACATCTGCTTCCACGGTGGGCATCACCACCTACAGATACACAGGATGAAGAAAACCTCCATTATGCTACATAAGGATTCTAGGAATTTTAGTGACTAAATTACTCCAGCAGGTAAAGTAAAAGAAGAAAAGGTACTTATGTAACATAAGAATTTCATGGGTACAAAAAAAAAAAAAAAATATTACTGCTACCAAGAATTACTTGTACAGAATAGGGACAGATAATCAGTGTGCCGGGAATAGTTATGCTATTGACTTGCAGCACATATTGCATGCAAGCTAGTTAAGGCATGAAAGTAATTATGGCACTTGATGTATGGTATTTAATTGGATTTTAATGATAAATAAGTAAGAATCGGGAAATGGACAAGGCAAGAAAGGTGATAACATGAGCTGGAAGAATTGCTGCAACAGGACAAAGCTCAGATTAGATATTTAAAGAGATGTGAAATAAGTAAGAAGGGATGAAATTTGTCTCTTCTTGCAGGTTACACATGATCAGGATCTACATATATATCAGTCCAGTATAAAATCCTCTTTCTTGGATGATTATAACCAAGATATTGTCCTAAACAGATGTTTTAAATAGCAGTCAAACAGAAGTGGATGCACGAGTTGGATTTTCAAATATAGCAAGACAAAAAATTAAGTATTGAGAACTCATGCATACAGAAAGCTAATTGTTAGAAAAGGATCTCCTGAAAGGTGAACTTTATAAACAGAGGGAGCTTCATCTATCATTTTCTGGTTAATAATAATCATAGAAAGTCCTAGCATATTCAATACATTCTTTTATCCTTCTTTATGTGTTGTGAGAAACTTCATTAACACCAGATGATGATGATGAAACAGCACACAGAGACACATATCAACTCATTATTTTTTATTGGACTCATGAATCCAGTAAATCCAAATAGTCATTCAACTAAACAATAATTCCTCTAAAAGATTAAATTCAACTATCTATTCAATTGAAAGTTATCAATGGATAAACAAAGAATCCTCAACTGATGCCTTTATGATTAATTGTATGACTTGGTAAAGATGCATTTTATGTTATCTTATGGTGGTTGTCTAGAAGAGATCCATGACAGTATCATAGCAAGGTTAGACGAATTGTCCCAGAACAGATGATTCAAGCCAAACAGGACTAAACCAAGCAGTTCAGGGCAAACCGGCTTGGAGTCGGGACAGTTTGACCTTCTGGTTCGGTACGGATAGCGAACCACCCCAAACAGCTTATATTATCTCATTTAACCGATATACTGAACTAAACTACCTAATTTGGCCCTATACAATGGTGGACATGGGTGGAGGACCGGGCTGATATACTGTCGGTTTAGTATAGTACACACTGTACCAAATCATACCAACCTTTATTGGTGCCCAAAATGGCAAACCTTGTATCATACTATCTTTAAAACCAAAATTTGAGCATATGACTAGCTATATTTGTTGTCAAAAGTGATATAATAGTTAAAAGGAAAGGAGACCCCAACTTTAGCATGTGAATAAATTAAGTGTAACAGAAATACGCATGTTAAGATGGATATGTGGTAAAATTTTAAAAGATAGAATTAGAAATAAACATATACGAGAAATGATAGGAGTAGCCTCAATTAAAGATAAAATGAAAGAAAACCGATTACGGTGGTTTGGACATATGCAACGAAGACCTTTAAATGCTCTAGTTAGAAAGAGTGATCTTTTAACGGTCCATGGTTCTGATAGAAGTAGAGGTAGAGCTAAACTAACATGAACATAAATAATTAAGATATAACTATTTGTAATTTAAGTGTCGACTTAGTCCTAAATAGAGCAGAGTGGAGGAAGTATATTCATATAGCCGACCCTATGTAGTTGGAAAAGGCTTAAATGAGTTGAGTTGAGACCCCAACTTTAGCATGTTGCATTATATAGAGATAAGAAAAGTTGGAATTGCCTCCAAATATGATCCTTAACATCCTAGTGCATAAACATGTACTAGAAGATTTAACAATGTTGAATTGAAATAATTTAAACACTGATCTATCTAATGTTTCTTCATCCCTTTAACTATAAATTGATATTCTAATAGGTTGACATTAAGGATCTACTCTTAATCCTTACACTTTTGCACTAACTATAGATAATCTTACTAAGCATTTCCATGATCGTATTCCATGGTGCATAGTATTTGCAAATGATATAAGATTAGTGGATGGCAAGGTTTTCAATCTTGTAAGACAAAGGTGTTCCGATTTTTTCACGGCCCGCATCTCGTTCCAATTCAATCTCCAATCGGTCAAACATCCTAGTACTCTCTTGAAATGCTTTTTTCTTTAAAAAAAATTTAGTTATAAAGCTTTAGTATTTTATTTAATTTTTAAATATATTTAAACTTTAAAAGTTAATCTTTATGATAAATTAGATATATTTAAAATTAACATTATGATGTATTATGGCTGAGATCAGTCTCGAAATCTCTTCAGGATGAAATGTTTGGACCATCTCCGCCCCTATCTCTCCTTAGGATGAGATGTTTCAGCCGTCTTACCAAAATTTGAATCCCTAATAGATATAACTAAGGTTGAGGTTCATCGTAAGTTGGAATTATGGAGAAGTGTATTGCAATTTAAAATTTTTAGGTTAAGTAAGAAAAAAATAGAATACATGAAATGCATTTGTAGTAAAATTAAAAATAAAGATGAAGGTAGAGTACAAATAAGAATCATAAAGTTCCTAAAAGTGGTCATTTTCGATATTTAAGATTGATTATTCATAAGCAAGAAGAGATTGGGGATGATATTGTTTATAGAATTAAAGCAAGTTAGATAAAATAAAGAAGTGCAACTGAAGTATTACATGATTATAGAATACCTACCAAATTGAAGAAATAATTTTATAAGATAGTTACAAAACTAGATATGCTTTATAGTATAAAATGTTGCATAATTAGAATTACATATGCATAGATGAATGAGGCAAAAATAAGAATGTTAAAATAAGTGTATAGTAATATAAGAAAAGATAGAATAAGAAATAATATCATTCATAAAAAGATAGAGGTAGCAATGAATGAAGACAAACTGAGAGGACAACTTAGATGATTTGGATATTTGCAACTTAAATCTAAGGATGCATTAATGCGAAGGAGTGATTTGATATATAAAAGAAAAAAGAGATAAAGATAGACTAAATATTATATAAAAGAAAGTAATAAAGAAAGATTTGATATCTTTGCATCTTACAAAAAGTATGACTCTAAGCTGAGCAGAATAGAAAAAAATGATTTATATAATCAATCCTAACTAGTTTAGGATTAAAGCTTTATTGTTGTTGTTGTATTATGTTTCATCTGAAATACTTGTCTTGACTTTCCACAAACATGTTATATGCTAGGATGCATGCTCAAACTGGCCTTCTGGTTTGGAAGTGACATTGTTGCCAGTAACTTAAGAAAGGACTTGCATTCAATTTATTCATGTGCAGACATAATGGTTATCAACACAAATAGGAACAACATGATATTTCTTACAGACAAATTCAAGTATTAATTTAGTCTGATCACTACATCCAAAGGTTTATATCAGGCTATGCATCAGAATAAGTCAATCTAATTAAGATTTGAGCACACAATACCCTTTCAAAACTAGACTTGTAAAGTAATTTCCCAGAACGGAGAACCTACAGGAGCATTATTGAAAATTTAACAATGAAAGGTGACAAACTCATTATCTGAAAATTATCTCCTGGAGAATGCTCAAGATTGCATGCATTGGGCCTCTTGTTTGTCAACTAGTAGTGATTCCCAAGAATGCATGTTGAGATCAACTAGTGATTTCTCTCAACAGATGATAGCTACATAAACAAATGCCTGAGATAGTTTAGGAGGTGCAGGTAGATTCCTGAGTTAACTAGAAACTTTTCAGATGGTAAAGTGCCAAAGCCAATGAAGTTGATGTCCAACAGCAACCATTGAAAATTATTACACCAGATGGATCCTTCACCAAAGGATTCAATAAGAAATTTTTCCCAAGTACCAAAACCCTGTTGTTAACAAGAATCACCTGAACATAATGGGAACAACCATAACCAGTGTGCCTGAAATAGCTATGCCATTGCCATGTAAAATAGATTTTAAAGCCAGTCAAAGACATCATGTGCTATATAATAAAAATTGGTCTGTACAGCAGCGGTATATATTAGCTTGACACATATACACTTTAAAGAGCTCTTTATTTACTACATTGCAGTACTCATTTTTACCACGTAGCAGTATTAATTAAAAGAGATTGAAAGTCCTCCTGAGGTAGACTTGGCTACATTCGAATGGCATTTCTCCACCTTTAGTTGATGGTCAAAAAATGTTCATTCACAAATCCACACATGATATCTAATATTTTGATATTAATGACTTGTCATCTGAAAGGCATAAATGTCCTACACCCTAATCAATAATCCAACATCTGCAAAACTTTTTTCTTTAAGATATTGAAGGCTAGAAATGTGCAGTGAACAGTTTTAATAATTGAATAAAATTCTCCATGCAAAGCTATCTATTTTGGTAGAGATTCTCCATGTGCAATCCACAATCCAACAATCTAGGCAATCAACATCGTCCAATTTGCAGGAAGTACCATATTTGTTCTTTATAAAGAACAGAAATATGACAAAGAATGGGATTGAAAGAGAAATCCAAAGGTAAGTCAGCATCAGAAAGAAAAACCTGGTGATCAGGATTCTGGAAAACAAAGCTCCTTGGCCTATTTACATGCATGGTTCCTTCAGTTGGATTTAGGAGTCCTGCCAGGACCTAAACATTCATGAAATAAATTCATATGTATGAACACATGATTGCAAAAAAATTCTAAAGAAAGGCTAACAAAGTTTAAATTCCTAAAATTTGAGATGAGGTTGCATTATTATGATATACATATTTGAGCATGAAGTGCTTAAAAGTAACCTTGCAGAGGCAAAATAAATCATTTCACCTAACCATAGCCTGTGGCACAACACTGAGTCCCTAGTTCTTAAAAGAATTACAAAAGGTAAAAAGAAATATAATCCTATGCTATCTAGATCCTATATATGGTCATATAAATATTTTGCAAGTTATCTGTTTCATATGTTATGAGAGATATGCCACTGTTTTGATCATTTGTTACATATAACTTATAAAGAGACCATCTCTTTTAGCTATAATGAGAATAGGTTAGAATCATCATTTGAAGATTCAAGTTTTGGCATCTGCACCTTTATTTAGTCTAGAAAAAACTTACAATATTTTTATTCTAAATGGAAGTTATGTCACTTGTGTTTGTATCTCTAGGTGTTGCATTTGCACTAATTATACCGGTGATCTCCTAGCTACCAAATCCCAACTAGTTTGGGATTAAGGCTTTGTGGTTGTTGTTATTGTTGTATCTCCTAGCTGCCAAATCAAGCTTATAGGTATTCCTTATCTGCTGCTACATTACATTTCTTAGTAAAAATCTATCATCGGCAGTTGTATCCAATCCCGCAACCCTACATAATTTTAAGATCTATCTCATGTAGCATGCTTTCTTTTTACTGCTATGCTTCACAAAGGCTACTAAATTTTTATAGACCTTACATTCCAACACCTCACTACTAGGCCCAATATTTTGCTTCATTGTTATAATATCTTCACAACCATACTCCCTCCTAAAGTCTCAAATAAAAGGGCAATTCCATCTCCATCCAGATATCAATTTCAAATTATCCTAGGGCATGTTGCATGAAACAAAATGCTGGCCAAAAGATAAGGTGTATCTTCCTAACACGAGCTCAACAAAACAAAACAATAAGGAAAAAAAATGTTGCACATACATTTGGTAAACTACAAAGGACAAAGTTTGGAACATCATAGATGAAGGATAAAATGTAACACCATAACCTGTATTTTGAAAATATGTAAGTATGTGAATGTAAAAAAGTAATCTAAAAATGAACGTATTTAAGAAAACAATGAACATTGCAAGTTTTATTTTGTGTGGCACACTTTGGAGCCTAACTTGTAAAACTTTTCTAACCAAACTTTTTAAGTTTTTTAGATCAAGTTCCACTGAACTGTACCGATAGCCTATGCTTGTGTGGCACACTTTGGAGCCTAACTTGTAAAACTTTTCTAACCAAACTTTTTAAGTTTTTTAGATCAAGTTCCACTGAACTGTACCGATAGCCTATGCTCGCCAATTATCAATTCAATATGATACCAATATGTACCACATACCAAACCGCGATAAACCGATGCCATAAAATAAAGAGATGAGAGGGAGAGGGAGAGTGGAGAGAGAAAACATGTATCTCTGACGCCCAGAAAAAGAAGATTATAACAAGCAACGGACAATGGATGATGAATGATGGGCAACAGATAACCGATGACAGGTGATGAATAATGGGCGATGGGCGATCAACAACTGGCAGTGAGCGACGAGTGAAGGGGTTAGGGTTTCATATGGGAGAAATGTGGGCCTTTTTATAGCTATTAAAGAGGTCAAACCCTCACGAAACCTGAACCTGCCATCCGAACCCAATTAAAGTGAACCATTTTGAATGGTTGAACCGATCTAGTTCCGCAATGTATGGTTCGATATCCCCAAACCGATTAGTTCGAGATGGGTCAATGGATAATGGTTTAGATACAAATGTATCCATAAAATTTTTAGATTTAGAAAATACCTTGGCATTTCGAAGTTCCATTTTTTCACTCAAAGCCAACGATCAGGGATTTGAACTAAAGTTGCAAAATCAATTTTTTGTTGAATTCAAATAAGTACTCCCTTGTTTACATTTAATCAAGGTTCTAAATCTTATCAAACAAAGGTGTTTTGGTCTTTCCATGGAATGAGATGCCCTACGTCCCATTTTGTCCCAATCTTCGACCCGATTAGGCAACGCAATATGTGCTTGGGATGCTTTTTTTCCAAAAAAAAAAATTGTTTGTGAAGCTTTAATATTTTCTTTGATTTTAAATATATTTAACCTTTAAAAGTTATATTTTATGATAAATTAGATATATTAAAATTAACACTATAATGTATGATAGCCAAGATGGGATGAGACAACTGAAATTGGTCTTGAAATCTCTCTAGGATGGGATGGGACAACCAAGACAGCCCCCATCCTGTCGAAACTTAAATTGTCGTTTAAAATAACCCAAAATCTCATCTAAAAAGATTAGCCAAAAAGTATTATTTAGGTTCCTTGTCACTATATTAGTACCTAAAATCTATCCGATAACTGATGTGAAACTAAACAGATGCCAACACAATCTCTTACATATATAAACTGAACCTCTTCAGTTTAGGCATGACTTATAGAGGATCACAACACAAATGAAACATTATTAACTTTTTACCGATGAAACATTTGATAGCCCACAAGTTAATGTCATGCTTATGAAAAGTATAAAGCATATTAGTTATCTCCTGACACTAAACCTTTTTTGCATGCAAATAACCAATTCTATGTATAAAAATAACCAATTCTATGTATAAATCTCCCTTTTCCCTAAATTTGGCCACATATAAAATGATAGCATAGTGTTAGAAGGGCAAGCCCCAAGCAAAAGGAAAGAGATAGACCAGTAGTATGATTCTTCCCTTAACCTTGTTTCTTTTTTTCCTTCTCTTTGATTGGTCTTTGAGGCCTCAACGCTCAAAACTATTTGTTAGAAACACGACAGAGCTTTATAGTAGATTCCATCTGCTAGACCCGATTATTCTCTCCTAAGCAAAAAACTTCTCTAAAGGGAAAATTCATAATTGGATATGTTTTATGATTGCATAAGTCTATAATGAGTCCATAATGTTAAAGATCAAATAGAAATGTCATCTTTGTGCTTTTATAGCATATGTACAAGTGAGAGAGCTTGCTAAAATTTTACTGGAGAATTTTTTATACGTAAAAGATGTTTTAAAAGATATTTTGTTTCCTTTTTATCCATCATCTCATTGGTTTCAAAATTATGTATTGATAATACAATTGAAGTAATAGTTGATTCAAGCCAATGGACCTCAATAATTAAGCTTACTAAAATTTTACTTGAGAGTTTTTTATATGTAAAAGATGTTTTAAAAGATATTTTGTTTCCTTTTTATCCATCATCTCATTGGTTTCAAAATTATGTATTGAATACAATTGAAGTAGTAGTTGATTCAAGCCAACAGACCTCAATAATTGTCTTATTAGCAAAATACTTTGAATTATCATTGATTGTATTTGTGATGGCATAATTTGTAAGGAAATCGTAATATCTAAGACCATAGAGAATTGTCATCTACATGATTTCGTGTGATACATAGAAGTGAAAATTTATTTCTAGAATTTTATTTAATAGCTTCATATGTTTTTTTTTTTTTCCTTTTTATCCATCATCTCATCAATTAGCTGTAAAATGTAATCAGATGGATGCAATGTTTGCCAGCATTACATATGATAACTTCGACAAGTCAAATCTAAAAAAGCAATTATATATTGTCTTTTTCTTTGTTAGTGTCCATTAGCAGCTAAATCCACCTCTTTGCTCATCCTTCCTATCGCATATCCCCTTTTCCTTTCCAATCTCTTTGGTTTCATAATGGTATGTTTTTTAAAAACAGAGAAAAAGGTGCCCTTCAATCTAGCAGGTCTCAACTTGCTCATGCATGTTTATTCAAGTTACTAGTTTGGATTCGCACATATTTTACATGGTTTTTCTGGTTATCAATACCCCTTTGAGAGAAATAAATGAAATTATAAAAATTGTTCTCGTTTTTTTATAATATCTTTTAGTTTAATACATCTTATCTTTAAAATGTTTTTAATCAACTATGATCTTTACTTTATCTACTGTTCTATATGAGAAAAGAAGCTTTTTGTGTGCTTATTAGGTTGCAAGCTTTAGAAGACCTAGGCATTGAGTCTTATTGCAATACCTATTTTACTACATTTCTTGAGTATATTATCACATTGATTATCATTAACAAGATCTGTTTCATAAATTAGGTTGGGTGCAACAAGATATTCGATTTGTCGTATTTACTATGGTTTCAGGTCCCGGTGAAACATCTTTGGGATGTCAAGATGGTTGTCATCCCAATGTTAGGATGGAAACATCTTTCTATCATCTCAATGTTTCAATAACCACATCTTAGAACACCCTCTATCCCAAGTGTCAGGATGGGATGGGACAACGGAGTGTTCCGTTCCATGAAAAAAAAAGGGATGACCCAATCTTATGAGATTTAGAGCTTTGGTATTTACCTATTACACCATCTTGAGGCACTACAGCTGTTAACGCAAATTGGAGAGGTCCAATATGTAAGTCATAGCCACTTATACTACATCTAATATCCTATCTGTTGTCTCTTATCATGTCTCTTCCATCTTGATGTGACTGAAAATATTTTAGTTATTCCTTTTGATCTTAATTTCATCTTGTAAAAAAGAAAGCCTTCCAACTATACTTGATTGCTATTAACAACCTCTTACTTCAGGTATCTTTCTAGAATTAGCAACGTTCTCTGACAAGTTCACTTTCCCTCTTGAAAAATGTAGTTGAGATAGCACTAAAGTGCTCTCATAAGTCTACTTTTGATTCTAACAGGGTTTATTCTTTAGTTTTTAAGTGTGTATTTCATGAAAAAGGTTGATCTAAGAACATAAAAATAAAGGCCCCCTTTTTTGTTTATCCGATATTGTCTATTGATAAATCAAATTATATTTCTTTTTGGTATTTGTTATCTTGTGGAAGAGCAAGGTTCTTTTATGTTTAACTTATCTTTGTTCTTTTTAATGGCAATCATGTAGTGTTCTAAAAGTCTTTCGGCTTGCTTTTTTTGGAAAAAGGATAGTTACGGTTTCTTGTAAAAGGTTCTAACTGTGGTTTTTTTTTTTTTTTTTTTGAAAAAGGCTCTAACTCTACTGTAGTAGCATCTTCTATACAGTAGAAATTTAGTGTTTGCATAGCATACAGATTCATGAGGATGAGCCGTATAACACCATATATGCATGATCATTTTCTTTGTTCTTCTATGTGTTCATATATTTCATTATGAATTCATTATAAAATTTTGAAGCAAAATATTTCATGGGCAGTTTCATAACCCTAAGATGCCGTCACCAACGGTTTATAGGCTAAGATGGAAAACCTTACAGACAGACAGACAGACCAGAAGACAAACAGATAGAATGACAGACAGTGTAATCCATTGGCAACACTTGCTGTGCTCGTTGGACCCAGCTTCAAGCTTTTCAAATCCTCGTCGAAAAACTTGTATGAATCGCATTCTTACTATTATAGTATCACATTAGAAGGAATATGACGCATAACACACACAAAAAAAATGATCCAAGTAAACCAAAAAGTTGCCCGCAAAGAAGAAAAGATAGAAAAATGCAAAAATATATTTTAAAGAAAAGAAAAAGAAAAGAAAACTTTTCGATTGATACAAAGAATTATAAAAACTCGAATCAACTAGCAATCGTAATATAGGAACAAAAACTGATCCACTAGCACAAATTTTAAGCTAAGGCGGAGGCATCGGAATACCTTAAGAAGGGTGGACTTGCCGCAGCCGTTGGGCCCAAGAAGCATCCAGAGCTGCCCGGGGTGCACGCAGAGCGAGCAATTCTTCAATATATGGAGAAGCCTGCCCTGCGGCCTCGTGGAAATGGAGAAGCTCAGATCGCGGGCCTCGATGGCCAGCGCGGCGGCGGTGACCGGAGGGGATCGAGACGCACGGAGAAGCGGCCGCGCAGTCGAGAGATGGGGGGACGAGGTGAGGGAAGGGCTCGTCGCCAGAGGGGGCGACATCGCCAGATACACAGCGGCAAAAGAGGGGCGGCCGCTGCGGCCGGATTACACGGACATAGAGCAGCCGTGGAACCACCCCGCGGTTTTTTTTTTTTTTTTTTTGGCAGATCGGATTATTGCGGCCGGTTCGAGTGGGCCGGCCGGTTCAGGACTCGAACCGTCCGGTTCAGGTTGTATTCGACGGCGGGAGGTCGGAGCGGTCGGTCGGCCGGCGTCGCATGGCATCCTCGACATCTACAGTTGACGCGTAGCTTTCTCGACACGTGGATGGGATGGCAAATTTTGTCCTCTGATTTTTTTTAGGAAAAAAAAATCTGAAACGTTGAAAAACTCTCTCGTTTGCTGGTTGATGAGGTGGTCCTAGCCGGAGAGTTGTTGGGCATCATCGTTTTTTTATCAAAAAAAAAAAAAAAGGGACACCTGGCCCTCCATGGGCTAAAGCGATGGGTAGATGGAAGGTACGAAAGATTATTTCCGCAATTTTGGGTCTTATCGCAATATCTTAGATGTGAGCTGGTAGCTGGGCAAAAGCGTCAGGAGAGGGAGAAAGGAGCGACTTTTTGGGAGCTGGAGCGGGACTGGTGGTTCCCTGCATCCAGGACGGGGCGGACGCCGAGTCCCTTCAGAGATTCCATTCGGAGTATGCATTGCTGATGACGCTTGACAAAATTTTTTTTTTTGACTTAGAGGCAAGATTGATTTGGATGGGTGATGTGGCTAATCACACAGTCAAATGGTACAATAACAATATGCATAATTTTTTGAATGAAAATAATAACTTTGGCTGGTTTCAAGTTTGACTTCAGTCTCGAATTCGGTTCGATCTCAGCGTCGGCCTCGAATTCTATTCGGCTTCAACTTTGGCCTCGTATTCGGCTCAGCCTCGCCTTCGGACTCGGATTCGACTCGGCTTCAGCTTCGGCCTCGTATTCAGCTCGGCCTCGGATTCGGCTCGGCCTCGGTCTTGGTCTCGAGTCTTGCCTCGGTCTCGGCCCCGAGTCTCATCTCGGTCTCGAGTCCCGCCTTGGCCTTGGCCTCGAGTTTCGCCTCGGCCTCGGCTTCAAGTCCTACCTCGGCCTCGTCCTCGGATCCCGCCTCGGCCTCGATCTTGGCTCTAGCCTTAGTTCATACTATGCGCTCTCTACCCTCATGAAATCAACTCCGAATATCGAGCACAATGATCTAAAACACCAGCTGCAACTCGGCTGGCCCGCCTGTTGTTGCCAAAATCACAAGTAGTTGCCAACACACCCAACAGTTGCCGATATTTATGGCGTCCGCTCAGCAACGACGTACCTACCCACCGTTCACAGAGTTGATCCTGAGGGATTCGACGGTTCTAACAACGAGGGGTAAAAGGGACCCTCGGACAGGTATAAAAAGAGGACCCTAGCTCACAAGGCGGGGGACTGAATCTAAACTCTCTCATCTGAATTCATGTTCCCCAAGTCGCTAACTTGAGCGTCAGAGGGTCCCGCCGGAACCACTGGTCCGAGACTTCTCTTGCAGGTTCCTAGAGGAAGGAGGCGGCCCTGTCACATTCATGAAGACCCGCGAAGATCTCCTCTTGCCCGACGCTCTTTGAAAGTGATTTGGCAGCAACAGATTGGCGAACCAGAAAGGAGGACCACGACAGACAGACGTTTACCCTCACGCATCTGCGACCCCACGACCTTTGTAAGGAAGAAGATGGTGGTTACTCGAGCACAGGAAGCTTCCACCAGCCAGGCTGTAGGATGCCTCCCTCGGGCTGAGTAGTCAGAGGCCAACCTTCCTATTTCGCCTCCTGTGCAACCGCAGGCTAGCCAGGCCAATCGGCTCGATGCCCTAACTCATCAGGTGCAAGATCTGATGGCGGTGGTGTGGGGGCTGCAGGAGCAGGGCTTCGCCGCTACGCCTGCGCCACCTCAACCCCCTCCACCGTATATGGAGGGCCACGGAGCCAGTCAACCTCATCGGGGCAAGACCCCTCCTGAGGCCTTCCACCACTCGCTTCCGAAGCCTCATCGCCGAGAGACCTCTAAGCGGCGACGGTCTCTTTCCCACCATTCCGATCGCTCTCATAGGTGGCATGGTGAGAAAGAACCAAGGCACGTACATCCCTCGCACCGGCATCCTTCCCCATCATCATCTTCCGACTCCTCAAGAGAAGACACCAACAGGAAGACCGCTCGTCAGGCCGAGCAACGGCTAGTTGAGTATCACCAACGGTTGAAAGAGCTTAGCCGCAGGATCACCAATCCACACATGATGGACTACGACCACCATCCCCCGCTCTCTCGCGGCATTATGGAGGAACCGGTCCTACCTCGGTTCCGTCTCCCCCAGTTGAACCCGTACAATGGTACGACGGACCCCCTGGATCACTTGGAGAGCTACAAGGTCCTCATGCAAGTCCAGGGGGCGACGGACTCTCTTCTCTGTGTTGCCTTCCCAGCCACGCTTCGGAAGGTGGTGTGTGCATGGTATTTCCATTTACCACCATGCAGTATCAACTCTTTTAGGCAACTCGAGTGATCTTTCTTGGCCCACTTTGATGCATGCCGAAAGATCCCTCGGGTGGTGGATAGCATGTTCGCCATCCAGCAAAGGAGCGGCGAAACCCTAAAGGACTTCGTCGCTCGATTCAAGGAAGCCGCGCTCAAGGTTTACAACCTTGAGGATTCCATGGCCACTCTAGCCCTGAAGCGAGGACTCCGTCCTTCCAGGTTTGCCTACTCCCTGGACAAGAAGCCTCCCAGCTCCTACGCCAAACTGCTCAGCCGGATGCAAAAATATATTCGCACCGACAAAGCGGACTCCTCCAGGAGGGAGGCTGACAAAGGTTCCAGCAAGAAGCCAATATCCTCGGAACCTGCTGGAGGACGATCCAGAAAATTCGAGCCACCTCGTCGCTCAGATAATCGGCCTCAAGCACTGGTTCTCAAAGAGCATTTCACTCCTCTCCTCGCCCCAATATCTCACATTCTGTTAGAGATCGAGGATGAGCCATACCTTCGGCGTCTACCCCCCATGAAGCCAGGAGTTTCCCATAGCAAGGAACTCTACTGTCGGTATCACAGGGACTACGGTCATGATAATGAAGACTGCCGCATGTTGAAGAAAGCTATCGAAGAACTTGTTCAGCAAGGCCATCTAAGAAAGTTCGTCCAAAGAGGAAATCCAGCTGCCTCGAGTCCCTCAGCACATCCTGCTCCTCAGATCGGTGTGGACAATGCCCCAATGAAGAAGACAGTGGCCATGATATCCTGGGGGGCAGGTAGTTCTAAAAGGCAGCGAGAGGAGGGAGAAGACTCTATAATTCCCTTCTCAACAAGGGACCTAGAGGGGATAGTAAATAAACATAATGATAGTGTCATCGTATCTTGACGGTCGCAAAGCACCCTGTAAAACGAATTATGGTTGACAGTGGAAGTTCAGTAGATGTCTTAAGCTACGATGCTTTTGTTAGAATGAATTTGCCTAGAAGTTCTTTTCGGCCTATCGTCACCCCCTTGATGGGCTTTACTGGAGACTCTGTAAGGGTCGAGGGGGAAGTCACCCACCCTATCACAGCTGGGACTCCACCGTGTCAGAGCACAGTTCTTATGAACTTTCTGGTAGTCCGAGTCCCACTGTCTTACAACGCTATCTTGGGAAGACCTGGTTTGAACTTGCTGGATGCTGTTATCTCCACCAAAAGGTTGCTTGTAAAGTTCCCCACCCACGAAGGAATCAGAGAGAAGAGGGGAGAACAGAGCCCCTTACCGCTCTGCTACCACCTAGCCCCTAGTCCACAAGCGGTGGTGTCGGCAACAGAGCCCGAGCCACTTGACCCTCGAGACTTGGAGAGGAGGGGAGAGCCGGCCGAGCACCTACTGACTTTCCCCTTGGGGGAGGATCCGATGAAAACCATCCAGATTGGAGCACTACTTTTGGAAGAGGTGCGCGATCAGCTCCTTGCTTTTCTGCGTGCCAACTCCGACATCTTTGCATGGTCATCATCTAATATGCCAGGCATCCCTGAGGAGATAATCACTCACCGGCTCAACATCAAGCCAGGATGCCGGCCTGTTCGATAGATGAAGAGAAGCTTCGCCTCAGATAGGCAAAAGGCTATTGACGAAGAGATCTGCAAACTGAAGGCTGCAGGCCACATTCGGGAAGTCCACTACCCCTACTGGTTGCCTAATGTCGTGATGGTCCGCAAGGCCAACGGGAGCTGGAGGATGTGCATGGACTTCACTGACCTCAACAAAGCATGCCCCAAGGATAGCTTCCCCTTGCCTCAGATTGACTAGCTGGTGGACGCTACGTCAGGTCATGAGACCCTTAGCTTTATGGACACCTTCTCTGGGTATAACCAGATCAAGATGAACCCGACAAACGAGGAAGCTATCTTGTTCATAACTGAGAAGGGGATATACTGCTACAAGGTGATGCCGTTCGGACTAAAAAATGCGGGGGCCACTTACCAAAGGCTAATGAATAAAGTCTTTGAGAATCAGATCGGACGCAACATGGAGGTATACATAGACAACATGTTGACCAAAAGTGTTTACGCCACCGACCACATTGCCGACCTGACGGAGACCTTCTGCAACCTACGCCGGTACCAGATGAGGCTGAACCCTCGCAAGTGCACCTTTGGAGTGACAGCCGGCAAATTCTTGGGTTTTATGGTGACATAGCAAGGAATCAAGACGAACCCCGATAAGGTCCGAGCCATCTTGGACATGAGGTCTCCCGCCAATAAGAAGGAAGTGCATCGCTTGATCGGAAGGGTAGCGGCCCTAAGCCGTTTTCTATCCAAGTCCGCAGAGAGATGTCTGCCATTCTTCAAGGCTCTGCACAAAGTTAACAATTTCGAATGGACGAGAGAGTGCAAGGAGGCCTTCGATTGGTTAAAAGAGTTCCTATCCACCCCGCCACTGTTGGCTAAACCAAGGAGTGAGGAAGAACTCATTCTATACCTCGTGGCCTCTCCTGAAGCTGTCAGCTCTGTGCTTGTCCGCATGGACACTGATGGGACATAAAAAGCTAGTGTATTACACCAGCAAGGTGCTCTATGACGCCGAGACTAGATATTCAAGAGTCGATAAGATCATTTTCGCATTGATCATCTCTACATAGCGTCTCAGGCCTTATTTCCAAGCTCACCCGATCGTGGTAGTCACAAACCAGCCGCTCGGAGCGATCCTTTCTCGCCCTGATACCTTTGGTCGGCTGGCAAAGTGGGCACTCAAGCTGGGAGAGTTTGACTTGTCATTTCGACCTAGATCAGCTATGAAGTCTCAAATCTTAACGGACTTCCTGGTCGAGTGCACGTGGGCAGAAGAGCAACTGGAAGAGTCCCATGCAAACCCCTCAAATGCCGAAGCCGAGGAGAAAGGGAGTGATTGGCTCCTTCACGTAGACGGAGCGTCAAACTCTCAAGGAAGTAGAGTGGGCCTTATTCTGGCTAGTCCAGATGGTGTGGTGACCGAGTACGCCCTCCATTTCCTTTTCTCAGCCACCAACAACCAAGCCGAGTATGAAGCCCTACTGTCAGGAATAAGACTAGCTCACGAGCTCAGGGTGAAACGCCTTAGAGTTTTCACTGACTCCTAGCTAGTCTCTAGCCAGATTAAGGGGGAATACGAGGCGCGAGATCCCACCATGTCCCATTACCTAAGTGTGGTGCGGTCACAAGCCTCTCCCTTGTCTTACTTTAGCGTCAGCTACATTCCCCAGGGAGAGAATGCCCAAGTTGATGCTTTGTCTCGACTAACCACCTCGGCCGACGGAACTCTGGGAAGAACTTACATAGAGCATCTGGAAGCCCCAAGCATCGACGCAGTGGAGGAATCCATGCCAGTCCGATAAGAGCCCTCCTGGATGGACGTTTACATCCGATACTTCACCACGGGCACCCTCCCAGCCGACCCAGCCGAAGCCAAGCTATTCAAGTGGCGAGTACACAAGCTCCTGATGTTCGACAGGCAACTGTATCAAAGATCTTTCTCTTATCCCCTCCTCAGATGTGTTGGTCCCGCAGATGCCGACTACATCCTTTGAAAATCTATGAAGGTATTTGCGGAAGCCACTTGAGGGGCAGAGCGCAGTCACACAAGGCTTTATGCCAAGGCTACTACTGGCCCACTATGCGGGAAGACGCGGCTGAGCTGGTTCGAAAGTGTGATAGCTATCAGCGGCATGCTAATATCTAGCAGTTGCCGACCTCTCAACTGAGCCCCCTGTCGGCTCCATGGCCGTTCGCCTAATGGGGGATGGATATTCTAGGGCCATTCCCTCCAGCTTCTGGTCAGCGGAAGTTTTTGCTCGTCACCATCGACCACTTCACAAAGTGGGTGGAGGCTGAAGCGCTCGCCAAGATTACCAATGTCAAGGTGAGGAACTTCTTATGGAAGTCAGTTATTTGTCGGTTCGGACTACCCCACACGTTTGTTACCAACAACGGGCGCCAATTCGACAATGTTCCTTTCAAAGAATTCTACGCCGAACTGGGAATAAGCCAAAATTTTACCTCTGTCGGCCATCCCCAGACAAATGGAGCGGCAAAAGTGACAAATCGGACAATCCTTCAAGGGCTTAGGACACGTCTGGATGACTTCAAAGAAAGGTGGGTAGAGGAGTTATCGAACGTGCTGTGGGCGTACCACACGATGCCCCGAACCTCCACTGAAGAAACTCCTTTCAGCATCGTGTTTGGATCGGAAGCAGTTATCCCAGTGGAGATCGGCATCCCTAGTCTCCGGACACAAGCATACCATGAGGAGGACAACCCTAACCAGTTGAGAGTCAGCCTTGACCTTGTTGACAAACTTCGTGATCAAGCGCGACTCAGGATGGCCTCCTACCGACAACGAGTTGCAAAATATTACAATGCTCGAGTTCACCCCAGAACATTCCTCCCAGATGATCTAGTTCTCAGACGAGCCGAAGTCTCCAAACCCACAGAAGGAGAAAAGTTGTCTCCCAACTAGGAAGGGCCCTACCGAGTCTTCGACGCACTCCATTGGGGAGCGTACCAGATCGAAGAGCTAGACGGGAAGCCTCTCCCGCGCACTTGGAATGCAGACAACCTATGTCGGTACTATCAATAGTTTACTAATGTCCTCAATTTGAGCACGTCAGTTAGAATGGTATTCATTTTCTCACTAACAAAAACATCTTTGAGCGATCTTGTTTCTCACTTGAAGCCCGACTCAGCATTGGCACTTGAAGCCCAACTCCGCTCAAGTGCCGACTCCGCATCGGCACTAGAAGGCCGACTCCGCGTTGGCGCTTGAAGCCCGACTCCGCGTCGGCGCTGGAAGCCTAACTCCGTCGGCACTTGAAGCTCGACTCCGTGTCGGCACGCTCGCTCGACTCCGCATCGGCACACAGGTTCGACTCTGCTAGTACCTAAATCAGCTCTCAAGCTGAGGTACAACGCTTTCTAGCCCATCCTGTCCATAAACCAATGATGTATCGGCGTTTCTACTCCCTTTGCACTACCGGCTCTGACATCGTCCTGCGATGTATGGTCGGATCTTCTACCTTTAAGCCATTGGTCCTTGGTAAACCAAGACGTTGGCTATACTTGTTTACGGCTTCAGCCTCGGCTAATCTTCAGAATCAGTTCGCATCAACCTAATCACTAGAAAACTTGGCTACGACACAAATTGAATAGGCACTACGGATCAAAAAGATTCATTAATAGCAAAGAGTTCACAAAATTGAAGATCAAATCGGACTTGATACAAAAAAAAGAAACTCAAAACTCGGCCAGAGCTGGGCAATCATCCTCCTGAACTTCGTTTGGCTCCAACTCTTCAATTCCCTCGAGGTCGTAGAGTCTTTGTATTTTCTCTTTACAATCTTGGAAGCCGCCCTCGTACGCAACTGCAGTTGTCTCGGCCAATTCCTTGTCAAAGACGTCAGACTTCCTAAAACTCTCTACGGCCCCAGCTGCTTCCTTCTCGGCCTCGGTTACCACCAACTTCAGATTGGCTATTTCGGCATCGGCCTGGCGAGCGATTTCTTTGGCATTTTTGGCCCATTCTTCGGCCACTATAATTTCAATGGTGGCAGAGTGTAGTCGGTGCTTCAGCAGGTATGCTTTTGCCTCTACAGTTTTCTGCCGCTTTTCCGCCACCTTCTACTTTTCCTCTGCCACTTGAGCGTTTCGAGCTCATTGGCTGCCTGGCGCTGAGCTACTTCTAGCACATCCTTTGCCTTTTCTACCCGGGCCAAGTTCTCAAGTCGGGCAGCTTCGGCCTCGGCTTCGGTCCTTTGCGCCCGGGCCACTTCCGCTTGGGCAGCCTGCAGAGCGGTCTCAGCCTCTTCTGCCCTGGCCTGGGCTTGGCTAGTATCTTCCCGCAACCGGCCAATAGTGGCCTCGGCCTGAGACAAAAGGCCTCTAACGGCAGTCAATGAGTTTAGCGCCTGTACAAAAATTACCAAGTTAGGTGAAGAAACCATAGTTACTAGGGTTTAGCGGTAGAAAAATACTTGATTCTGAAGGAACCTCTCGAGCTCGGGTACGAAGGCCTGGGCCATTGTCCTCTCGGCCCAGTGGCTATGGTGCAGCAAAATTGACTGAAAGGAAGGCGCATCGGCCTCATCCTCCGCAACTTCGGCAGCCATTGGTGTTGGGTCAGATGCCGGCGGTGCTTCCGCCGATGCTTCATCTCGTGAAGGCTCTGCCTCTGCCCCTTCGTTGGACAGGATAGCCTCCGAAATCGGCCTTGCGGCCGAGATGGTTGGCTCCACCTCAGTTACGGCGGGCGGGGGCGGGGGCACTCCGGTTTCTTGGCCCGAAGGAGTCTCGGTCAAGTCAATAGGGGATGGGGGCGGTGCTGGTGAAGGCGAGCAAGGCCGTTCTTTCTCGACCTCATCTCTCCTGGAGGCCTTTCCGGCCTCAGTTCTCCTCGCAACTTTGACGGTGGCCCTCTTCTTGATAGGGACCCCACCCGCTTTGGCCTTTCTTTTCTTTGTAACGGCATGTCTTATCGCGTGAAGCGATGGTGCCCTACCTGCAGATCAAAGAACATAAAAAAAAGAAAGAAGGGAATAATCAAGTTAAAGGGAGAAGAGAAGAACCAAGTTAGCCGGTTGCATCGAGGGACGTCGATAGTAATCAACTGTCTGAATGCCTCTTGATTTCTTGGAAGAATTCTGGGGTCTTTGTTGGCCTCGGTGTCAGGGATTCCCCACTCGGTCTTCACTCCTTCAATTTTGACAAAGAAGAACCTATTTTTCCATCCCTTAACGGAGGTAGGAAGATGCAACTTAAGGGCTCTAGTGGGCCTAGGGGTGAAGGACCACCATCCTGATTGTTTCCTAAGGGTATAGAAGCAACGGAAAAGGGAAATCCTAGCCTCTATCCCATGGATGTGGCATAGCACTAGAAAACCTACGAGGGTCCGAATGGAATTTGGGACTAACTGTGCCAAAGCCAAGGAATATCTATCTAAAACGTTAAGTATGAAAGGGTGAATAGGAATGCGGAGGCCAACCTTAAAATAATACTCATAAAGGGCGATCCTACTGGGATAAGAGGAGGTTACCCTATCCTCGGAAAGAGGCCGGTATAAGCGGAGGTCGGTGGGAATCTAGTAACAAGCCCTAAGATTGATTATCTCTTGGGCAGTCATGACAGAGGCGGTCTCCTCGGATATAGACTAAAAGATATGCTTTATGTTATGTCTTTACATTTTAATGAGAATTCATTTTGAGTAATGTGTGCCATTTACTATATATGTGCATGTGTTTAGTATTTACAAAGAGTATTTGATCTAGTGTGTAGAGTACGGCTTACACACAGAAGACTAGATCATCGGTTCTTTTGGAATACAAGTTTATTATTCACAGTTTTAGATGGAATTGGACACACCATCAGTAGAACTATAGCACAAATTTTTAGTAGGTCTGTCTTGACTACGGGGAATGGTTTATTCTAACTATTTGTGCTAGTACACTTTGTGTGTATTGAACAGGACCCAGTTGAGTTAATTATTTTATACTGACTTTATAAAATAATTTAAAACTCATGAATATTATGATTACTTATGCTCTTAATCTGAATTCTATTTCTAGACACGTGTATGTAGTGATTATTGCTTTGATTACACATAGAGTGAGATTCTATATGAGTCAATAAACTCAGTGGGTTGGGCAATAACATTATATATGGTGAATATTAATAGTTGAAGGAATCCACGTCCTATTAATTTGGATTGATGATATCCCCTTGAGAAAGCTTATAAGTTTTGATTGTATCAAATCTTGCAAGTGGATTTTGAATTCGATACATCAAATAAGTTAAGTGGATAAGTCTCAAGGATAATAAAAGCCAATTAAATTATATTATCAGTAATTAAATTTAATTGGTGGATATCTGTAATCTTAACGTGGGGAGATAATAAGTATTTAATATTAAAGGCTCAAAAATATAAATTTGAATATGATTAGGAGTATAATTATAATTCTTTAGTGGAATGAATTGTAATTTACATAATTGAATCCTAACCCGGGGTAGGATTGAGAGATTTAATTACGTGGGAAGTCCTTTTCATATTGGCCTATTGGTCCCTGTTGTAGCCCTATAAATACTCTCTTAGTTGGTTGCTAGGGTTAAGGTTTTGAGAACGGTTTTGAAGAAAGAAAAACAAGAAACCCTAGGACGGCCAAGAGATCCCATCATCTTGTGAGAGAAAGAAGGTATTTTCGGGAATACGACGGAAGGCTAAAAGGTTGAGGTCGAGCAATCGAATCAAAGTGTTCCAAAGTTCAAATCTGAAGGTATGATCTTGTACTCATAGATTAGAACGGTCAAAGTTTTTTGTATTACTCATATACGCTATAGCCGTGATCTTGGGGGTATTCCGCGCTCCCCAACAAAGAGGAGGTTACCCTATCCTCGGGAAGAGGCCGGTATAAGCGGAGGTCGGTGGGAATCTAGTAACAAGCCCTAAGATTGATTATCTCTTGGGTAGTCATGACAGAGGCGGTCTCCTCGGGAGACTGCCCCGCACGAGAGGAGGGGCCAGCAACAGCGGAAAGATGCCGGACAGGGGTCCGTCTGGCGACCGAGTGATTCTCGATGGAAAATTGCCCGACCACTCACTGTTGCTCCACTGAGACATCCTCCGCAGAGGAGGACCAGTTGGGCGTAGGAGAGGAAGAGGGCTGTCGAGGAAGATCGGGGGAATAACCCCCGAAATCAGAAATTAAGCACGAAAGGGACAAAGAAGCCATGAAGGCAAAACTGATCTGAAGGGTTCAAAGACGAAGAATCAGGGATGAAGAACTCGGGAGGAGGAAGATGAACAGGTTCGGACGAGACCGGAATGGGGAAGAAGGCGTAGGCAGTGAAGGCGGCTCCGATCGAGGACGATCCCCTTTTTATAGCCTCGTCTTTTCAAAATCATCCCGCCTAACTCGCCTCGGACACATGCCCGCTTGCCATTGAGGATGGCTACGGCAACTACCAAGAGCGTGAAACATGAAGGGCGTTGCCAATGAAGGGACGACGGTGACCTCACCGCATTGATGCGCCTGCCCATCACTCGAGGGAAATCCTCCTCGATCCCAATGACCGAGGTGGGCGAGATGATGACGTTGCAGCGTCCGATGCATCATTAAAGGAAGGATGGCCCTCGACGCGTGGCGCATGAAGATTAGCCACCAAGTGATAAAATGCCCCTTTTCAATGGTAGGAGCACGCTCACCCATCTCGGGGGCGGGGGGCATCTGATGTAGCTAATCACACAGTCAGGCGGCACGATAACAACCCGCACGATTTTTTGAACGAAAGTAATGACTTCGGTTGGTTTCAAGTTCGGCTTCGGCCTCGGATTTGACTCGGCCTCGGCGTCGGCCTCAGATTCGGCTCGACCTCGGCTTCGGCCTCGGATTCGACTTTGGCCTCGACTTCGGCCTCGTATTCGGCTCGGCCTCGACTTCAGCTCGGCCTCGGTCTCGAGTCCCGCCTCGGCCTGGGCTTCAAGTCTCACCTCGGTCTCGGTCTCGAGTCCCGCCTCGGCCTCGGCCCTGAGTCTCATCTCGGTCTCGAGTCCCGCCTCGGCCTTGGCCCCGAGTTTTGCCTCGGCCTCGGTTCAAGTCCCACCTCGGCCTCGGCCTTGGGTCCCGCCTCGGCCTCGTCCTCGGATCCCGCCTTGGCCTCGGTCTTGGCCCTAGCCTCAGTTCATACTACGCGCTCTCTACCCTCATGAAATCAACTCCGAATATCGGGCACAATGATCTAAAACACCAGCTGCAACTCGACTGGCCTGCCTGTCGTTGCCAAAATCACGGGTAGTTGCCAACACACCCAACAGTTGCCGGTATTTACGGCGCCCGCTCAGCAACGACGTACCTACCCATCGTTTACAGAGCTAATCCTAAGAGATTCGACGGTTCTAACAATGAGGGGTAAAAGGGACCCCCGGACAGGTATAAAAAGAGGACCCTAGCTCACAAGGCGGGGGACTGAATCTAAACTCTCATCTGAATTCCTGTTCCTCAAGTCGCTAACTTGAGCGTCGGAGGGTCCCCGTCGGAACCACCGGTCCGGGACTTCTCTTGCAGGTTCCTAGAGGAAGGAGGCGGCCCTGTCACATTCTTGAAGACCCGCGAAGATCTTCTCTTGTCTGACGCTCTTCGAAAGTGATTTAGCAGCAACAATGGGCATAAAAAAATTAAATATATAAATAAATTCTCAGATAAACTTTATTTTTATTTTCTTTGGTGAATTAAAGGGAGTTGCACAACCAGTAATTATGATTTTGTATAATTAAAAAATTCAAAAGTCAAGTACAAGCAAGAGTATGTAAGAAAATGGATTAAATCGTAAAATTAATTTAAAACGTAATTTTAATTAAGTTTAAATTATTTTTGGTTATTTTCCTATTTGCTTTTAATTTCAAAAGTTTTGAAATTAAAAATATTAATTTGGTTTCGATTTAGGTTTTTAAACAATCAATATAAACTGAACTAAATCATGTATATTATTATGTGGGCTTTCATTTGTATCATAATAAAATTAAGGTGCTACATACATATGTGAATAAATAATATGCACAAAAATTATATTCTTTTTCCTTTGTAAAAAACTGTACTAACATTTAATCATATGAAGTTTACTATGAAATTCAATTTCTTGATCACCGTACAATAAACTAATAAATCGAATCAAAATCAAACCGAATTACTTGATTTGAATCAGCTCGCTTTATTGAAACAGTCAGTTTGATTTTGGTTTTGGTTTTAAAAATCCAATTCAAATCGTTTTAATTCCACATATATCTCGAAATTGATCGAATATGATCCATGTGCACTCTAAGCACACGTGCGAAACTTGGAGACCTCTTATTATCCCATACCTCAAAAAAGGCACAATTTGAAAGCCCATAATAACCAGCTGATCTCTCAGCCTCACCTCCCATAGCAATTATTATTATTATTATTATTAATAGTAATATAGTAATAATAATAATAATAATAATAATAATAATAATAATAATAATAATAATAGTAAAAGTTCAGAAAATATGATCAATGTCACATTGTGATGCTTCTCACCTAAAACATGCTAGATAATGAATTAATATTTTAAATTTGTTATATATGTACTCTAATAAATATATGAAATTTTGAATGTATCCTCATGAATTTACTATTTATGTGTATTATTTCTAATTATTTCTTTTGTGTATATATATCTTTATAAATATCTTAAATTATATATACAACTGACAAATTTACTCTCTGCATATAATCACTAGTAGATTTTTTTATACTCTTTATTTTTTTTTCTCTTTACATATATATATCCTTAACTTTATAAAGGAAGATATGCAAGAAAAATAATTACAAATATATATATATGAATAGTATAAGGTTATGAGTGTATATATGAAAATAATAATAATAATTTTTAATATATACACTTAAATAGTAATTTACAAGATTATACAAATAATTTCATTGTTATAATCGTATAAATGTAAAAAGAAATAACTATAGATATATATATAATAATAAATTTGCAAAAATATACATGTAATTTCAAATGAGTATAAGCGTATGCATTAAAATTCTATTTTTTATTATTTAAATTAAATTTTCTTTTCTTTAGTAAGGAATTCTTTATTATCTTAGAAAATAGGTAAAGCATAAATTTTTCTGTGTTCTTGATCTAACTCTCTTCCAACTACATGTATTGCATTCTTTGGACTCTTTGTCATGTACTCAAGTTTTGTAAGTACATGCATTGTATTCTTTGGTCTCTTTGTCGTGTTCTCAAGTATTGCAGGCACCTAAAGATTGATGTGAACTTATTTATTAGAAATTTCATAGGTGACTTATCAGCACAATAACATAATAATAGCTTAAGCGTATCAAGCTTGATTGTCAACACAAATTATTTTGCCATTAATGCTTATAGGCAGGCCTATAGGATGCATATGGATTTATGGTTAGACCCATTAAAATTTTCAAGTCCTAATCTAGTAAAAGCACTCTTAAATTGAATCTAACTCTACTCATCATGCAACATTTTATTTTAGAACATGGACCAAATTTATTATCAACATTTATTATCAACATTTTATTTTATTTTATCAATGATCCTAGGTCACCGAGGTTATCATAAAATAGTCATCAAATATATCGTTAGGAAGCATTTGGTATGGGGTGATAATCATAGGATCACCAGTGATTCATGGGATGGTAACGGGATCACCTTATTTGATTATATGGGAGTGATCCTATACGACGGTAATCCAATATCACCCTCACCCATGGATCACCTCCCAAGAGGATGATCTTATCGCTGTTATTTGTTCCAATGCTAAGCCTAAGCCTGAAGAAAGTCTGAAGTATTAGCCCTTAATCAACCTTGGATGTAACCCAAATTCATTCCCAAAATTTTAAAATATGATGGCCTTTAAATCTGTTATTGGATTTTTTTTGTCAATTATGTAAGAATAGCTAGCAATTTTTTTGAATAATTATGTATAATTATTTTAAATATTATTTTTTTATAAGGATTTAAAATCTAAAAATTAACCGTATGAGTCCAGTTCCAGCTCAAATGAGTTGTTATGAGTCTATCCAATTGGATTCTGGGTTAGGCTTGAGCTTGGACTCAAGTGATGGTTGGATTTGGATTCTAAAAAAAAATTCATTTCTAAGGGCCAACCTAAAGCTCAAAAAAAAAAAAAAAAAAAAAAAAAAAGTTGAGCTCAAGTTGGGCCATGGCCAACCCAGCTTACTTTCAAGTTTCAACCATACTAATTCTCCAACATGTTATGCATTTTCTCCTTTTTAAGAAAAAGATGGATAGTTAGCTCTAATAATCAAGTAGGAGTTGTATGAAGAAACATTGATCACAGCTTCTAAAAAAAAATTTATAACTTTTTTTTCTCAAAATAAGATTTCATTAAATAAAAATTAATATGGTTATTAAGAAAATGCTAATAACTTATAAAATAACTCACTCTCAGCCTTTCTCTCAAAAAGCTCCCATGGTTAAATCCTACTCTATCTTAGCTTACTATATCATCATTATCCACTTCTGACTTGGGCCTAAACCGTAATCCATGCCAAATCCAAACCTAATAAATATTGCAGGAGGTCTTAGCATACTTGAACCCATAATAAAATAGGCCATTTGACTTTTCCCCTATCAAGATTCAAATTTAAGTTAACTCCTAAGTGGATAGAATTCTATTAGAGGTTTAAACCTAAAACAACAAAAGGTCAAAGTCCACATGCTCAAACCCCATCTAACCAAATAACACCCTAGCAGTAATCTTATTGATCTTGTTAATTTAAGGATGGCAATGATCGGTAGGATCAAGATACACGTCATATCAGAAAACTAGCAATATAAATCTAATCTATTTGTTAAATAGGTTACAAATTCAAAACTGAACCTAACCTATTTATTATATAGCTAACCTAATCTAACTAATATAACTCTTTTAATAATTTGGTTGGACAATTTAAACATGTTTTAAGTAGTAAAATCTACCTACAATATTTTTATTACAATTCATTTTCAATATACATGGACACAGCTTTTTGTCCAACAATCATACAAGTCAAAAAGTTCGAAACATCTTGTTTTACGTGGTATGAGTTTTTAGATGTCATTTCAACCTAGGTCTTGTCAAGCAACTTGAAATCAATTAATCTTATAAGTCCAAGGTTTGATATTAAGCATGGGTCTTTTAATGTCCTATTTTCATTGGTTTGAAAATCTTAAATCAAGCCAAAAATACCAAAAGCTTATATCAAGCTTATGTCAAGCTTAATTAAAGTTTGAATTAAAGTTTAATGAGCCTTAAGGCCAAGTTTGACAACAATGCAAGATAGAGATTGTTCTTAGGATAGAGAGGAAAGAGTAAAGAAAGTGCAAAATATTGATTATTGTAGGTAATAGAAGAGTAGACGTGAACAAGGAAAATAAGGGCAAAGAGGTAAAACTATGGGAGCTGAATTAGGAGGTGATAAGAAAATTAGAAAGAGAAGAGGGTTGAGTATTAGTGCTACAGGATTTTTGGTTGGAAAGGATCTGAGCTATGATCCCTATTTTGTAGTTCTTTAATATTTAGTGAAATTTGTTTGGTAGTTTTTACATGACATCAAATGGTTTATGTTTGGTGGTTGATATAGATAAAAGGAAGAAGCTCAAAAAGCTCAAACTTAATTTTGACGGTAGTGTTCGCGGCAGGCTTTCTGGCTCTGCGTTTCTTATTCGTGGGTCTGCTGGTGATTTGTTGGCAGCTGGTAGTTTTGGTAGTCTTGACCTATCAGTTCCTCTTGCTGAACTTTATGCTGCTTGGGCCGGCATTCTTTATGCTATAGATCCCTACATGCTCTTAATCTGATTATTGAGGGCGATTCTCTTACAGTTATCCGTTGGATCCAGAAGGATAACTTTTCTCAAGCTCCTGTCAACCCCTTGATCCTTGATATGGGCTACCTTGCGGGATGTTGATAGAGTCCAAATCCGACATGTTTATCGCGAAGCCAACTCTGCGGCCGATTGAGTAGCGACGGAGGTGGCTCATCACGGTGGTTACAGGATTTGGTCTCAGAGTGATCCCTGTCCTTCTGTTCTTAATCAAATTCTGCATTCTAACTTATCTGGGCTGACTCGGATTAGAGTGGTGTGATCCGTTTGTACCAAAAAAAAAAAAGATTTATTTTTACATTTTTTTTACTTAAAAAAAAAAGAGCCATGTCTTTTTTTTAATCATAAGATCTCAAGCCCATGAATTGAGATGCACAGGAGAAGTGCTTTTATGAAAATCAGAGATGGCTGCACTGATTAGGTGAAAAGGTGATCTATGATTAATAAATAAATAAAGCATGAGAATTAGTGGCCCATGGCCCCCCACCCCCTAGCTGTACCATAACTCTGCCTAAAGTAAAGCATCATGGTACGGAAAAAGCACCATAACATATAGAATTAGGGATTGGCGTAATGCCAGTATTCATATAAAACTTGGTAGGATTGTGACATGATGGCTTTTTACTTGACACATGATCATGGAACATTTTTTTTTTCCTTATAAAAGATTGGGCTAGAAAGGTTCTTTCCTTTTGTTTAGTATAAATAAATTCAATTTTTTTCTCATATCAGGCTGGATTAACCTAATAATACTTTTGGTTTCTTTTTTTTAAATACCATAGCCAATATTTTATCAAGCTAAGCGATCTCACTTTAAATTTTAGGAAGAAAAGAAGGGCAAGAAACAGATGAGTTCCACCGAGGCAAAGTCTGTGATTAGGGGGAGATGCATTTGGTTTTGTTTAGCTCATTCTAAAGCTTAATTATAAAAAATGTAGCAATTCATCAAAAAAATAAACCAAGTTATTCCAACAACATAAAAAGGATGTTTAGCACATAAATTGAAAGATGATATTCTGGCATTATATCATAAAGCATGTGATCTCTAAAATTTAAATGCCTGAGCATAAAGGATGCTCATGTGTAGTTCACAAAGTAATCTAGCAGCAAATTGTTAGATATCTTGCACTAATATGTTTAGTTAACAAACTAAATTACTAGAAATTTAATTATTAAAAAATATATTAAAATTTTAAAAATATATCTATTTTATAAATTTTAAAGAAATAAAAGTAGAGTAATATTTTGATGGGTTTCAATCTTTTTTTTTTTGTGATTCAGATACTCCAATAAGAATCCAAATAAAATTTTAAAAATACCTCTAGTTTCCAAAAACACAAATAAAGTCCCATAATAATTATATAATTGATAAAATTAATTATAATAATTTTATACAACATGATACATATTATTATTAATATATGATTAACACACAACAATAGAATATATTATAAATATACTCATAATTATAATACATTAGATTTTTATCAATATATTGGTATAAAATAATATAATAATTTTAATTAAAATTTTAATACATTATATTATTATGACTTATAATATTAATTTTAAATATGTTTTGCAATAACCTTTATATATAATCAAGAAATATATAAGTTACTAAAGAAACCCTTTTATTTAAAAATTTTAATGTTAAATTTTCATCAAACATTAATCTCATAAAATTATCTTCGGATGGTAATTACATTGCTATGTCTTATAATAAATGATTCGTATGAATAAATTAAAAATAACAATAGAAGAAAGGACTAAGTAAATAAAGTATTTGAATATGTTCTCTCTTATTTCATCTTTTCTTATTTCATCAATTCTCTCAAATACAATTCCATACCATCTATTTGTAGGCAAATGGTAAAAGATGTTACAGGTAATACCAATAGACATAACCTTCCTTGGAATACCAATGGACATCATTTTTATAACTTGACATGACTTTTTATTAGAACACCAATGAACATCCATTTTATTAGCAATATTATAACACTTATCTTGGATGTTCATTTATTTGATCATGGAAAGTACATTATTCATGTCTTTTATTGAAAGGGGATACTGCCTCATTAAAATCCTTGCCAGAAAAACCCAATGGACAAAAACATAGCTAAGAAAAAAAGAGTATAGTATTTTGCTCCCCCTTTTGATTGTATCTCTTGATATACTTTCTTTAAAATTATCATTCGAGATCCTTGAGTCGTCCTAGTCCAATTTTTTGGACTAACTCTTCAAATCTCTTTGTAGATAGTGCTTTCATAAATAAATCAGCGAGATTATCGCTAGATTGAACTTGTTGAACATAAATACACCACTCTTCTGAAGGTGATAAGTAAAAAAAACTTTCGGAATATATGTTTTGTTCTGTCACCTTTGATATACCCTCCTTTCAGTTGAGCTATGCAGACAGTATTATCCTCATACAAAATAGTTGGTACCTTCTTTTGAGAGAATAATCCACATGTCTTCTGAATGTGTTGGATTACCGATCTAAGCCATACACATTCTCGACTTGCTTCATGAATTGCCAGAATTTTGGCATGATAAGATGATATAGCCATAATTATTTGCTTTGTAGAACGCCATGAAATAGCAGTGCCACTATATGTAAAGACATAGCCCATTTGTGATTGACCATTATGAGGATCAGACAAATATCGTGCATCTGCAAAATCTACCAACTTGGATTTGGATAAATTGAATAATACAAACTCATATCCATTGTACTCTGAGGTATCGGAATATGTGCTTAACACCTATCCAATGCCTCCTTGTAGGCGAAGAACTATGTCTTCTAATAAGTTTACTTAAAAAGATATATCAGGTGAGTGTGAATCGCAAGATACATTAATGCAACTATTGCGCTAAGATATGATACTTCAGGACCAAGTAGTTCTTCATTATCTTTCTTAGGTCGGAAAGGATCTTTATCGATTTCAAGTGACCTTATGACCATCGGAGTACTCAATGGGTATGCTTTATCCATATAAAATCTTTTAAGTATCTTTGTTGTATAAGCAGATTAGTGCACAAAAATCCATTCTTAAGATGCTCGAGTTGCAGGCCAAAGCAAAATTTTATTCTTCCAAGATCTTTCATTTTAAATTCTATTTTAAGCAATCTACTACCCTTTGAAGCTCTTCAGGTGTTTCAATCATGTTCAAATCATTAAAATATACTGCAATGATCACAAATTATGATCCAGATCTCTTTATAAAGACATAAGGACATATGAGATCATTGTTATAGCCTTATTTCAATAGGTATTCAGTCAAATGATTGTACCATATACGCCCTGTTTGTTTAAACCCATAGAGAGACTTCTGCAACTTTATCGAATAAAATTCTCTCCAATTAGAGTTAGACTTTTCATGCAATTGTAATCCTTCTAAGATTTTCATATAAATATCATTGTCAAGTGAGCCATATAGATAGGCTATCACTACATTCATAAGACGTAATTCAAGTTTTCATGCACTGCCAGACTAATCAAATACCGAAAAGTTGTTGCATCCATCACAGGAGAATACGTCTCTTCATAATCAATACCGGGTCTTTGTGAGAATTCTTGGGTAATTAGTCGTTCTTTATACCTCATAATTTTATTATCCTTATTTCGCTTTGTATGAATACCCACTTATATTCTACAGGTTTTACACTAGCAAGTACTTGGACAATCGGTCCAAAAACTTTACGTTTCATTAGCGATTTTAATTCAGAATCGATTGCATCCTTCCATTTTGTTCAATCTTGTCGATGTCTACATTCTGCAATAGACATTGGCTAATGGTCCTCATTTTCATTTTTAATATTTTGTGCAACATAATATACAAACTTATCATCGACGATCATCTTATATTGGTTTCATCTTTTTCTAGTCATAACATAATTGATAGAGATCTTTTCATTTTCTTCAATTTTAGATACCTTATTCTCAGACTCATTTGGAGTCTCAATTACTTCTATTATTATACTGGGAATCTTTTCTCACATCACAATATCTTCAATCTGATCATATAAATGCTTTGCTCCTTTTCTTTTGTGAAGATTTTTATCTTTAGAACCAACTGGTCTACCACGCTTTACTTGTTCCTTTATCTCATTAGCAGTGGTAGGTTGTCCTTAGGGACAATAATTTTGATTGAAGCATTTGCAGTTGGTATATGTGACTTTGTCACTCTTTAAGGTCAGTAAATGCATTTGGCAGTTGATTTGCTAGTTTTTGCATGTGAATTATCTTTGAACTTCAAATTCATATTTTGTACGAGGATCGAGATGGACAATGATAATTCATTCCAACTAATTTCTTTTACCAGTTACTTATTTTCTTCCTCTAATGTTGGAAAAATAGATTTATCAAAATGACAATCGACAAAACGTGCCGTAAATAAATCTCCTATAAATGGTTCAACATATTTAATTATAGATGAAGATTCATACCCAACATATATCCCTAACCTTCTTTGAGGTCCCATCTTAGTGCATTATGGTGGAGCAATTGAAACATAAACCGCACATCCAAAAATTCTTAGATGAGAAATATTTGATTTCTGACCATAAACCAATTGTAATGGAAAGAATTCATGATAATTCATTGGTCTGATGAGAATAAGTGATATTGCATATAAAATAGCATGTCTTCATGTAGACAAAGAAAGTTTTTCTCTCATAAGTAATGGTCTTACAATCAGTTGGATATGTTTGATAAGCGATTTCGCAAACCATTTTGAGTATGAACATATGCTATAGAATATTCAACAGTGATTCCAATAACAGTACAATAATCATTAAATGCTTGAGAAGTAAATTCACCATCATTATCAAGGCATTTTGTCTTAATATGATTATTTGAAAAATGATAGTGTAGTCGAATTAATTGCGCTAGTAGTCTTGCAAACGCCAGGTTCCGAGTCGATAATAAGCATACATGTGACCATCTAGTTGAAGCATCAATTAAAATCATGAAATATCTAAATGATCCACTTGATTGGTGAATAGGTCCCAAATATCACCATGTATGCGTTCCAAAAATCCAAGAGATTCAGTCTTGATTTTAGCCGATGATGGCCTAATAATTAATTTACCTTGAGAACAAGCAGCATATAAGAATTCATTTGGTCATAATATTTTCTGATTCTTCAATGAATGTCCACCTAAATTCTTTATAATTCTTTGCATTATAATTGAACCAGGATGACCCAACCGGTTATACTAAATTATAAAATTATTTTGGAATATGCTTCAACTGTGCTTATATTTGTGTAGTATAAACCAGAGAAAAAATGCAGGCAATTTTTCTAATATTTCTTGCTTAAGATTGTACTTGTAATGCACAAATACTCAATATTGTCTTCATTAGTTGTCTCAATGTGATATCCATTTTGCAAATATCTTTAAAACTCAATAAATTTCTTTGAAACATTTCAGAATATAAGGCATCATCAATTATGAATTTTATTCCTCCAGACAAAATGATATCTCTTCCAGAGCCTTCAATCAATTTTGCACTACTATAAATTGCATTGACATTTATTGCCTGCATTCTTAAGTAAAAAAAGTATTTCATATCTTTAAGTATAGTGTGCATTGTAGCAGTGTCGACGAGGCAAATTATTGTTGTCGACAAAAGATTCTAGTCGAAATAATTTCATTTCTTCATGAAAAGAATGATATGTAGTGAAATACAAATTAGAATACAAGGTATATAAAGGCATAAAAACTAAAAGTCATAATTCATCATTGCATCAGTTTCTTTAAAACAAACATATGTATAATAAGATATTATTTTATTGCATGGTATTATTTGATAACACACATTCTTAAAATTAACCTTATACATTTATGCTATTAATTAGACAAGCATTATTTTCTTCTGGTTTGATAAAGAAGTCAGCAACATCCAAATCATCAAATCCAGTATCAGAAGGGCCAAATTCAGAAACAAAATTTTTTTTATCTTTTTCTTATTCTTTTTCAATGATTCCTGATAAAGTTCAACGAGGTGTTTTGGCATACTGCGACTAATGACCCTTCATTTCACAATGATAGCATGAGTTATCTACCAAATTTTTACTTAAGTCCCCTTTGCCTTTCTCAATTTTCTTCTTATTTTTCTCATTTTTCTCCCACTTCATATGGTGAGGAGTTTTAACATGACCACCATGATAAACAAAACATCCTCGACCACGTCCGCATCCACGACCACGTCCACAACCACACCCTTGTTTATAAAATTGATATGTAGTCTCATCACTTCAGAAAATGGTACAGAGCCAATTGGATGGGCTTCATGATTTTTTATTAAAAGTTTATTATTTTATTCAGCCACAAGAAGACAGAAAATTAGTTCAGAATATTTCTTAAAACCATTTTCACGATATTGCTATTGCAGGAGCAAATTGGAAGCATGAAAAGTGAAAAAGATTTTTTCAGTATATCCTTATCAATGACTTTTTCTTCACATAATTTCAACTGGAAAGTAATTCTGAACATAGCTAAATTATATTCACTTATTATCTTATAGACATAAGTGCATCTAGTCATTACGAGCTTTGGGAAGAATGACTATTTTTTGATGGTTATAATGCTCTTTTAGGCTATTCCAAAGGACAAGAGAATCTTTTACCGTTAGGTATTCAACTTTCAATCCCTCATCAAGGTGGCATCGAAAGAAGATCATTGCTTTTGCTTTGTCTTGGTTTGATGCCTCATTACCATCTTTAATTGTATCACTAAGGGCATTAGCCTCAAGATGGATTTCAGCATCAAGTATCCATGATAGATAATTAAAGAGTAACAATAGAACAAAGAGACTAAGAAAAGAAAGTATTAGAATATGTTCTCTCCTATTTTATCTTTTCTTAATTCATCCGTATCTTATTTCATCAATCATTCTCAAATACAATTCCATACCATTTATTTATAGGCAAATGGTAAAAGATGTTACAGGTAGTACCAATAGACATAACAATACCAATGGATACCATCTTTATAACTTGACATAACCTCCCCTTAGAATACCAATGGATATCCATTTTATTAGCAATATTATAACACTTAAATGAATGTCTAGATTTATTGAACCAAATATGAGGATAGTAAAATATTTTATCAAAATGTCTCCGAATCTAATATCATGAAGCCAATTATCCTAATTTGTAGCCATAAGAAATGTGACACTAGCAACAACAATAGGTGTAGCAAGGAGAAATAGAAGATAAATCATATATGTTGAAAGGTCATCTTTGCCCTTAAGTAAAAAAAGGGGAAAGCATAGTTGTTAGAATTGGACCAAACCGATCAGTTAGACCAGTTGAGCCGGGACCGTAAGGCCAAGTCGATCAGTTCTAACATAAAACCAGATGTATAAGTGATCCGGAATAACCTGATCAACCTATCCAGTTCACTCATAAACCGATCAACCTAACCCGAACCGGATAGGATCACGGATTTTATTATCAATTAACCTTATTTTTTTATTAAAAATAATTTTTATTAATATAAATATATTTTTATATTAAAATAATTGATCGATGGTTGAACCAATGATCCAACGGTTGAACCAGTGAATTGGTGACCCAACGGTTGAACCAGTGAACCGATGACATAAGCCCTTGGCTGGATCGATGTTTGGACCGGATCTGACAAATATGAAGGAAAGTACTCCACTCATAGTTTTAACCTAGAGTAACTAGGGGTAGAACAGTCATTTCAGACCATGAAAGCTTTACCCAAGTACTTGGGTGAGGAAGGCCAATAGAAGGGTATTTTTGTAAATAAAAGAAAATTATCCTTGGGTTGATTTGTAAATAGAGGTGATGAAAAATTTCATACATAATTGCGGCAAAATCTTAGATCTAATATGTATATATAAAACTACATTGTTGAAGCCTCTTACATAAAATAAAAAATAATAAAAGACTATATCATTGAAACGTTAAGGAAACACAAAATCAATAGTTGGAATGCGTTCAACTCTAATATTTGATCACCAACAACATCCGAGCCACTAAGGTAGTGTTTGATAGCCCAAAAGCTATTCTTGATAAATGTACGAGATAACATTTATTCAGGGAATAACTAAGGAATAAGTATCTTTTTAAAATTACAAGTTTCCCATCAAGGGATAAGTTTAGTTGTTTCTGGGTTCCCTAGGGAATAAGTTCAAGGGATAATTCATGTTTAAACATGGGTTATCCCCTTTGGTTAATTTTTTTTAGATCTATTCCCTTTAGTTATAGCATTTGAGAATAAGAGAAGATATCCCCTGAATATCTTTCCATATCTTCCATATCAAACACTACTTAACTATCTTGAAGAAGAGTCAACCGTCCTTCTTTTTTCTTAAGATAAGCAGTAGTAGTCCTGATGCTCGATCTTAGACAAACCAAGATGCTACCATCCCTTTTTCAGACGACATGTACATAACGTGGCAAGCTCCAACTTAAGCATTGAGATTTGATGTCTCCTCACGTGAAAAGATTCTAGCTATATTTTAGCCACTTTGGTGATCATGGGCATGCTCTTGCGCCTCCTCTCTCTCTCTCTCTCTCTCTCTCTCTCTCTTTCTCTCTCTTTAGTGGAAAAAGAAAGGGCAGTCAGGCTAAACCATGCACTTGGACAAGTTGGCCATCAGACCTCTTATATATGTTTTAATCCAACTTGCCCGTGTCAACTTCTTAATGCATGTAGGCATCCAGGAATAGTGAGGATATAATCAGATGGCACCATTGGTGTCGTACTCATCCTCCAATGGTACTCAGCTTTGATTGTTACATTTATAGTTGCAGCCTGCGACGGCTAAAAAGAAGACAATGACATCACCTTTTTTTTCTTTTTTTTTTTGGGTGGATGCCAAGTGGAGCAATGGGTTTATCCTGTGACATGGTGAGAATTGTAAATGAGAGACCAGGTCATGGGTGTTCAAATTATTGGCCAGGTTGATCTTGGCATCTAGAATCTAGATGCTATATATATGTGTGTGTACTTTATGAAGAGAAAGGTCTAATGTATCAAAATAACCAGGTTTATCCCAGCTGAAATATATGCTCTACAACACCATTTTTTTCTTTTTTTTTTTTATAATAAAGAACAAAAAAAGAAAGAAGCTAGCTAAAGGCCATGTTTTTTTTTTTTTCAGCATGGAATAACTTAACCAGGCTATATACCTTGTTTGATGTTCAATTCCTTGTATATTTGTTAAAGTTCACAATGCCCCTCACCTAAATATCCTCCCATATTATATTTAATAAATATATTATCAACAATGCAGATAGCAGAATACTATATAACACAATTTTGCAACTATATGCAATGCCACAAATATATTATTATTATGCTTTGAGAACTAGAACAAAAGTACTCGGTAGGAATCTGAACGAGAACAGTACTTGAACCCAAGGCCATGTTTCAAACCTCCAGATTGCACCAGTTGGCAGCCTCCAAATAACATTAATATCAGCATGATGATGAACAAGACATGTATTGTAATAACACAATTCTGTATCAAATTGATAATGTAAAGTATAATGTTATAATAATATAAATATCATAATATTGTAATATATTATTATATGTAATGTATACTATAATGGTTCTAAGAAATAATAAGTATATTGTACTAGAATATGATAATATTATCATATTATATTTCAATGGAATATGTATTATATAAGTTCGATAATCTGATGCACAATAAATATATTAATTTAGTACAAGATTGAAAGGGTGATAAACTATTTCGTCAAAAGAATTATTTTATTTTCTAATTTAATTAGACCATTGAGACAATGTTACATTTAAGTAGTTGTTATAGTTTATAACAGCTTTTATAATGCATAACAAATTTTTTTTTGGTAAAGACGGATGATCACATTAATGTAGGGTGAATCAAACACGATATATCATAGTACAATATTTGGAAAAGGAATAAGAGGGCAAGGGTCGTCTAACTGTAAGCTCCAAAAATCCGAGCGGCAGGCCATCATGGCAGCAATCCAATCAGCCGCCGAGTTAGCTTCCCTGTAGATGCGTCGAATCTGGATGCTAGCAATGCCTGAAGTATAGATCGAATGTCGCAAAGCAACGGGTTGGTGGGTAAGTGGATGCTAGTATCCTGACGGAGCCAGCGGATAATAGTAATAGAATCCCTTTTAATAATAAGACTGTGTGCGCTTAGACTATGAACGGCACAGGAAATATCAGTCCAGTATATAGCTCAGCAAGAGACACCGAGGAATCAAGAAGATCGAATCCTCCAGTCGCCAACATCGCACCATTCGACCCACGAATCATAAAAGCCGATCCAGCATATCTACCTCGAACACTCCCATCAAAGTTGATTTTGACAAACCCTAGAGGTGGGGGCTCCCAAGAAATGAAGACCATGTGTTGGTGCGCTGCCGAAGCAGCAGGGGAGTCCTAGAGGCCAGGGCTAGCAGAATCAATAGCACTCTAATGGAAATGATACTCAATAGATAAGGAGAAGGCAGTCATGACTATTGGGGAGCGCGGAATACCCCCAAGATCACGGCTATAGCGTATATGAGTAATACAAAATCATTTACCGTTCTAATCTATGAGTATAAGATCATACCTTCATACTTGAACGTTGGAATACTTTGATTTGATTGCTCGACCTCAACCTTTTAGCCTTCCGCCGTATTCCCGAAATACCTTCCTTCTCTCACAAGATGGTGGGATCTCTCGGCCGACCTAGGGTTTCTTGTTTTTCTTTTTTCTCAAAAACGTTAACCCTAGCAACCAACTGAGAGGGTATTTATAGGGCTACAACAGGGACCAATAGGCAAATATGAAAAGGACTTCCCGTAATTAAATCTCCTAATCCTATCCCGGGTTAGGATTCAATTACGTAAATTACAATTCATTCCACTAAAGAATTATAATTGTACTCCTAATCACATTCGAATTTATATTTTCGAGCCTTAATATTAAATACTTATTATCTCCCCACGTTAAGATTACAGATATCCACCAATTAAATTTAATTACTGACATATAATTTAATTGGCTGTTATTATCCTTGAGACTTATCCACTTAACTTATTTGATGTATCGGATTCAAATCCACTTGCAAGATTTGATACAATCAAAACTTATAAGCTTTCTCAAGGGGATATCATCAATCCAAATTAACAGGACGTGAATTCCTTCAACTATTAATATTCACCATATATATAATGTTATTGTCCAACCCACTGAGTTTATTGACTCATATAGAATCTCACTCTATGTGTAATCAAAGCAATAATCACTACATACACGTGTCTAGAAATAGAATTCAGATTAAGAGCATAAGTAAACATAATATTCATGAGTTTTAAATTATTTTATAAAGTCAGTATAAAATAATTAACTCAACTGGGTCCTGTTCAATACACACAAAGTGTACTAGCAAATAGTTAGAATAAACCATTCCCGTAGTCAAGACAGACCTACTAAAAATTTGTGCTACAGTTCTACTGATGGTGTGTCCAATTCCATCTAAAACTGTGAACAATAAACTTGTATTTCAAAAGAACCGATGATCTAGTCTTCTGTGTGTAAGCCGTACTCTACACACTAGATCAAATACTCTTTGTAAATACTAGACACATGCACATATATAGTAAATGGCACACATTGCTCAAAATGAATTCTCATTAAAATGTAAAGACATAACATAAAGCATATCTTTTAGTCTATATCTCTATCAGTGACAACCCTGCGAGCAGGAGTAATCTCATCAGTGAACACGAGCCAGTTCTGGGATAACCAAATTTGATAAGCAGTATAAGCCCTCGTAGATCCCTTCTGATGGATATCTCTCCACACATCCTGCCTGATCAAGCACAAAAAAGAGCTACAGAGGGAATCAAAACCATGAACCCAAGGGCGATCGCCTGAGATTTTCCATATTTGTCTCGCTCTAGAACAAGAAAAGATAGCATGGTCGACCGCCTCCTCCTCAAGGCCGCATAACGGGCACATAGGCTGGATGCACATCCCTCTCCCAGCGAGCAGGGAGCAGGTTGGGAGAGCATCCCATGCTAGCTTCTTGATAAAAAGCCACACCCTAGGGTGAATAGGTAGATGCCAAATCCCTCGAATGCTGAGGCTGTGGTCTATAAATGTTGAGGAGGTCCCTGATAAGAGCACGAGACATACAAGATTTCCTCCAAACCCTGATGTCCATTGAGGGGCCCGGCATGAGGGGAATGGAAAGGATGCGACGATGAAGCTCATCCCAAAGAAACTGGACACCAGAGAAGAAGATTAGGTATTATGGTCCTGGGAGATCAAATCAGTAACCCTTATTCCATTAGGAATGTCAGAGCAAATAAAAGTCGGCCATCGAGATAGGATGAGGTCGGCGATCCACCTATCTTGAACAACATCTATCGAGACTCTATCACCAATCATCCATGATATGCTGGTCAGAATAGCCGGGGCGTGTCGACAAACCTCTTTCCAGAAAAAGGAATAGCCATGGGTAGGCTGAGGAAGAGAGGAAGAAGTCCAGTCGTCATATTTGGTATGCATGAAAAAGCTTGACAAACAATGCGGATCAAGCAAGAACCGTATGGCATGCCTAGCAGTCAAAGCCTTCCTCCTAACAGTGAGAGACTGAATTCCAAGCCCACCCTCAGTAATCGGCCTACAGATAATGTCCCAAGCCACAAGATGAATACCATGACCATCCTGCATCGAGGCCTAAAGAAAGTCCCGAAAATATTTCTCTATCTTCCATAAGCAAGACAATGGGATGGCAGCATTAGATAAAAGATAGAGAGGAAGAGAAGACAACACCGAATGTAAAGGAGTAATCCTCGCTATCATAGAGAGACCTATAATCTGCCACCTATCCAGACGATCATGGATCTGCCTCTCCAGTCGCTAACATCAGAGGTACATGGCCGTCTCTCCGTAATCGGTATCCCAAGATAGGATAGCCGATCAGCCAGAACAGAAATTCCTAGAATTTGCGAGATAGCCACCCTAACTGTTGAAGTTGTCTTCGGACTAAAATAGATCAAAGATTTACTCAGATTAACCTTTTGCCTAGAAGCCCATAATAAGACTGCAGAATGGTCACAAAAGTGGTAGCATTCTGTATAGTAGCCTTTTCCAGGAGAATACAGTCATCAGCAAATAGAAGGTGAAGAGCAAGGACCCATGGGGACCCGCAGTGTAGGGGACCAGAGAAGAGCCTTGCTGAGCCTAAATTAGGGTCCGGGACAGCATCAACAGAGAGAATAAACAAGAATGGAGAAAGAGGGCATTCCTGCTTTAGCCCAACCTCGGAGTGAAAATAATCAATCTGGCCTTCGTTAATAAGGAGAGAGAAAGATGGTCGATGAACACAGGCCATGACCCAGTCAACAAAGAGCTCGTCAAATCCAAACTCGGAGAGAGTGCGGTGCAGAAAAGCCCATCTCAATATATCATAAGCTCTTTCCATATCAAGCTTAACTGCTATAAGACACTGGCCACCCGAGGCTCTCTAAAGGTCATGCATAAATTCCTGAGCTAATAGGGCGTTATCAATGATACTTCGCCCTCTAAGGAAAGTCCCCTACTCAGGAGAAATAAGGTGAGGGATCATCGAACACATACAGGAGACTAAGAGGCGTGCACATACCTTATATAAAGTAGTGCAGAGGCTAATAGGCCGGTAGTGCTGAGGAGTAGATGCATCAGGGCGTTTAGGCACCAGGGTAATGAAGGTCCGGTTCCAATCAGAGGGAATAGATTTAGACTGAAAAATAAGCTGGATAGCCTGTACAACATCCTGGCCTACTATCCCTCAATAGTGATGAAAGAATAGAGATGGGAACCCATCAGGCCTAGGGGCCTTATCAATTCCCAAATCCCATAAAGCCAGCCAAATATCCTTCAGAAATCGGTATGATAAGAAGATCATTCTCTGAAGCGAAGACCCTATAGGGAGACAAGACAGGGAAAACCGGGAACCCCTCACCAGAATGTTCAGTCCATCTAGACTGAAAGAAATAAAAAAGCCGATCCCTGACCACCTGGACATCCTCCTGAAAATTGCCCTTCTCATCAACTAAACGCCTGATATGGTTCGCTGCTCGACATTTCAATGTGGCCTGGTAAAAGAATCTAGTGTTATAATCCCCTTCCTTAACCCACTGAATACGGAACCTTTGCCTCCAAAAAGTCTCCTACTGCAACAAAAGAGAGTGGTGAAGAGCCAAGATGGATCGGAGGGACGATAGATCAGAATTGGAAAGGAAACCCTCCTGATCCTCTCTGGTCTACAAGAAAGAGATAATAGACTCTGTCAATCAACCTGCCTTACAATATCCACCACCTCCCTTCTATTCCATCGAGAGAGTCTGCGTCGAGCAATAGCCAAATGCTTGGATAATCTGTAGATAGCACTCCCTCTGATAGATAATCTCTAGACTTGAGAGATGATGGTCCGAGCAGAAGAGTAAGATATCTAGAACTTCTCAAAACTGAACTGTCTGCATAGCTGATGAGACATATCAGTAGAAATAAGAATAGGATAGTGATCGAAGAAAATTCTGGACAGATGAGTGGCAGTGGCAGAAGAAAAAAGCTGAAGCCATTGAAAGAGGCCAAGGCTCTATCCAGTCTTTCCCAAACTCTAGTAGAACCCTGAAATTATTACACCAGATGAATGGGGATCCCGAGAACCCCAATCTAAAAGGCCAGCTAAAGATATGAAGGACCTGAACTCAGCTCTTTCCGGGGAATCAACAATCTGTCTACCACCTCTTTTCTCATTGGCCCCCATAATGCAATTGAAGTCGCCTGCAATGAGGGAAGGAAACCCTGGGAAAGAAGTGAAAGAATCTCTGCTCAAAGCACACGGTGCACCCTAAAATCAGTGCTAGCGTAGACACCCGAAAGATGCCAAGGCCCAGAATATCCATCTGAAATGACCAAAGCAACTTGTTGACCACAACAGTGGAAGGCATCTACTCTGATATTATCATTTCTTCCAAAGCACCACAATGCCTCCGGAAAGCCCAACTGAGTCAACTACATAGAAAGTCCAAGATCTGAAGATCTGACATCAAAAGCGGGCAAGACTATCCCCAGACAAGCGAGTTTCCAGTAGGACACAGATGTCAAAATCATGAAGCTATAACAGCTACCCAAAAAAGGAGCGAAATGATGGTTTCTGGGCTCATTGCACATTTCATATAAGAATCTTCACTCATAGACATGATAGGGAGGACCCTAATCGCATCCCCTATCAAATCCTCATCCGAATGATCATCAACTGGACAGGGGTCCACAACAATCCCCTAACCCCTACAATCCTTAGACTGGGACGAATCCATAGCCTCTCTAACATCATCCCGCTGAATGACCTTCTTGAGTAGAAGGATCGCAGAGTCATGATTTGGCCCCATCGATTGATTCGACTTCGTTGGGCCTGAGGCAATCTCCAGTCCTGACCCATCCTTACGATGGGACTTCTTAGTCTTCGGCCCAGATAGGGCATCCGACCCTGAGAGGGGTATGAAGATATCGAAAAAGTGAAGGAACCTTGCAAACTCACTTTCCCCATGAGGGGGGCTTTTCGGGCTTTCCCTTTTGCTTGAGTGGACTTAGATACCACTCACTGCGTTATAGGTTCAACAGGTCGGGCCCTCTTGGAGGGGCCCGAATGGGCTGCCTCATGAGACTTTGGCCGCCCTGCCCATATGTCATAACCCAAGCAAGCAAAGGGGTTAAGATCACTAGCCTCAGGATACTCATGCTAAAGTAATTCAGAGTTCAATTGCTTGGTCTCTGGCTTTGTGACCCAGCTACAATGCCAACCGGCACAGTCCCAGCAGCTTGGCACGCACCCCCTTCGTCCTTGAAGGCTTGAGCACCGTATGAACTTCCTGAACCACCAACTCCACTGAAGGAGAAGAGAGTAGAGGAGCAGTAGAACTCCGGCCAGTCTGTCGGCGAGCCACCCGCTTCGGAGCCTGCCACCCTTTCGGCAAAATAGGAGAGACACCAGGAGAAGTCTTGCCCACAACTGAAGCCTGAGCCAGGGGGGCCTTCCAATGATGGATTGCGACATCCATGGACCAAATGTGGGACTGGATGAGGAAGAAGAATGATTTGGCACTAACCCACAAGCTCCGGCGAGGTGCAATGAGCCGCAAACTCATGGATTCCTTCGAGGTGCTTATAGAAAAATTGCTACCAAAATGGTGCTTTGCTCCCTCGAATCCTAGCTCTCGACCGAAGGGGCTTGCTCAAATCAATGTGGACACAGGCACGAGCGAAGCCTCCTCGTTCCTCTCCTTGTTGATTCATCGAAGAACAAAATTGCCCAGCCATGGAGAGAATTGAGGCCAAGATCTCATCGATCCAGAAATCAATTGAGAGCTAGGGCAGTCGGATCCAGAGCAGAGCTTGAAGAAGAGTATCATCTGTAGGACGAACTTCGGTACCCACTCTGCGATCGATTGCCCATTGGCAACCCAAGGTCTTCCCAAAATAAGGCTCTTAGCTCGGGGATCAGAGAACCGAAACATAAAGTGCCGGTGAGCCAGAGCAAGAGCTTCAATTTCACCAGAAGCCCTTGCACTATGGAAATTTTCGGACAATCACCTCCGGCGGAACCCAACGAGAGAGACTCCGAGCATGATAACGTGATTCACCCATCTACACGATCCTTCAATGACTGTACTGGGACCTGGACAATGTCCGATATAGTTGCTTCAGCTTTGCCACCATTGTCGGGAAGGGCAACGCAGCAACCCACTCGAACCTTCCTCCGTGGGCGCGTTGCCAAGGCAAAGCAGCATTCCTAGCTCCATCAGACACAGGCGGACTTGGTGTAGAGGGATTTGCCATCAGTGAATGAAGAGTGATTGAGTTCGATGAAACAGACACCGAAGTTGAGGAAGAAGAGGTTTGGCACACGAATCTTAAAGCACGCATAATAGCTTTTTGTCACAACGATTTCATGTCATCCTCCTTTATTCATGCCATTTCAAATTAAAAAAAATATCTTAAAAATCCCTATCCTCCCCTCTAGCCATAGGCCTACTTGTTTCTTTATCACAATAAGCATTTATTAAAATAGTTTGATGTTGCCACTTTATTTAACTTAATAAATTTGTTGATGAGCTCATCAAATCTTGATAGGGCTTATCATGCTATATGTGTCAAGCATTTTCATTGATGAACAAAACTTAAGTGTAGTTTAATAGGTTTCATTATACAATTTTTTACTTAAAAGTGATACATTTTGAACCATTTCTTTGGACAATCAATACTTATTTTTAAAGTATTTTTTATTTAATAATAATAATATTTTTAATTAAGTATAATTATAGTACACATGTCATCTTTAAGTGAGCAATCGGATAACTAAGATGTTGTGTATTGCACAAATTTTATTCTTCATTGATTTATCCTTCTAAGAGACTTAGAACCTAACCTTCATTACTTGTGATGGTTGTCTAGAGCAAGTTTAGAAAGAAAAAAGAAATACTATCAATTATGAGAGCACTTGATTCAATAATAGAGGTATACATAGGTTTGTGCCAATCTAAGAATCAAACCAAACTAGTTCTATTGGATTTATTTGGATTTTATTTGAAATAATTTGAGTTAATTGCACTGTTAACTTTTAGCGATTCAATTAAATTTGTTCAAATTTGAGTCAAAAGATTAGATAAATCAAGCTAAACTGATTCCTATATTATTAATTTCTATATATTCTTTGCTCATAATTTTATTTAACTATTTTTTAACAAAGCATTGATTTATTAATATTTCTTAATGCATTTTATCAAATAAATCAATAGTTTAATTTTATTTATTTTGAGATTTTAGATAATCCAAAAAGATCCTAACCATCTAGATCTAGATCTTGATTGCGAATGGTAGCTTGGTTCCAAAGTTTTTCAATTTAAATCGAGTTTCCAAAATTAATAATTGATTGAGAGATACCAAGTCAACTCCTAACTTTGAATCAACCAGGCTAATGTTTACGTAACCATCACTGGAGAAACTTATCAAACCCTATTTCTAATCCAAAACCAACATTCATATTTATTGCTTTTTTTTTTTTTACAATGAATAAAGAAAATCCCATCCAATCTTTTTCTATGACCTCCTTTTTCTCATTCTCAGACCTAACGGTTGCCACTATTGAAGGTGGATGCAAAGCCGTGTATGAATAAGAGCAAAAGCCATACAAAAGAAAAGAACAATTCTAGAGGAAAAAAGAAGGATTAAAAAAAAAATCATGAACCTCGGAATAGAGGAATAAAAAAATATTTATTAGATTTCATATATATAATAAATTATGAATGGTAGATATCTATCTATGTCCAAAATAAAACATGTGGTGGCTGAAAGTATATATACCGTATTTTATTATATTGTCTTCTAGGCTTAGTTATTAATCAACAACTATTTCATATAGTTTTTATTTAGTTATTATCAATAATCATTTGAAAATGCTTCAGTAGCCAATCCAACGAGGATCTGAATCAAATAAATTCCTTCAACGAACCTTGTAAGTGCCCATGGAAAGTTGCAAGTACTAATTAAGTAATTCAGAACTCAACACGTCGCCTCTTGGGAAAATGGTTTCCTTGGCCACTGATAATTGATTGACTTTGAAAGGCATACAAACAAATAAATAAGTCAACCAACCAAGCCACCTCCCATGTTACCTGGCATCCCTTCCGATTATCATAGTGCAAGACTCCAAGTCCGAGACTTTACCAACGTCTTGTTTCCCTCCCTCGATCTTTCAAGTTTCATTAATAATAGAAGTTAGTGATACAGAGCACCTTGTCCCTTCGTTTATGAACCCATTAAGATAACATGGCCTTGGAGAGATTATACAATATTGTGATGGGGAGAATGAGCTTGCCCCCATTCATGTAAACGATAATAGACTAATCTAAACTGGATTGCAGGAGATCCTTCAAGATACGGACCTCAATCCAAGGTTAAGCCTCCAATGATACATACATAGAACCTACCTTCTCCCTCTGTTTTAGAGGGAGGGGGGCAGAACTGAGACCACCTCTTAATTAGAGAATTCTCTCCCTCCAACCTCCTCCTTCTTAGTGCGAAAGAGAAAGAGTCCTCGCGCCAAACCATGCACCTGGACGTTCCCTCTTTTGAGCCCCTTGAACGCGTCAACTAGCTTCACGTTCACATCCGAGGAGATGATGGAGTTTTCTCTGTAGGTATAAGTGAAGTTGTGGAGCAGGGAATGACTCACATGTTTCACGATGGCACAATGGAGGCTTCCGGCGAGAATCGTCGATCGTGGAGGGGCTACAAGAGTCTCGGAGATGCCCATACCCCTGGGCCGCAGTATCGGAGAGGGAGAAGACAATGGGAGGAAAAGGAAGAAGCTGGTTTTCTGTCTGTGTTTCAAACCGGAAGTTCTTCCTTTTATTCTACTCGTCCAGAAGACAACCCATTTATGGTTATGGGTGGACGTCTCCTCCGGTCAGAGCCTCGGAGGGAGGAGCACGACGCCCGTATTCCACGAGGGCGGCTCCGTCCCAGTCGCAAGAAGAATAGGGGCTTTCCTGTTTCAGCCTCTGTTTCGTAACAATCTCCTACTCATCCACACAGGACCTTACTTTTAATGCCATCTCACCTCTCTCCTCTTGCAGTGCAGTGGGGTGTGCGACCCGACGAAACTCACACACAATGACACAGTGAATATGCTGCACTAAGTTAATGAATAACTAATGCAGTACATAAACGATGCAATCCAATCTCGTCCGTGTCCTAGAAAATCCAATCACACCACAATCAAGTACTCTCAATCCCTCAAGGATTTACTCTGAGTAGTACTTGGAAAAAGACACTAAGTCAAGTTTGTGTCCATAATCATATGCAACTCATGCACATGATTGCCCAGGCTATGGATCACAACAAATAAGGTGCGATCAAGAATAATCTTCCTTGAACGCTCATATCAATCCATCTTTATTCAGTTGACTTCCTAGGATTATCTCATGTGGCCGTATTAATTTCATGACCCTAGAGGATAAGGCTAAGAAAGTCATCCTGAACTCCAACTTCATGATATAGGCTCAAGTCCAAGGACACTACAAAGTTGTAGGGCTTACACGGTAACGAGAGGGAGTATCCCGTTACCCCTATTGGGACAACTTTAGCACATGCAACATAATGCATGTTACGGTGGAGCTCCCACTCAATGGGCTATGTCATACTCAAACACCGTACAAACACAAGTCCAGGCATCACAAAGTTTCCTGACTCGAGCACACACCAATGCTCCCAATTCGGCTACAACAGGCTTTAGCATGGATCTGTGGACATACATGTACATACTCTGTACTCGACTCTCTGAGTCTCATCTCAGTCCAAACTGAGGTGACTTATTATAATAATTTATGTAGCCCATTTTGCAACTTATGCAATCTGCAACTCATGCAATCTATAACTCATACAGTATCTTATGCAACCCATGCATTCACTCAAGCATCTATCATGGCTACTTTAGTCTCATCCTGCCCACTACAAAAGTGTCAAGTTGATCACCCTTATGAGTGGGCTGATCAAAGCCTGTGACATTCATACACATATGTGCCTGCCAATATGAACTCATCATGATAATAATGAAAACAAGCATTTCATTTTAACATAAATAACACAGTCTACAATTTCCATACAATCCCTGTCTATCAGATACAATGCAGACCCAGACTCCTCATATGAGTCTGGAAGACATCTCTAGCAATGGGCTTAGTCAATGGATCAGCCAACATCCTGCTAGTAGGGATATGTCTAAGGATAACCTCTCCTTGCTTGACCATATCTCGAATGAAGTGATATCTAATGTCAATATGCTTAGACCTTCCATGATACTTGGAATCTTTAGCATATTGCAATGCTGCCATGCTATTGGAATATTTCTGAATAGTCTCATGAGCACTGGCTGATATCTCGAGTCGTCTCAAGAACCTCCTCAGCCACAGCCTCCTGGACAGCAGCCGAACAAGCAATGTATTTGGCTTCCATAGTGGACAGGGCTATGCAGTTCTATTTCTTACTGCACCAAGAGAACTCCACCTCCAAAGATAAACACATATCCTGAAGTGGATTTACGCTCATCTCTATCACCAGCCTAATCAGAGTCACAAAAACCCTTTAATCTCAAATCCCCTCCTTGATAACATAGGGCAGATTAGCAGTACCACGAAAGTAGCGAAAATCCTCTTTACTGCTTCCCAATGAGCAAGCCCTGGGTTGCTTTGGTACCGACTGACCAAGCCTACTACAAAGCTAATATCAGGACGTGTACATAATATAGCATACATCAAACTTCCCACAACACTCGCATAAGGAATCCTGCTCATCTTCTCTCTCTCCTCATCCATTTTAGGGCACTGGTCAATACTCAAAATATAGCCCTTCTCTATTGGGGTATCAATGGGTTTTGAATAGTGCATTCGGAATCGTTCCAAGATTTTTTGAATATAAGTTTCTTGAAACAGACCAAGAAACTTCTTAGCACGATTCTTTAGGATCCTCACTCCTAGTACAAAATTTGCCTCACCCATATCCTTCATTTCAAAAACGGAGGACAACCACTCCTTAGTGGCATTGATCACCCCTATAGAACTCCCTGCTATTAGGATATCATCCACATACAACGCTAAAAATAGAATCCATCGTCTGATTTCTTAATGTATACACAGTGGTCCTTCTCAATCATGGTTAAGCCAATCGATGTAATGGCTTCATGAAATTTGAAGTACCACTGTCTGGATGATTGCTTGAGATCATATATGGATCTTTTAAGGTGGCACACTTTGCCCTCCTTTCCTTTAGCCACAAAACCCAAAGGTTGATCCATGTAGATTTCTTCATCCAGGCTTCTATTAAGAAATGATGTCTTGACATCCATCTGATGTATCTTCAAATCTAAATGAGCCACTATAGCTAGGATCAGGCGAATGGAGGAAAATCTCACCACAGAAGAAAATGTCTCCTCATAGTCCACACCCTCCATTGGGTATAGCCCTTCGCCACAAGTCAAGCCTTGTACTTATCGATTGACCCATCAGCCTTGCGCTTTATCTTTAGGACCCACTTATTTCTTATAGATTTGGGTCCAGGCAGTAAGTCTACCATGTCCCACATATGGTTCCTGTCCATAGACTCAATCTCATCTTCCACAACAGCTAGCCACTCTTTACGAACTGATGAATTAAGTGCCTCATGAATAGAGACTGGTTCATCTGGATCCAATGGGGCACAGAGAACATATTTCCTTCGGCCTCAAAGTATCGTCGTGGAACTATTCCATATGTACTTCTCCGTAACAATGGATCTAGACTTTGAGAGCTACTCCCTAAAGGTACATTAACCCTCATGGGTGAGCTCCCACTAGGCTCAGCCTATGTGCTCCCACTGTTTGGTGCGTCACTCCCACTAGGCCCAGCACCCCCACTATCTGTGGCGATATCTGGAACAGGCCGTAATGCCCCTCCCTCGCTAGAGATAGTAGGAAGGTCCTCCTGTAACTCATACAGGGTTAGGTCCTTCTTGATCTCACCAATGCCTGGAAATTCATTCTCTATGAATTCCACATCTCTGGACTCTATTTCAGTCAATCCTTCATCAGAATGTTCATACATCACGTAACCCTTAGAATTTTGAGAGTACCTAATGAACACCTTTTTGCTAGCCTTAAGTCCTAGCTTTCCCAACTTATGGGAGGTATTGTGAACGTATCCTGCTGAACCCCATGGGCGCAAATGATCTGCATAAAGTCTCGCACCATACCATAACTCATATGGTGTGGAGGACATCGATTTACTGGGTATGCAGTTAAGGATGTAGACAGCAGTCAAAAGTGCATCATCCCAGAAACTAATCGAGAGATTTGCCTGTGCCATCATTGACCTAACCATATCCAGTAAAGTCCTGTTTCGATGCTTTGCAACACCATTTTGTTGCGGCGTCCCAGGAATGGTGAGCTGCCTGCGTATTCCTTTCTCCTCATAAAGCTTCTAAAATTGATCAGATAAATATTCGCGACCTCTATCAGTCTGAAGAGACTTCAAAGTATTCTCCTTATGATTTTCCACCTCAGCTAAGAAGCGGCGGAAATAATCCAGCACTTCATAGCGATAGGAGATTAGGTACACATACCCAAATCGCGAATAATCATCGATGAATGTGAGGAAATAAGATGCGCCATGGCATGCTCTGACACTCATGGGTCCACAGATATATGAGTGTACTAGCTCTAATGGATGAGAGGCCCTATAAGCCTTACCAAAAGGCTTTCTTGATGCCTTTCCTATCAAACAAGACTCACACATAGGGAGGCTTATTTTGCTGAGGGGGCCCAATAGCCCTTCTCTAGCCATCCATGCCATCCTATCTTGGCCCACATGACTAAGTCTGGCATGCCATAGTGAATAATTATCACATACAGGAAAAGAAGCACAAGCATATGAAGAGTAAGAGTCAGATAGTTCTACATCAAGTCTGAAAAACCCATATGATAAATAGCCACAAAAGGATAACACACCATCCAGATATACAGACATACGATCACCAGAAAAACAAAAGGTATAGCCAAGAGCTAACAGGGTAAGTACAGAGCATAGATTACACCGAATAGTTGGGACGTACAAAACATCATGTAGGAGCAATACATGTCCTCCTCGTAACCTAATGCGATATGCTCCTACACCCAACATCTGCTCATGCAGACCGTTCCCAAGAACAACATATTGGGTGCCTGCAAAAATCCGATGAAAATCCACAAAACCAGCTCGATCTCGAACTATATGTATGTTCGCTCCCATGTCTATGATCCAATCAGGGAGAGTGTCAGCAACTAATGCATATGAACAAACATAGAGAGAGGTTAATGTGGAATATACCTTCTTTGGTTCTCTGCATTCACAAGTGAAGTAGCCTTTCATACCACAGTTGTAGCATTTGATCTTTGCCACATTCTTCTTATCCTTTGGTTGGCCTTTCTTAGGCTTGGCTACCTTCTTTTCCTTGAAACTCTGTGAACCTTTCTTGTCACTGGATTTACTCCTTCTACCTCTGGAACGCGAAGCTCCAGAGTGAGCCACATAGGCAGAGGAGTGGGAAGTCTCTATGCGCTCAGCCTCCAGCTTGAGATGACGAGATATGTCCTCAAAAGTCTTGATGTGCTCACTATGAGTCATCAAGAGCTTCATCTGACTCTATTGAGGGTAAGGCAGTGAACGAATCACTGCAAGGACCTTCTGTTCCTCAGTAAGATCAACCCCAGCATCCCTCAGATCCCTAATCATGCCACTCATCACGCAGAGATGTTCAGACATTGAATGATTGAGATCTTTGACATGTTGCATAAATTTGAGGTTCAAGGCCCGCAGCCTTGTTGCTAAGGTCTGAGCAAACCGAATCTTGAGCTGGTTCCACATATCCTGGGCAGTTGAAAATCCCTCAAAATCTCCAATCAAGTCATTGTGCATATAGCTTAACATAGTGAAGCGTGCACAACGATCATTCTTTACCCATTTTTCATGGACTTTGTGATCCTGACGGTGAGGTACCAGGTTCTGGTGGTGTCATACTGTGTGTCAGGGTTTCCAAGACTTCTTGCTCATTGAGTAGATATTGGATCTTTCGGATCTTTCGGTGCCATACATTATAATTTTGTCCTTCCAGTTTTTCGCCTCTATCGAGGCCAGCTACACCAGATCGGGAGGCCATCACTATTTATGGTCAAGCCAAATATGGACATTAGGCACACATTCAGTGTATATTTCTATTTGAAAAAATATTTAGATTTTAAATAATCGTACTTATAATGAGATCGAAAATTTTGCTAAGCTCATAATCATCACTCATTTAATAAGATAGAACATTGAATCCAATAAATTTTCATAGAACATATCTATGTTGTCCACAGAATCGATGTTAGAACAAATCCGCATCGTGAACATATGCTACATCAAACATATATTTCATGTCAACTAAAGATATAAATCAACATATATATTATTTATGCACCAAACATGCTTGCAAAAAATACATAACAATTGACATAAATGCCCCTTATGCACTAAGCATAAATTATTGTGTCAATGATAACAACAAGTAGAAATTTGCATAAATCATATTTATACATTAAAAATAAATAATTATGCATCTAGAAAAAATTATATAGAAAAATCAGACAGAATGATAATAAATTTATTCATGCACAGAGCAAAACCCCCATGCTACATCAAGAAAATTTTCAATAAATTTTCTATGATTTTCTATGAATTTTTCTGATTTTTCTATAATTTTTGGTGATTTTTCTGCATTTTTATATAATTTTTTTTAATTTTTTCTAGCTTTTTGTAATTTTAAAATACCCAAAAAAATCTGAAAAAATAATTTAAATGCTATGCAGGCACTGACGTCAGCCACGACACGTGGACTGCCACATCGGTGGGGCCTGCAGCCATGTAAGCTGCCATGTCATAGTCAATTTCCTTTTTTTTTTAACTGCGGCTCCCGTGGCCGCAGCAGAGGGGCAGGCACGGCGTGCGGCCGCCGCTGCCTGCTCCTCCGCCTCTTCCCCCTCGCCGGCCATCGCCCAAAGCGTGGTGACGGTCGGTGAGGCTCTGATACCACTGTAGGTATAAGTAAAGCCGTGGAACAGGGGAGTGAAGCCGTGGAATAGGGAATGACTCACCTGTTTCACAGTGGCGTAGTGGAGGCTTCCGGCAAGGATCGTCGGTCGTCGGGGGCTACAAGAGTCCCCGAAGATGCCCACACCCCTGGACCGCGGTGCCGAAGAGGGAGAAGGCAATGGGAGGAAAAGGGAGACGCTGATTTTCTATCTGTGCTTCAAACCGGGAGCTCGTCTTTCCCTTTTATTCTGCTCGTCTAGGAGACAATCTATTTATGGGTTATAGGTGGACGTCTCCTCTGATCGAAACCTCATAGGAAAGAGCATGATGTCCGTATTCCACAAGAGCGACTCCGTCCCAGCCGTAAGAAGAACAGGGGCTTTCCTGTTTTAGCCCCTGTTTCGTAACATTCTCCAATAAGACCATGATGCCAGGAGGGAGTGAGTTTGCTGATAAAACCATGATCGACATCCAAGGACATGTTTTCTAAGAAATCTTTGATGGATCTTGGAGGTTGTTGCTACAATTGTTTGTTATTTGAGACTGACAAAAAAAAAAAAAAAAAAACAAAAACAAAAACAAAACAAAGAAAAGACTGCAGAAGGAGGAAAAAAAAAAGTCAAAACATCTAGTTCAGGAATCGATGGGTGTTCTACAATCATAGGAACTTAGATTTGCTTCTAATGATTTAAATGGATTGGTAATTTAAGTGAGTTAGCTTATAAGTCAACACACAAATAACTAAATACATGAAACTATATCATAGAAAATTAAAAATTGTATGATATAATATCAAATATATATAAAATAATTTGAAAAATTATATTAAAACAATCTAAAAATATAAACATACAGTCTAAATTATATTTGAATAAATTTTAATATATAATGTATATATAAATATCATATCAATTTTGAAGACCTGGTTAGGTAAGATCATTGATCCATTTAAAAGCTTAACTAATAAGCAAACTAATCAAGAATTTTATCAACTTACTTCATGAGTTTGTTTTATATACTTTTCTTGCAGTTGTTGGGCCTTCTTTCTTTGAGGCAAGTGTTAGATGCAATGCTACTCTTTCACCTCATCTGCTATCTTACATTAAGGAAGTGTTTGAAATAGGTGATAAGGGTGATATCCTTATCCCCAAAAGCTATAACTAGAAGGAATATGTCTGAAAAAGTTAACTAAAGGAGATAACCCATATTTAACTATGGGTTATCCCATAAACTTATTCCCTAGGGAACCCAGGAATAACTAAGGAAGTGTTTGAAATAGGGGATAAGGAGAAATATGTCTGAAAAAGTTTAACCAGAGAAAAACTTATTCCCTAAGGAACCCAGGAATAACTAAAGTTATCCCTTGATGGCAAAGTTGTAATTTTAAAAAGATGCTTATTCCCTCGACTATTCCCTGGATAAATGCTACCCTATACATTTATCCAGGGATAGCTTTGGGGAGTTGTAATTTTAAAAAGATGCTTATTCCCTCGACTATTTCCTGGATAAATGCTACCCTATACATTTATCTAGGGATAGCTTTTGGGGAGTCAAACACTACCTAAAGTTATCTCTTGATGGCAGAGTTGTAATTTAAAAAAGGTGCTTATTCCCTCAGCTATCCCATGGATAAATGTTATCCTGTATATTTATCCAGAGATAACTTTTTGGGAGTCAAACACTATCTAAGTGATTTTACTATCGATGTTTATGCACTAGATGAAGAGAGAGATCAAACATTTAAAAGCTATTCCCCACTTCATGTTTGAGAAGAACAGCTAGCCATTTTGTTAATAAATTGGGTGTTGTTTAAATGAAAAACTCAAACAATTTGTTATGCCCATCTATTATAAATTTTCTATAACTAAAATAATAGGCCTATTAATATGGATAAAAAAGAGTGAAACTCAACTTTAGAATTACCACTTTAGAATGCCAGCATAAATTAGTATTCAAATAAAAAGAGAAATTGCTTTAGATAGAAGAAAAAAATTATTAAATAAATACATAAAAAATGATGTTTTTTTTTTTGGTACAAAACGGGCGATCACACTAACCTAGTGCGAGTCAGCCCAGAAAGGTCCGAATACAAAATTTACTGTAAAATAGATGGACAGGGATCGTTCGGCTTCCAAAACCATGATCCATCATGCTGGGCCACAAAAGACGCTACCCAGTCCGCCGCCAAATTGGCTTCACGATAAATATGGCGAATCCGGGTACAGTCGACCTTGGAAAGGATGGAACGAATGTCCGTCAGTATCGGATTAGTAGGACCAGAATGGCAGTTCTCCTTCTGCAGCCAGGAAATAACCGACAAGGAATCACCCTCAATAACAATCCTATGGGCTTGAAGAGTCCTGACAGCATAAGAAATGCCCGCCCAGGCCGCATAAAGCTCAGACATCAGGACGGAGGAGTCAATAGATCCAAAACCTCCCGCTCCCAGAAGCTCACCCTGAGGGTCACGGACGAGAAACCAGAACCAGCCGCTCTGCCACGGACACTACCATCAAAATTGATTTTGACGAACCCTGGAGGAGGGGGATCCCAGGAGATGAACACCGAATGACGGTTCGCTGCCGAAGCAGCAGGGGATCCCCAGAGGCCAGAGACATCAGAACCAACCCGGGCACAGTCCATGACCAAAGATCTGATTTTTCTCATAATTCTGAAGGAAGACATAGGGTCGTCCGTAAAAAGAATCTGGTTTCTCGATAACCATATATGATAAGCCGTGGCAATCCAACAGTTGCACCTCTGCGGAGAAGCTCTACGAATATCCAGGAAGAAAGAAGAGCGAGAAGAACCCTGATCGTCCCTCCTGACAGAATAACCTACCCTCTGCCATATCCAACTCGCCCTGGGGCAGGTAAAGATAGCATGATCTGAGGATTCGTCCTCCTCCCTACATAAAGGACAACACGGATGAATCAACAGACCTCTTCTAGAAAGAAGAAGACAAGTGGAAGGCAATCCCACAGAAGCTTCCACATAAATAGCTGCACTCTGGGAAGGGTGGGAAGCTTCCAAATCCAATCAGCATCCATCGAACGCTGGGACCCCGGCCTGAAAATCATCATCAAATCCTTGATAGGAGCCCTAGAGAGACAAGATCTCTGCCAAAGTCTGGAGTCAGATGAGCAACCTGGGATAATGGGCATCGAGAGAATATGTCTAGAAAGCTCCAACCCAAAGAAGCGGGTCACAGAGGGGATATGCCAGGCAGGGGGATCAGAAGAAATCAAATCCTTAACCCGAAGGTTATAAGGGATGTCAATACTTATAAAAGAGGGCCATCGTGAGAGAGGAATATCCGAAAACCAAATATCCTGAATAACATCTATAGATGATCCATCTCCCATCATACACGTAACATTACCCCTGATAGCCTGACCATATCTGCAAACTTCCTTCCAAAAAGAGGAGCAACCACGTGGAGGCCTGATATAAGAATCCGCACCCAGCCACCATACCTAGCACGCATTATAGTACTCCAAAGACAATGCGGCTCCAGAAGGAATCTAGAAGCATGTCTGGCAAGGAGGGCATCCCTTCTAACAATCAGAGACTGGATCCCAAGTCCGCCGTCTTGGATAGGCATGCAAACAGTTTCCCAGGATAAAAGATGCATACCATGACCTTCTTGCGTAGAAGCCCATAGAAAATCACGGAAACTTCTCTCAATCCTCTTAAGACAAGTAATTGGAATAATAGAATTAGACAGAAGATACATGGGAAGGGAGGAGAGAACCGAGCGTATAATAATAATCCTGGCCATCATCGAAAGACCAGTAACATGCCACCCCTCCATACGCTGATGAATCCTCCTCTCAAGCTCGTAGTAATCAGAACAACGGGGACGTCTTCCTGTGATAGGAATCCCCAAATACATCAATCTGTTTGCCTGAGTAGAAATTCCCGATAAAGAAATAATGGCTTCCCTGATAGCTCTAGGAGTCTTTAGGCTGAAACATAAAGTGGACTTTAGAAAATTAACCTTCTGGCCTGAAGCCTGACAATATCTCTGGATAATAGAATAGAAAGATGACGCATTAACAATAGAAGCCTGGCCCAGGAGAATGCAGTCATCCGCAAACAGGAGATGGGACACCAAAGGGCCCTCCGCACCAACCAAAAAAGGGACTATACTCCGATCTCTCTGCGCCTGATGGAAAGCCCGAGACAGATCATCCACAGCTAGAATAAACAACAAAGGGGACAAAGGGCAACCCTGTCGGATCCCCACAGTAGAGTGAAAGAATCTGGTCGGACTTCCATTAATAAGTATAGAAAAGGACGGCGTCTGAATGCAAGCCATAATCCACTCAATGAACAAGTTATCAACTCCAAACTCCGTAAGAGAGCGACGCAAAAAGGCCCAATTCAGTCTGTCATAGGCTCTCTCCATATCAAGTTTAAGAGCCATAAGACTTCTCCTGGCCGAAGCTCTCTGCAAATTAAACATAAATTCCTGGGCAATGAGAATATTATCTGAAATAGTACGCCCTCTAATAAACGCCCCTTGTTTAGCGGAAATTAGGCGAGGGATCACCAGAGAAAGCCGACGAGCCAAAAGCCGAGCACAGACCTTATAGAGAGTAGTGCAAAGACTAATGGGCCGAAAATGCTAAGGAAGGGAGGCATCAGGACGCTTAGGCACCAGAGAAATAAAGGTCTGATTCTATTCCGCAGGAATTTGTTTAGCCAGGAAAACAGACTGAATTGCCAATACCACCTCCTGACCCACAATGTCCCAATAATGACGATAAAAGAAAGGCGGAAACCCATCAGGCCCAGGGGCCTTATCCGGGCCAAGGTCCCAAAGGGCCGCCCTAATCTCGTCCGCAGAAATTGATCTGGCCAACATACTGTTATCTACGGAAGAGACTTTCACAGAATCAGAAACCGGAGTTACTGGCCCTCCCGTACCAGAAGAATCAGCCCATCTAGACTGGAAAAAGTGAAGAATCATCTCCCTAATAGATTGGGTATCCTCCTGAGTATTCCCCTCATCATCTACTAATCTCCGAATCCTATTGGCAGCACGCCGCTTCAGAGTAGCCTGATGGAAAAATCTGATATTTCGATCGCCATCACAGATCCACTGAGCCCTGGATCGCTGCCACCAATAAACCTCCTGCTGACGAAGAAGAGAGTGATGCTGAGCAAGCTTATCCCGAGAGAATAGAGGTCCGAGGCCTGCAAACATCCGTCCTGATCTTCCTTAGCCTGTAGAGCGCTAATATCACTTTCTATCTGTTCAATATGTCTGACCAAATCCCCCAACTCCACTCTACTCCATCTGGATAATCTATGCCTGGTCATCTTAAGACGGCGAGATAAACGATAAACTGCATTACCCCTGACCGGGAGATGCCAGATGTGATGAATAATAGCACGAGCAGCTGAATGGGCAGACCAAAACTGCTCAAATCTGAACTGCTTGCGCTGATGCTGAACAACCACCGTGGAATCAAAATAGGGCAGTGATCAGAAGCAATTCTAGGAAGATGAGAGACTGTAACCGCAGGGAACAAATGAAGCCACTGAGCTGTAGCCATTACTCTATCCAGCCTCTCCCAAACACGAGCTGAACCCTGCCGATTATTACACCAGGTGAATTGGGGATCAGAGTATCCCAAATCCATCAATCCAGCAGAATCAATGAAAGATCTGAATTCAGTTATGTCAGCAGAGCCAGTAACTCGTCTACCCCCTCGTTTCTCATTAGGCTCCGTAATGCAATTGAAATCCCCAGCAATAACAGAAGGAATACCTTGGTCAAGAAGGGATCAAAGTTCAGACCAGAGAATCCTTCTCTCCCTATAGTCAGTACTGGCGTAGACAGCCGATAATAGCCAAGGCTCAGAAGCACCTTCAGAGACAATCATACTTATCTGCTGACTACACTGATGAAAAGCATCAATCGTAACCGCAGTGGAACGCCAAAGAGCCAGCATACCTCCTGACAACCCTTCAGCCTCCACGGCATACGAGGACCAAGATCGGGCCATCTGCTTACGAAACCGAGCCAGACTCTCACCCGACAATTTCGTTTCCAGAAGGACACATATATCAAACTTATGCAGCTGTAACAATCTTCCAAAAGAGGAACGAAAGGATGGCTTACGAGCACCTCTTACATTCCACAGAAGAATCTTCATTTACAGACTGAGAGAAGCTAGGACCCCTCCATGGTCCTCCAACATAATGCTGTCAGCAATACCCCCTGCCAACGGAGGGCAAACATCAGACTGAAGATCTGAACAGCCAGTGGCCCATCCGTCTCCACAGGAGAACCGATTGATACGGAGCTAGGACCCTGACCTACAGGGCTTCCGTCAATCTCATCCGCAAAAGGCCCAGAACCCTGGATAGACTGCCCCCTTGACCGATCAAGATCACCGTTCTGACCAGAAGGGGGTAAGTCAAGTCCGACTCGAGAACAAGTAGTGGCCCCCCCTTTTTTAATCACAGAGGCCTTTCCTTTTTCCCTCCGGAGCACCGATTTAGGAAAAGACCTTGGAGACATTGACACCTCCGGTCTGGCCCACTTCAGGGAACCCGGGAACCCATCCCTACAGTCCATGTGGCCTTCATCTCCCAGCTCCATATCAAGAGAGGAGAAGGGATTAGAAGTCATCACCATATTATTCAGAGGAGGATCAGTGGCACAATCCTTGTTCACTGGCTGCTGCTTCTGAACATTTAGTTTCAATACGGCACCCCCAGGCAAACCATCATTCCTCAAAGAGAAGGGGGAGTTCTTCTTCCCCGGCTGACTCGCTGCAGCGCCCGACCCTTCAGCGGTCGCCTTGGATGAAGTTACCTGCCTGCGAGCCACCTTCACCGGAGATTTCCAACCATCACGACGACCCTCTGACCATGGGCGAAGCCCATCCACAGAGGAAGGGGAAGCAGAGGCGAAGGCTGCAGAAGACGCTGACACACTCGGAAGAGAGCTTCTCCTTCCCTCAGTCTGAGATCCCGGAGCTCCTCTCCGCTGTCTCACAGCTGAAAGCCATGGCCCAAAAACGGAAGCCGAAGCCGCTTCCTCCTCAGCCGAACGAGACGGGAGCGAGCAGGGACCTCCCAGATGGATCGAACCGCAGTTCCAGCATAGCCCTTGAAGGTTCTCGTAAGAGAACTGTTGCCAAAACCTCTTATTGAGGCCTTGCACTCGAGCTCCTGGACGAAGAGGACGAGATAGGTCGATCCGCATACAAACCCGAGCAAAACCTCCTCCTCTGTTTCTTGCCAGGGTAGCAGCATCGGGACAGACGAATTCCCCCGCCATAGCCAGAATTGATTTGAGGAAATCGGCTTTCCAGAACTCCAGGGGGAGGTTCGGCAGCCGGACCCAGACCAACGCCGACGAGATTGAGTCCTCTGCCGGAGCGAAATCCGGCCGCCATCCCTCGATGCCAATAACCTGACCGTTGATTACCCACGGCCTTTTCATCACTAACTCCTGAGCTTCCGGAGATTCGAAGCGAAATACATGACACCGGAATGCCATGCTGGTCGGAACAATGTCTCCAGGAACTCCGGCGCGCCGAAATTCTCTGAGAAAAGCATCCGTCGGAACCCATCGATGATATGAACGAGCGATGATGGCTGTCTGCATCCACCCAGCCACCTCCTCAGCAAGCTCCTCAGCTGGGAGGGTCACCATCTCAGGAAAGGCAGCCTCCAACCTCGCCACAGTGGCCGGCGACGGGGACGAAGCCACCCAAACGAACCCTCCTTCCGCCGCGACCCTGCCAGAAGCCCGGCCTACATCAGCCGCATCCGAGGCCATAGGAAGAACGGAGAGATCAGTTAGGAGCAGCAGGACCACAGCGAAGACCAGACGACGATGATCACCGAAAGATCGGGGATGAAGCAAAGAGCAGCATGAATCTTAAAGCACTAAAGACTGATAGAACCGGAGCTTAGGCTGCATGATTCTTAAAGCACGAAAAAAAAAAAAAAAAAATACAGTTACTGCACCAATCCTTTAACTGAGGCTGATGCTTTAAAAAATGATGTTAGGATACTTGTGTTGAAAATTAATGTGTACTATTGGCTACAACTTTTATGAGATTGACATGCCATTTGACCCGTGTAAATTAAAACGCACAAAAAGTTTTATATGGATATCCAAGCATACAATATTAGAAACTGTTTTAACAGTTTTTGGTAAATAATATTTGATTAGTGAATGATAATTTTTTTTTTTTTTTTGTATAAAAAAGGGGAAGGAGGGCTAAGTCGATCAGTAGCTAGGTCCCATGCGGTCCTGTTTCCTGCCATGGTATGTTTCGTGCACGGTGCTAGATTTTTGCAGCCGTTTCCCGTCCGAAGGTGAGTTGGTCAATCTGGTCCCATCCAAATGCTAGCAGTCAGAATAAGAAAATTTTTAGATAGACCTTAGTCCCTTCAATACCAGAGTTTCAGGCTTCAAGAATTAGTGAATGATAAATTAAAAAAAGAAGATGAAGAAAGAATCTTAAATCACTACCCTCGCTGAAATGAAGAAAGAATTACAAATTGCTATCCTGCAACTTGTCACTCTTTCTAATTATATAATACAAATGATGTAGAGGCTCAAACTTCAAATGTTTGGATTTTGTATTAGCGATTTTTTAAAATCCTTTTCTTTTTCGCTCCTTGGGCATTTGGTCTTTAATTTTCACTAGCAAAAGTCGGTGATACAATGCACCTTTCATCCATCCTCTATTTAAACATTAGTTTATATATTGGCATGACCTTGAATATAATAAATAATATTAATAAAAACAAGGATGAACCTGCCTCACTTCAGGTTAATAAACTAATTTTATGCTCTGTTTGGATGGAAAGAAAAGTTGAAAGAAAAGAAAAAAAAAAAAAAATAAAAAAAGTGAAGAAAAAATAAATAGAGAGAAAAAAGTAGAGAGAAAACTTTTCTTTTGTTTGGATGAGTAGAAGGAAAAAGAAAAGTTGATAATTTATAATGATAATAATACTTTTATATAAATAATTTAAAAATGCATCAACTTTTTCTTTGGAAAGATCAATATCGGAATGAAAAAAAAGAAAGAAATCCTTGAGTTTTCTCTCTGAATCTCTTTAATTTTAGAAAAAAAATTTTAGACGAAGCTTATCACTTTTTTTTTCTATTTTTTCTTTAATTATTTTTTCTCCCTATTTTTTTTATTTAAATAAGATAAATTTTATTTTATTTTATTTTTTTTTCTTGATTCTATCCTCGATGACACAAATCTCGAGCCAAGACATTGATGCGACCTGAGACTAGCGTTCATCCCAAGTGCCGCCCATACCATTAACCTCTCCCCTAGTGTCAGGTAGCCATATTCTCCCCTCCAAAAACATCATCATTAAATGTTTAACTTGCTAAAGATAGAGAGTGCTACAGTAATGAGCACATATTACATAATATCTAAATAAATTTATATAAATTATGTTTCTATAAATGGATGCAATCTTTAAGAGTACTAATGAATGCATGCCCAAAGCCCTCAAAATATGCATCTACCTTCAATGCCCTAATCCATCTTCGACCCAATCCTTGATCCTGTAGGTTATGAGCTTACCATACTTTTATCATGCCACTCTGATATCTTTAAATATCATTATTATCTTTGCAAGCAAATAAAACTCTATTATTTATTTATTTAATAATTAAAAATAATTAATTAAGTTGAAATTTTAATATATATATATATATATATATATATATATATATATATATATATATATATATATATCAATTTAATTTAATTAATTAATTTTAAATCAATTTATAATCAGTTAAGATAATATCTTTTTATTGCTAAATCTAATTTATTAGTTTTTTTTAAGTACAGTAGTGCAGTTTCACAACTATAATGTGAGAACATCTCATAATATCAAAGTAAAGATACAATAAGAGGAAGGATAATATCATATCATCCTGATCCCATATTTAATCAGCAGAATGCTGGGCAACATAGAAGGCCATCCAGTTCACCGCATAGTTTACCTTTCGGTAGACATGTCGAACAATAGTAATCGTCGATCCTTGCAAAAGCTATCAAATATTTTAGATGGGCATCATCAAGCTTCGATCTATACTAAATCTAACTAATAACAATGATAAAGTTTTCATCGATAAAGATTCGCTGAATTCATAGCTGGCTAATCATTCTAATAATACCAAATTATTCAGCTTCCAAAATAAAACAGTCCATTAAGGAGGCCCAATTTTAGTTATCATATATCAAATAAAATAACATTTATATCAGCAGCATGCATGTGACATGGAAGGAACGGTGTGGGACACGAAGTCGGTGCCGGAGATGGCAAGATTATATTACGTGCACCAATTTAGCGTGACAGGTGTGGCACTTGAGCTATTTTTAAATACTTAATTTGAGTGTGGAAGCAGTGCTCTAAAAGAATATCTGCCCTCGGTCAAATGGGCGTTCGACCGTACCAAACCACCCACAGATTTCCAACTCCCCTCTCTATCCCTTCCAATCAAAGGGGGAGTCCGGCTCCATCCGTCCCCCATGATGCATATTAATTTTTTTTAATATATATATATATATATATATAAAATTAGTTATTGCTGCTAATTAGAAGTTAGATAAAATGGCGGCGTCTGGTCCACAAACGCTATCACGGGACACATCTGATGTTAGCGTCGGCCATACCACGCCGAGCTTCTTCGACCCGAGCGTTCCCTTTCGACTCCAACATTGTGCGCATGCGAACATTTGCTTTCGGTCCTCAAGCGTTAACTAAAATTTATTTAATCTTTAAACTGCTATCAATTCTCATTTAATCTTTTATATTTTCAAATATTCCATTTTTAAAATATAGAGGATTAGACTGTTAAGGGGAAAGTTTGAGGACCAAAACTATATTTTAGCCCGGATGTAAACATGGACCCCCACCCGGCGACCATCACCAAACCGGCTCCATGAGCGGTCCAACTTCTCTCAGTCACACCGATTCTCGTGATTTCAACCAATCATATCGTACCACGTAGAACTGGTCGAGTTCAGTGATTCTGTTGCGCTGCGAAGAATTATTGGTGAGAGACGATGGGATGCGCGTAGCGGCGAGTCTGGTGTCAGTCCGCCACAAAAATCCAAGGATGTATCGATAGACCATAGGGCTACAGATGCCGAACTGGGATCAGGAGTCGTCCGTTGGGCAACGGGTGGCCCTCCTTGGGCGCGTCGCTACTCAAATATGGTGCCAGGAATCTTTATATATATAAAATTAAACAAAGGGGAAGGGTTGCTGCTCATCTTCTTTTGAACTCTCACCGCTTCTCGGGAGAGCTCTTCTTCGAGTGTGGCGGCGGCGGTGGACAAATCCGGCGATCTCTCTCTCTGTTTCTCTCTCTCACCCTTCTACACTCTCTGTCTCTCTCCCTCCCTCCCTAACTCCTGCGGTTGGTGGGACTGAAGGTAGAGTTCGCAATCGTTTTTGCCCCTTTCTAAATGGTGTTTGGATTTGATCTGCGAAGTTTGGAGCTGCGAAGGACTTGTTCACCGGATTGTGGGGGAGTTTGATGGTTAAATGGAGAAGAGAGTATGGTTTGACCGAGGCTGTGGGGGTGTTTATTTCTCCCAGATCTTTGAGCTGTGCTTCTGTTCGCTCTTTTTTCTTTGATTCGCTTTTGAATGACTGATTGATGGCGATTTGATTGCGGTTTTATGAATCTTGAATTTTTAGTTGTGGTTTTCTGGTAGAAACGAGTTTTTTTTTTTTGTGATAGATTTTCTATTCTGTTTTTCTTCTTCTTCTCTTGGTTCAGACCAGTGGATGAGGTACTGTGGAGATACTCTTTCTTCAGTGTGTTTTTTAATTGAAAGCGAGAAAAGAATTTTGAAGTGGCCATGCCTCCAGATTTGGGGCGATTGAATATCTTCTTTCAATCCTGTTGATGAAAGTGTTTGTTGTGGAATTTTTTCTTATCCATGATATATTAATTTTCAGTCCATTGTAGTTGATGTTACTGCAGGTAGATTAAATTAGGGCTGAGATACTTAAGCATCGCTTGACTTTGGAGACGTCCTGCGCAGGGTACCAAAGCCAACTCTAGGGAGAAAATCACGGGATACTGTGATTCGTTGTGGTAAAAGTGTTTTTGGATAACTCGAGGACCTACTTGCATCTAGTTGCAAGTTTAATAATTGAAGAAGCTTGGGATTTCCTCAGCCAACCCTTGGTTCAATTGGTGGTATCTTGCCTGATTGAGATCAAGTAAGGAAACATTATTTAGGTGTGGATGCCTCATAATTTCAGCTTTCAACGTGGCTGTCGTTTGTGTGGAGGTTTGAAAGATATTACAAAATTTCAGTGGAAAGCTTATTCATCTGAGCAGAATTTCAAGAAGGGCGAGCTGCTATGTTTGAACTTCATGACTTGACTTGAGGTGTCAAGCATGGTCATGTTTTCTGCCTTTAGCTCTTCTGTGAAGATTGTTGATGGGAGACTCTGAAGTTCAGTTTTTTTGAATTGCCTATGAGAGGAACAGTGGTTTATGTTCACCTTAATTTGAACTAGAGATCTTAATTTAAGGTTATTCGTTATGCGACATTTTCAAATTGATACTTTGGTGAGAGTATCTTTGTTTCTTCAGAGGCATGGATGATAGTGCTGTCCGGACAGTAGTTGCCAAGCCATTGGAAACTATGGCATCGGGGGGAACCGTACCTCATCTTTTTCCTTCTCTCGGACCTGCACTTTTGATTTCTATGGGATATATTGATATTGGGAAATGGGTGGCAGCTGTGGATGGTGGGGCCCACTTTGGATGCGATCTCATGTTACCTGTGCTCTTTTTCAATTTCACTGCCATTTTGTGCCAATACCTTGCAACTTGCATTAGTATGGTCACTGGAAAGAATCTTGCAGAGGTAATAGATTTCCTTTTTTGAACTTCAAAGATAATCTCTAGTTTGCTGAAACCTATTACTGCCAAAAACTTAAAACTATTGCATTCTAAATGATGAATGAGTAGCTAAAACAAACACAATAGCCATATGATAAGAAACCATTCCCCTCATGACACATAATATGAAAGGAATAAAGTGTGAGATAGAAAAACAGAAATCTAGAGAGGAATTCCTCCATCCTGCTACCAAAGAAACTGGCACTTAAATGTAGAACTTACTCTTTACCCAATTTGACCTGAATACAGGATTTCCCATAAAAAAGAGTTCATTGACTTCACTAATTGTTGACTTCTTATTTTTTAGCATATGACAAGCATTGTTAATGGCTAAGATATGCCTCATTAATGTGAAATGAACTCCTATGATTACAATTATGATTTCATTGCAAAAATTCAAATCTCGAGGATTGATACCATATTGAGGGCTGGTTGGAATGCTACATTCCTCATTTCAGGAGCAGTACATCTTGATGCACCTTGATGCAAAATCGGCTGAAAAAAAAGAAGAAAAGTTGTATTGGTTGCACAGGGTTGAAATGCCTTGATACAGTGTGATGGCATATTATGGGCCGGTTCACCCCATACCAGTATGCACTGGCCCCTACTGTGCCAGATCATGACCACTGTGTGGGTGTATACATGAGATTTCATATCTGTCTTAGCAATCTGAATTCATGAACTTAACATTCCTGTCATGTGGCTGCTTTATCAATTAACTTTTTCATTTATTACTTGGATGCGCTAAAATTTGTTCCATTTCCATCTTTTCATGCAAAAGATTTGCAGCGAGGAGTATTGTAGGCCAGTATGCATAACACTTGGACTCCAAGCAGAGTTATCAATGATTACTTCAAACCTGACTATGGTATTTGATATTTCATTAAATGGTCATGCACCTGCTTTATTTATGTGTTTTTTAAAACATTTTTCTTTCTTTTTTGTTTTCTAATGATGGTGGAACTGCAAGGACAACTAAGTTTCAGAATTTATTTTCATAGATGAGGTTTGAGTCACCTTTTGTTCTATATTCCAGATTCTGGGCGTTGCTTATGGACTCAATCTTCTACTTGGGGTTGACCTGTTCGTATGTATCTGTTTGGCTACAATTGGTGCTGTTTTACTTCCCTTTTTTGTCACTATTTTGGTAAGATCACTACTTGGATTCTTTTTGCATTAATCTTTTAACATTGCCTAAATGCAAAGTGTTTAATACCTGCGATGCTCCTCGAGATACAGGACAACCAGATAGCAGAAGCATTTTATGTCATCATAGCAGGCCTTGCTTTGCTACTCTATGTGCTCGGCGTATTAATTAGCCAACCAGAGATCCCTCTTGCGATGAATGTAATTTTTCCTAAGTTGAGTGGGGAGAGTGCATATGCACTTATGGCTCTTCTTGGTGCGAATATAATGGCACACAATTTTTACATACATTCTTCAATTGTACAGGTGAATTTTAAGAGTTTCCTTACTGGCTTTTCTGAAAAACTCTCTCATGAATTTGCAAATTGAGCTTATTAAACTCTTTCATCTTTGGAATGGCAACAATATTTGTTGGGGATAATCTTTGATTCTAATTTGCCACAAATATAGACTTAATTTTACATTTACCATTGCCATCACAACATGTTCTGGAAATGGATTTCAGTCCACTTTATTTCTCAGATACGCTGCCCAGATAGGCTATCTGCATGGACAAGAGTGCTATTTAATGTTTTCTCCTTGGGAATATGAAAATATAATTCTCTTAGGAGTTGCATCTTGGAAAATGTCTCAATGTAGCCTAGGACTAAACATACTGGTGTGTTATTTTGTTATGAATTATTTTGGACAAGATGTCTCATACAAGAAAAAAAAAAGAAAGAAAATAAACACCAAGCCCCATTTAATTGGGATTTTGGGGGGGGGGGGGTGTTCTCAGATTAAAAATCAGAGATTAAAAGGAAAGCATGCCTTGCTCCAGGTAACTCAAAACCCCAAAGGTAGTAATACTTATTGAAGAATTCTGAGATTTTTTTCTCCTTTTACTTTTTTTATTAATGAAATTACTCCCTAATATATAAAAGGGTGGCTGTTATACTAGTTCACAGAAAAAAAAAAAAAAAGGAAACAGACTTCCTTTGAATTAGAAATCCCACCAAAATAGGTAAGTAAGAAATCTACAAAATCTAATTAAGAAAAAAAAATAAAAAGCTAAAAAATCTATTCTAAATAAAGAGAATAAATAACTTCCTAACCAAACACATAAGGATCGGCTATTTTCAACACTTTTCATCCAATCGTTTTTTTCCCCCCTCCAAATGCACATCTCAGATTCCAGTGTCATGCTCATTTTTCACAAAAAGAGGAGATTTTTTTTTTTTTTTTTTTTTTTAAGGTGGGGGGAGAGGAGGGGAGGGTTTGGCCTTTTCCCAGTTGCTATTTCTGGTTTTTGCAAGTTAATATTATGAGCAAGTCGTTATCCAATATTTGTCTAGACAATCTTAATCACAAGGAAACTCTTGATTGCATTATAAGGTTTCAACATGCATGAGTAATGCGAGTGATGTCTTATGTGAGTTAACTTTATCTATTTTATTACATATTTTGTAACGTGTTTGTGGTGGTTCAATAATGTTTAGCATTCCTATTTATAATCCATAAGACCATAAATCTACATCTTAAAGCAATTCAAGAATTCGTGCATTAAATCTTCATCTCTATCCTAAAGTTACACCTTATTTTAGATCTGGATTTTGGTTTTTAGTAATTGATTTTAATTCACAGGTTGATTTAATCTTTATTGTTTACTATCTTTTCATGCTAAAATTTCATTTAGGCTCAAGTAATTTGCTTTACAAATAGATAAGAATTTTATGGCAGTTCATCTTTGTGCAGTGGCAGAGAAGACTTCCAAATGTTGCTATGGGTGCTTTATTTCATGACCATTTTTTTGCTATCCTGTTCATTTTTACTGGCATTTTTCTGGTGAATTATGTGCTGATGAACTCAGCAGCTGTGGTATTCAGCAATGCAGACACTGTGCTTAATTTTCAAGACATTTCTTTGCTGATGGACCAGGTTCATATTCCTTCTTTGCTAGATTCTTTTAGCTGACTATGAATTATAATTTATGGTTTTCTTGTTACAACAACCATTTGCCAATTAATGTGCCCTTTTTTACTGGCATCATGAATTCGAATTAGTTATATACAATAATATATTTGCACGGTATTATCTGGGCTAATCATAAGCCTGAGGTTTGCTTCAATACCATTACTTATGTTTCAGGTTTAATAGTGATATATTTTGGTTTAGCTATAAGATATCTACAGTCCTCTTGCAGCTCATAGGGCTATCTCAGCTAGAAGAACAATGTTCCAAGCCCACATCTGTTGATAGAATTCACTAGAGCTATATTTGCCCACTGGTCTTGATCCTTGGCAGCCTATCACAATGATTGTATTGCTTGGTGGTCATGATTCTCTTGGAAAAAAACAAACAATGGCTTGTTGTACACCTAGAATAACAGTGTAAGTGTGAGGTCCACCCCCTTTGAGCTGTCTTAACTCTGATTGGAGGTGTGGTCCACTTGATCAGCCTACCTGAATCAATATAAAATAGTATAAAAGTAAAATAATATTGGCCGAGTTGATCCAGTTGGGTCAACTCGGTGCTTGTGCCTAAGTAACTGGGTCAACTCAGTGCTGTGTGCCTAAGTTGACTCAGGAGTTGGAGAAGTGGGAAAAAAAAAGTTAAAAACAAAACTAATTGGTCATTGGACTCTAGGAGCAGTTTGACTTCGAGAACAAAGAGGAGCCAGATTCCATCAGATCTCTCTCTATAGACCACCTCCTCTCTCTATTGCTGTTGTTCCATTGCTGGTCATCACTGACCATCATCAAGGAATAACTTTCCTCCTCATCATTGGCCAACTTGCGACCATAGTCATTGGTAGTCACCGTTCTGTGGGATGGAAGTAAGTTTCCTTCCCCTCTTTCCTATTTCAGTCACTGTCTTCCTTTCTTCACTTCTGTTCTGAGCTGCTGGATGTCGATTCCAGATACCACCTTTCCATATCTCTCTTTCATAATTTGCTCATCCATGGTCACCGGTTATTGCTCAATCAAAGTCCCTCACTGTAGGTTCCCTGTTCTAGCCCTGTTTGGTGGCTGAGTAGGGGTTAAGGCCACTATGGCCTCACCCCGCTGGTCTGCTGCTAGACTCGCTTCATTATAAGAGCTTTGACTTGATTGGCCAGAGCCACCCTCTCTGTCTCTCTCCCTCTCCATGCTCTCCATTTTCCCTGGGGTTTCCTCTGTTTTCTGGGTTGGCCACCACTGTAGGGTATTATGAGGCTTCTAATTGCTGGATTGTGCTAAAGTTCAAGTTTTTTCCCACTATATTTCTCTTAGATAGTGACTAGGCCATCATGCAGTGAATATTATTCTTCCTTTAGATGTAATTACCACCTGGGTTATGGCTGTTCCATCTAGCAAAACCAGCATGATGCAGTTATCCTGCTTTTTTGCTAGGTGATCAGCATTGAGAACGTAGAAGTAAGCTTGGGCCTGTTTCTGGTGCTGAAGTTGAAAATTTAGGCTCGGGTCTGCTGTCTCTGCGAATTTAATATACTAACTTGGTTTCAACCTGTAATTGGTTGGGTAACTGAAACAAGAAACATGGAAAGAACAATGTATCTGACAATTGTCTGTAAGCTGAAGTCAGCAAGCTGGACCATGACATTTAGATCTAACATTAGGAATAGATTGCATATTCATGTTTTCTTCACAATGCATTTGAAGATACTGTGACTGACCAATATGATGATTGATGGTTCTCATGCTGAGAAAGTGGAGTAATTATGAAAGAGTTGTTGAAAATGCAAGCAAACACTATTGGGAGCAATGGTCTCAGATGTCCAAATAAAGTTTGTGATCCTTTTATGTAACGTGCAGCTGTAGTACATTGTTGATCGATGTATCAAATTACATACAGTTGCATCATAATCTGGCAACATCCGAGCAGTTTTTTCACAGCTTCACCATAGCATATGTGATATAGTTAGGTCATATAAGTTCGTTTGTGATCTGAAAAAGTATATTCACTTTTTGATGGACAATGGACTTCGTAATCTGCTTTGAGCAATTTTTTATGTATTCTGAACTCCCGACATTTGGGTTCCTTTTGATTTCCAACTTGCCTTTTTATCATCTATCAGATCCTATGCCTTAGGTTTAAAGTTTGGTAAATTAGGTCTCACTAGCTCAACAATGAGATGTTTACGTTCAAGTCAGGCTCCATAGACGGCAACCAATGCCAGCAGGAGTTTGATAGGTTCTGCTGAATGGATACTGACCGCAGCCAAATAATAAGTGGGAAGCCTGAAATGGCAGACCTGCACTCCATAGTTCTTAAAGCATCAAGTTAGTTTTAGGTTCTATTAAAAAGTTCATGTTTGAGTTCATATTGATATGCCTTTTTTGCTAAAGATAATTTATAGTTGATATATAGTTTCTTCTTTGCAAATCATGAATTATGTGATCTATTACATAGATATTCATGACTCATAAGATTATACTAATCAAATCCTGTTCAGTTAGTATCTTCTTGTTTCCTTTCTTACCTTTCTTTCCTGCCTCGCAGAGCAGCTTTTTTAAGATTGTGGTTGGTGGACATGTTTGATACAGTTGAATTTTAAAATAGTATTTGTAACAAATATTTCAGTGGGATTATCTATTAACCGGCTCGTTACACCTATACATTTTGATTCTGTTGCAGATATTTAGGACTCCTATAGCACCAATAGCATTTTTTCTTGTCCTTCTCTTCTCTAATCAGATCACAGCTTTAACATGGAATATCGGTGGGCAAGTGGTCTTGCAACATTTTTTTGGCATAAACCTGCCTCTGCCGGTTCATCACATGTTGATCAAGGCTCTCACCATCATTCCAGCTCTCTATTGTGCAAAAAGTGCGGGTGCTGAAGGAATGTATCAATTGCTTATTTTCTGTCAAGTTGTACAGGCTATGCTTCTTCCATCTTCTGTGATTCCCCTTTTCCGGGTTGCTTCATCAAGATTAATGATGGGAGCTTTCAAAATCTCTTGGTATCTTGAAATCTTAGCTTTGGTTGCATTTTTTGGGATTCTTGCATCAAATGTCATCTTTATCATAGAAATGCTATTTGGAAACAGCAGCTGGATGAATAACATGAGGGGAAGTACAGAAGGCAGTGTCATATTCCCATACACTATTCGACTCATTTGTTGTGTATCCATAATTTTTACACTATATCTGGCGGTTACACCGCTAAAATCTGCCAGTGATGGGCCAGAGGCACAGTTATGGACCTTGCAGAAGAAAATGGAGCTTCCCGAGGGCAGAGAGGAAAATGATCTGGATGACATCACATTTGATGAAGATCAGGGGTCCACAGAAGAAACTGTTTTGGGGAGTTCCAGTCTTCCTGATAAATCACTTAATGAATTCAATCTTGATATGCCTGAGGGAGCTATTGATTCTAACCATGATACTCACCAGTCTTCTTATGGTTCAAAAGTATGTTCTACTTGTTCTTCCTCATCACATCATCCTGAGGAATCAAAGTCTGTGGTTGAACCTGAGTTGCTGCAAATCATAGATGAAGTTTCTGCTGGTGGTTTGCCAGATGCAGCTATTGTACAACAGATTGAGTCCAAGGACCCAGTAGAAAAGGATATGGGAGTGGAAACAGATGTTCATGCAGAGAAAGGTAAAAAGGGAGATGCTCTGGAGGCAGAAGAGTCTTTCAGAGGATCTTTCTCTACTGCCTCTGACGGTCCTGGATCCTTTAGTAGTGTAAAGGGACAAGGTTATGAAGGAGGTAATGGCAGTGGAAGCCTGTCAAAATTGTCTGGACTGGGTCGTGCAGCACGACGTCAATTAGCAGCCATTTTGGATGAGTTTTGGGGTCATCTGTTTGATTTTCATGGGAAGCTAACTCAAGAAGCAAGTATGCAAAAATTGGATGTTTTGCTGGGATTGGATTTGAGAATAGTTGGTTCTGTCAAAATGAATAACTCAGTAGCAGAATTGTCCAAGAATCTCTTTACAGATTCAGATAGGGGAACAGTTATCTCAGCGATCTCAAGGGACCACAGATCTCCTAAACAGAAGAAAGAGTCAAGTATGGAGTTATCCTACGGGCTTCAAATGGAATCTCCATCTTGGTCTCAAAACATGCAAGTATTTAACACTACTTACTTGCAAAACTCGTTCAGCAACCTACTTGATCCCAGTGAAAAGCTCTGTTCTACTTTGCCCTTGCCACAGTATTCCAATAATCGGGATTATCAACCTGCTACCATCCATGGTTATCAGATAGCATCCTACCTCAAAGGGATTGGAGCAGGCCGAACTCCTTTATCCTCAAGCATTTCACTAGAGCCACTTCCAACTACCAAGTCTCCTGCATCCATCATTCCAAATTTCAGGGATTCAGTTATGTACGCTCAAGGGCAAAATGGACTCAGTCGAATGGGAGCATCTGGTCTGCAAAGCCCAACAGCATCTCAAATCAGCAGATTGCAGGTAGAAAGGTCTTACTATGACCCTTCCCTGGTTGAAACTAGTGAAAATTTTGGCTCTTCAGCCTCCACAAAGAAATACCATAGTTCACCCGACATTTCTGCACTCATTGCTGCTAGCAGGAATTCGTTGTTGGGTGAGGGAAAATGGGGTGGTCCTATTGGCCCTCGTCCATTCCTAGGTAGGATGACGTCTAACAAATCACAATATTTGAACCCTATCTCCAGAGCTGGAGTTCCATTGGCATTTGATGAACTTTCTCCACCCAAACATGGAGATGTATTCTCTTCTCAATCGTATTTGAATCCAGAAACCAAATCTCTTTGGTCTAGACAACCATTTGAACAATTGTTTGGCATGACAAGCACTGATCAGAGTAGAGGGGATGAAGGAATTTCTCGCAGATCCAGCACAGCTCCCAACAGAGACGCTTTCTCCTGTGCAGAATCAGAGGCCAAGCTACTTCATTCCCTTCGATTTTGTATTAAGAAGCTCTTAAGATTGGAGGGATCAGATTGGCTTTTCGGACAGAAGGGCGGGTGTGATGAGCAGCTAATTGATCGAGTTGCTGCATCTGAGAAATACCTACAGGAAGCGGATGTTAATGACATGAATCTGGTATGCATGAGGGACCATCATTTATCTTCTGATCGTAGGTTTAGTTCAGGCCAGAGCAGTGAAGAGGCAGATACCCCATATGATTTGTCATTGTACCATTGTGGAAATAGTTGTGTATGGCAACCAGTTCTGGTTGTGAGTTTTGGTGTATGGTGTATCCGCCGAATCTTAGAACTATCACTTGCGGAAAGCCGGCCTGAGCTATGGGGCAAATATACTTATGTTCTCAACCGCCTTCAGGTAAAACCCTAAAAGACATTACTTGTGATATTTCTTTACCTTATCCAAAACTGTAATCCTGAACATGAGCTTAGTGTAATGACTGATTTGACGTGTGTGTATTGAAACTTGAGTGCCTATATGGAAGGATTTTAGCTATTGATTATAAATGTTTTCTTCATGTGTTTTTCTATTGGTTTTCCTTATGTACAAGTAAGTGATAGGAGCAAAAGAAGAGATTTCTTTTATGTAAATTGTTGACTAGCTTATCCATTTTATTTATTCTAGCTATGATGAAATCACTCTGGCTTTGAGGCATGCATATTACACACCATTAGAAGCTTGATGCAGTTTTTCCACCTTTGAGTTTTTTCCACAGATCATGAGAAGTTTGTCTAGGGCCTCTAGGCATTTAGACTCGTTCAATCTCCGTAGTACTGACACTGATGTGACAATACGATCTGTTCTTCTGAATGAAGTGGCTGCTTTACATGTCATCATTTTGAATTTTGCTCTGCAAAATACATGAGCAGTACCATGTGATCACACACGCACTCTCAAACACAAGCAATATTTTATCATGCTTCTTTGTGGTTTGCTTATGATGCTTCTTTGGTTGAGGTTACTGTATCTCATTGATGTAAGTTAAAGTCATCTTGTTTACTCTTAATAAATTCACTTCTCTTTCTTCTTCTGTACTTGTTGACCTCATAGAACTTGCACTTATTTGGTTTATTCTGATTTCTAACCAATGACAAGAGTGCACTAATGTTTCTTATTAGTTTGTGAATCCCGATGGCATGTCTACTTAGGCAAATGCCCGCCAACTTGGGATGTAGAATGTTGATTAAAACATTGCCTTTTGCTTTTATCACCGTCTAAATTATGCTTGCACTTTTTGGGTCTAATTGCATGCTTGTCCATCATACCTCTATCAGTTCATATCATTCTTCTACAATCTATTTCAGTCAGTGTAGCACCCAAAATTTCCTCTTTTTTACTGTAGCAAACTCCATGCATAGATGCTCTTCTTTTTTTCTTTCCTTTTTTGATTTTTAAATCAATCCAGGGAATTATTGATCCTGCATTCTCCAAGCCCCGGCATCCCATTAGTGTCTGCTTGTGTCTTGGAAGACCAGCAAAAGACATGAAGAGATCCAACCAACCTGAGCAGGATGGGCTCTTATGTACCATTGAAAACCCAACTAATGAATCCTTGACAACGGCAAGCATGATTCTTGAGATTATCAAGGATGTCGAGACTGCAGTCTCTGGTCGCAAGGGCCGGACAGGCACTGCAGCAGGTGATGTTGCATTTCCCAAAGGGAAAGAGAACTTGGCATCAGTATTAAAGCGATATAAGCGTCGACTCCAGACCAAGATTCCTGGGAACCATGAAGGTACTTCATCGCGCAAGATCCCTTCACCCAGCACTTCCTCAGTTTCATAGCATGCAGAATGTTTTCTTTGTTACTTAATGCTTCATGGTTTTTTCGTTGAAAAACGTTTAGGGTTCAAGGATCACAGATCTTTGTCCCTTCCAAGTTTCAGTTACATGTATGTTGTATAACAGTTACAGGAACAGTAATAGCAGCAGAAAGAAGGGTCACGGGAATATAGTAACTACTTTTTTCTTTATTATTTTTCTTCAGACTTTGCATGATAAGGTAATGCAGTTTTGTCGTCTTCTCTTTATGTTACATAATATCACTGCAGTTTCCCTTGGAGACACCCAAATCTTTTTTTTTTTTACTGCAGTTGATTGCACACTCTGTAGTAATCTTGGAATTAATCATGACACTATCCTGGATGGCTATCCAATGTTTTTTGAGCCACTAAATTTCTGTAAATGTCTATGTATTTTTATCCTTGGCTGAACAGTCTGATTAGATTATTTAGTAATCCATGAATTTGCAAATTATTCACAGAATATTCACTAATGGTGTGTAATTGACATTATTTGCTATTATCAACTTTCGTTTCCTTTTTGCTTTAGTCCATCTCTCTCCAACTTTTTTTTTTTTTTTTCATGTACCTCATTTAAGATTTATAAGCTTGTCCTTGTGATTTTATTTTATATACGATACTCATCTCTTGGTGAACTTTCATTACCCATCTTCTGTGGTCTCCCACTTGCTAACTAGTTCCAGTCTTGGACTTATCTACTGAATGCTTGGTCCTAATTAGGCCTTTTTTTTTTTGGAGTGGATTAGAGTGGTAATTGGGAAAATGAACTGTACCATGATATCTTTTGGAACTGGATAGCATGGTAGGTCTTGTTGCTAGTGCTATTATGTTGAATGATTTCTTTGCTTATTGTAGCACCTAATGCTTGTGCTGGAAATTGAAGTGTTTAGATGTGTACCAATGCATGCTCTACTCTCTATGCTCTGCTCTCTAGTGTTTTGTGGCACTGTATGCGCTTGCCCACAGAAGCTCATGCATTGTTGCATTCATGTCGAGATGTTTGTCTGTTTCATGCCCACACTGTATCCTGAGAATCGCCCGAGTAAATTACCTGGGTTAAAGGCTTGAGGGGAATGATTCCACGGTTTGTTCCTTCCATGTTCTTTCCTCGAAAGAGCCAAAAGTATTGTGGATCTCTTTCTAATTTTCCTTTAGTCAGTCCGGGTAACTGAAAGCTGAAAACATTTAGTGCCAGCAAAGAAAGAATGCTAGGTCTTTTTCTTCTTTTATATTTAACCCCTCATGGGCTGAGGCTGGGCGGTCCATGAGCCGGCCTGAGTGCGGAAAATTTATAGTTTTATTTTAATAGAGTACTATATTGCACTGGACCGAGCTTGGGTCATGCCTAACTGGAATCCGGATCCGGTCTGATCCGATATTTCGGGCTTTCCTTTTTTACGCTTGATTAGGTTCAGTCCATGCCCACCCCTGATCACAATTCAGTGCACCCCCTCCTCTTCAAACTAAAAAGAAAATTCCAAATGAAAGAACTGCAAGCAACATAGCCTCTTTTTTTTTTTTTAAAAAAGAAAAAAATTAATTTGTAAGTGAACATATATTGTGGGCCCTCAAACTTTTAGCTGTTATAACTTAGTTTCTTATTTCTTTAAAATTGTTGCATTGTTAATGTTTTATTATATAGGGTTAATTAAAATTAATAAAATAATAGATATGTTATTCTCAATCAGTCTACGTGGTCATGTTAAGATAATATATTAGCTATTTTTGTTATTTTTAACTGACATAATGTAATAGAATGTTGGAATGGAACAATCTTAAAAAATATAAGGGGTAAATTGTAACAACTGAGGAAAAAAAAAATAAATTTTGGGTGAACTTGAGGATCAAAAGTATATTTTAGCCTAATTTATATATAAAAGAAGCTCAACGGATGGGACATGGCAAAAGGAACAACTCTAAAGAATGTGGTGCCTAACTATGCGGAGCTTGGTCAAGACGAATGTGGTGCCTAACTAGGGCGGAGCTTGGTCAAGACTCTAGAGGTTGTGGCTCATGCAAAAATTTATATATAGGTATGGCAATGGATATAATTTTTGTAAGTATCCAAACCTAATCATGCTGGAAAAAAATATGAGGATCTGGATAGTAAAAAATTAGATTCGGTAGGGTTTCGAATTTAAGATTTTAAAACCTAGTTTGTTAGTTTAAATCGGGTTAGATTCAAGTTTAGGTTTAGAAATGAAGTATTTAAAAAATCTAAATTTTTAATGATTATAACAATTATTATATTTTTAATGATTATGCTTTATGTTATTTTTTATTTTTTTTACAAGTTGTAGATGCTTTCTGTTTAATTTATTTCTATTTTATTTATGTTACTAGATTAATATAGGAATATAATTTATTTTTTGTTTGTATGATAAAAATTAATTTATTTTAAATTTGAAGGGTCCAAGTAAGATAAAAGATTTTGATCTAACTCGATTTTTATGATCGGCTCAGTTACAGATTTGAATTTATTTTTTTTAAAAAATAATTTTAAAATTTATTTTTCTTTTTAGGTTTTAAAATTAGATATGAAATTGAACAATGAAAAGAAAAAAATCTGCTCGGTATATATTATACTTATGCTTGAAAAAAGTTTTATATTCTACTAATGATGCCTAAAGCACGCTTGTTAATCTTTGTGGTTTCAGTGAATCCAAGGCTACCATTTTGTACGTGTTATGCACGTGACTCATGCCTAAAGGCCGTAAACTGTGGGAAGAAAAGGGGGGCATTGGAAAGTAACTGTAGTCCAACGCGGGGTAGAGCAGTGGGAGTTTCAATTGGAATAGTAGCTAAAAAGATAAAAAAAGTTTTGAGTGACGCCTCGAGCTGGCCTTTTCTAATGGATCCCCAGTCACGCCCCTCTTGCGGAGCAATCACGCTTTTCTTGCATTTCCGGTTGTATTCTATATTTCATTTAATTAACTAGCAAAAGAAAAAAAGGAAAATCAAATCCTGCAAACATTGAAGAAAAGTCAAGACTCAGCCCTCTATCCCAACAACAGGGAAAACAAAAACCCACAAAAAAATAGAAAGCTAAGACACCAGAAACAATGATATGAAACAAAAGAAGTTGATATGAAACAAAAGAAGTGCAAACTGAATAAGAGTGATGTGATTCAATCTGACCAGTCAATCCTCTCATTTGTATCAAAAACAAAGACAAAGACAAACATGACATATCCTATTTTCATCAGTTCTCTATTTAGCATATACAAAACAAATTTGAGAAGAAATCATTCGATTTATTTAGGAAAGATTCTCAATTATTGCTACGGCTCTCCCGAGCTTCCACAGCTCGGCTCCCCCGAGCTTCCGTAGCTCGGCTTCCCCGAGCTCCCACAGCTCGGCTCCCCCGAGCTTCCATAGCTCGCCTCTCCCGAGCTTCCCATAGCTCGGTCCTCCCCAGCTTCCATAGCTCGGTTCCCCCGAGCTTCCATAGCTCGCCTCTCCCGAGCTTCCCATAGCTCGGTCCTCCCCAGCTTCCTGTAGCTCGTTTTCCCCGAGCTTCCATGGCTTGGCTTCACTGAGCGATCAACGATCCAATACTCACCTCTGCGGAACCTGATGCAGGAGAGCCTAAGCCTATCGTAACAACATCCCGGGCAAGGAATCATGTTGAGAAGTGGTCTAGAACCTAACACGGCTACCTGGGACCTACGCACCTACCAGATCTCAAGCCATCAAGGAGCTCTCCTAGCCGTCGATCCCCTAACAAACAAGATATGGATCCCAACGGCCCCACAACGGCCCGATTCGATCCATCTCCGTATCCTAACAACCTTCGAACCTTCCGGAAGGCACTCAAGATCCAGGTGACAACTTATAAATATGACACTCCCAGATTCCCTCTGGTATGCGCTCACCCTCACTCTCACTCTCCCACTCTCGCCAGCTGCTTGTCGGTGCTCTCCCCTCTGGAGCTCCCGATCGGTCGCCCCTAGAGAGACTCCCCGGAGAGATTCACCTACCCATTTTCTGATTGATCGCCGATTTTTCCTCCACTGACTTGAGCATCGGAGGGTCTTCCGCGGAGGGCCACCCCCAACGCCTCTCGCGCGAGGACTTGTATGCAGGTCCGCCCAGGAGATCGACTGCGCCCGAGTCGGAGGACGGATTCCGGCGGCAATAGATTGGCGCTAGAGGAAGGGCCTCAAGTCCCATTAAAACTTGAAGAAAGGAGATAAGGATCTCAATCTGGAGTAGAACCTCTCTAATGGCCAATCGGAGAAGAGCAACCTCTGAAGCCCAAGACCAGGCCGCTTCTCATAGGCCTGATCCGGTGAGCGGAGTAGCGCCGCAACCTCCACCAATTGAAACCCCATCGCCACTAGCCATCCCGGTGACCCAGGACCAGTTCGCCTCGCTGGTCCAGCAAGTCCAGGCCCTGACTCACCTGGTCCAGGAGCACCTCACAGCTCCTCCCGCTCGCACCTTCATAAGGAGGCCGTGATTCCTTCTTCGCCGACGACTTCCTCCTCCAATCCGCATGAAGCTGTAGACCCCCCACATCGACCCAAAGGGGACAAACCAGTCCCGCAAGGCGGTTACGACAGGGATCCTCCCAGATCTCGGCGAGCCCGGTCCCTCTCCCCAATGACCTCCCACCATGATTCGACGCCGTCCCTGCGATCCCCTCGCCCAACTCCTTCTCTGGTTGCAGAAGAGGAGATCCACCGGCAGATCCAGGAGATGCGTCAGGAGCTGGACGCTGCCAAGCAGGCCCATCCACCTCAGCCCAAAGCGGAGCAGGGCATCCCTTTCTTCAAAGGGATTATGGAGGAGGTGATCCCCTCCCATGTTAAGCTACCAGCCATCGAACCCTACCACGGCTCTTCTGACCCGGACGACCATCTCAGCAGCTTCCGGTCAATAATGATGTTCCACGGAGCATCCGACGCAATCCTCTGTCGCGCTTTCCCCTCCACCCTCAGAGGATCTGCCCGAACCTGGTTCAATGCCTTGAAGCCAGTTCCATTGATTCATTTGACGAGCTGAGCCATCTTTTTATTGGCTAGTTCATCAGCAGCTACCGCCACCGACGAAGATCTGACTCCCTCTCCGAAGTCAAGCAGAGAGAGGGGGAGTCGTTGAGAAATTATCTCGACCATTTTAATAAGGCCATGTTAGAGGTGGACCACCTTAATCATGAGGTGGCTATGTCTACCTTGGCGGGGGGAGTCTCAAAGGAAAGCGACTTCTACTTGGCTATGGAAGTCAGCTACCCCCCTAACCTCTCTGATATGATGGCCCTGGCGGACAAATACGCTAGGGTCGAAGAATCGCGGAGGGTTGCCCGCGCCGAGCTGGCAAAGAAGAAGGAGCCCAAAGGTCCCGATAGGCACCGTTCCGCTCGTCGGCCGAGTCCACCTCGCTGCCAAAGAGTTCCCCCGCTGCCGTCGAGGAATCGCTCCCAGAGCCCATCCCGGCGATTCGATCGCTACACTCCACTGACCGTGCCCCGGGCGCAGATCCTCATGGAGATAGAGCGCCAGCTCCCCCGGCCAGCTCCTCTCCGAGGGAACCCAACCCGAAGAGACCCCACCAAGTACTTCCGCTACCACTGGGAGCACGGCCATGATACTGAAGAATGCTGGCAGCTGAAAAATAAAATCGAGAGGCTGATCCAGCGGGATGACTGAATCAGTTTAGAGGGCGCCCGAGCCAGGACAAGGAGGTGACCGCCAGCCCGAACTTCAACAACCTCCTCCTCCACCAAATCCGTCCGTGATCGGCCGCATCAACATGATCGAAGAGGCTGGCGGTTTGAGCCCCAGGGATGATGGTGAGGGATTAGCGCCAAAGAAGGCGCGGACGGGCGAGCTCTCCTTCTCCGACGATGATCTCCAAGAGATACAGTTCCCCCATGATGATGCATTAGTTGTATCCCTCAACTTGAATAACTATGATGTAAGCCGAATCCTCGTTGATAGTGGAATTTCGGTGAATGTTCTGTACCTCGATGTGTTTGCCAAGATGAAACTACTCATAGAAAACCTTTGAGTCGTGGATTCCGCTCTAATGGGATTCACAGGCGACATCATCATCTCGGAAGGGGTCGTCACCTTGGCGGTCCGCACGGGAGCCTGGCCCCTTGTGGCCTCTGTATATACGGACTTCCTAGTGACCAAACTTAGGTCCCCATACAATGCCATATTCGGCAGGCCCGGCCTCATGTCCCTCAAGGCAGTTGTCTCCATCCCACACTTATCCATGAAATTCCCCACCGAACAGGGAGTTGGAATTGTTCGAGGAAGCCAGGCCATGGCTCGGCAATGCTTCGTTACCAGCCTTCAGTCTAGAGTACCGGAGGTTGACGGGCTAGACGCTCGGGAGGAATTCGCCGAACAACGAGGAGAACTAGCAGAGGAGCTGGAGGAGGTGCCGTTGGAAGAGGCTCATCCTGACCGAACCATAAAAATTGGGTCGCTGCTCAAAGGTGAACCTCAGCACAGATTGATTAGGTTTCTCCGAAGCAACGCCGACATCTTCGCCTGGTCCTCCTCTGACATGCTAGGAGTCAGCCCTGAGGTTCTCGTCCATCGTCTCAACGTGGACGAGATGCACAGGCCCGTCAAGCAAAAGAAGAGGAGCTTTGTCCCAGAACGGCAAAAGGCCATTGAGGAAGAAGTAGATAAGCTCATCAAGGCGAAATTTGTCCGGGAAGTAAATTATCCAAGCTGGCTATCAAACGTCGTCATGGTGAAGAAGTCGAACGGCAAGTGGAGGATTTGCATCGACTTCACCGACCTCAACAAAGCCTGCTCGAAGGACAGCTTCCCTCTTCCTCGGATCGACCAGCTCGTGGATGCCACCTCAGGTCACCAAATGCTGTCATTCATGGACGCTTATTCAGGCTACAATCAGATCCAGATGGCCCCCGAGGATGAGGAGAAGACCGCCTTCATAACCGACCGAGGTACTTACTGTTACCGCATTATGCCCTTTGGTCTTAAAAATGCAGGTGCCACCTACCAAAGGCTGGTTAACAAAGTATTCAAGGAGCAAATCGGCCGGAATATGGAGGTGTACGTGGACAACATGCTGGTCAAGACTAAAGAAGCATCACGACATGTCGAGGACCTCTCAGAGAGCTTTGCAACACTGCGCAAGTATGGGATGAGACTCAATCGACCAAATGCGCCTTCGGTGTTAACTCTGGGAAGTTTCTCGGCTTCATGGTCTCCCAGCGAGGTATCGAAGCTAACCCCCAGAAGATTCAAGCTCTTTAACAAATGGCGCCCCTGGCATCTGTTAAAGAGGTCCAGCGCCTAACCGGGAGGATAGCGGCTCTTAACCGCTTTGTGACGCGTTCGGCCGAGAGATGCCTCCCCTTCTTCAAAACCCTCCAGTCGGCTAAGAACTTTTAGTGGACTCCTGAATGCCAAAAATCATTTCAAGATCTCAAGAAATACCTCGGCTCACCCCCGCTCCTCAGCAGTCCCCCCGGGCAAGACCCTATTCTTGTACCTGGCTATTTCAGAGGGTGCTGTCTGTTCGGTGCTGGTCAGGGAAGAAGGCAAGGTCCAGAAGCCGATTTATTATGTCAGCAGGCTACTCCGCGATGCGGAGACAAGATATAGCAGAATTGAGAAGATGGTGTTGGACTTAATCACCTCAGTTCGAAAGCTGCGACCGTACTTCCAAGCGCATTATGTGACGGTCCTGATTGACCAACCCATCAAGGCGGTAGTCCACCGCCCCGAGACATCAGGAAGAATGACCAAGTGGAACATCGAGTTGAGCGAGCATGACATCCACTTTCAGCCTCACCTAGCCATCAAAGCTCAGGTGTTGGCCGACTTCCTCCTCAAGTGTACCATCCCGGAGGACGGTTCCACCCCAGACTCCCCCGAAGAACCAAAATCTAGAGCCCAGTGGCTCCTCCATGTCGACGGGTCATCTAACGCCCATCGCTCCGGTGCGGGCCTGGTTCTTACCATCCGGAGGGGGCAATTTTTGAATATGGTGTCCGATTCTCTTTTCCGGCCTCCAACAACGAAGCTGAGTACGAAGCCCTGCTAGCCGGTCTCCGAATCGCCCGCAACCTAAAGGTGGAGAAGCTTAATGCCTTCACCGATTCTCAGCTAGTGGCCGGCCATGTACGAGGAGAATTTGAGGCTCGGGAGCCGAACATGGTTCGATATCTTCAAGAGGTGCGGAGCCTACTTCTCCATTTTTCTGAGTTTGAGATCACTCAGATTCCCAGATCTGAGAATGCCCGGGCTGACCTACTGTCCCGATTGGCGACCGCGGAATAAATGGACGCCGAACAAAAGTTCCATCTGGAGACCCTGGAGAAGCCCAGCATCGCAGAAGCCGACCGAATAATGCAAGTCGAAGCCGAACCATCATGGTTCGATCCCATGTTAAAATATCTCAAAGAAGGGTCGCTTCCACCTGACCGGAGAGAGGCTAGAAAGCTAAAGCTGCAGGCCACCCACTACGTGCTGATCGACGACCAACTTTACAAACGGTCATTCTCCATGCCACTGCTCAGATGCCTTCGCCCGTCTGAAGCAGATTATGCTCTACGCGAAGTGCATGAAGGGATTTGCGGCAACCATATGGGAGCCAGTCCCTATGCCACAAGGTGCTGCGACAAGGCTACTACTGGCCGACTATGCAGAAGGATGCAGACGATCTAGTCCGAACCTGCGACCCATGCCAGAGGCACTCAAGCATTCAAAGACTCCCCTCCACCGACCTGGTTCCTATATCCTCCACTTGGCCCTTCGCCAAATAGGGGATGGACATCCTCGGCCCATTCCCGCTTGCCACGGGGCAGCGAAAATTCTATTCGTCGCCATCGACTACTTCACTAAATGGGTCGAGACGGAGGCGGTTGCACAAATAACCGAGGCACGTGCCAGAGATTTGTATGGAAGTCCATTATCTGCCGATTCGGCCTCCCGCATACCATAAACGGTAAGCAGTTCGACAACTCTAAGTTCCGCCAGTTCTGTGAGGAGCATGGAATCCGTCACCACCTCACCTCGGTCGGGCACCCACAAGCCAACGGAGCGGCTGAAGTGACTAACAGGACCCTCCTTCAGGGGATCAAAGCTCTCCTTTCCAGAGCCCAAGGCAGGTGGGCGGATGAGCTGCATCATGTCTTGTGGGCTTACCGCAGCACCCCGAGAGTCCCTACAGGCGAAACCCCATTCCGGATGGCCTTTGGCACGGAGGCCGTTATCCCCGTAGAGATAGGCCTCCCTTCGCTGCGGGTGGAAAGCTACTCAGAGGAAGCTAGCAACGAACAGCTCCGCACCAACCTCGACCTAATAGAGGAGATCAGAGAGAAGGCTCGGATCAGAGTGGCTGCTTATCAACAAAGGGTGGCTCGCTACCACGCCTCCAGAGTCAAAGGGAAAGCCTTCCTGCCTGGCGACCTTGTTCTCCGAAAAGCCTCTGTCTCCAAACCATTGGAACAAGGAAAGCTGGCACCAAACTGGGAAGGCCCATACCAAGTAGCGGAGATCATTGGACCAGGAACCTACAAGCTGCAAGATTTAAACGGAAAATCCATCCTCTGGACATGGAACTCGGACAATCTCCGTAAGTATTATCAATAGGGTATGTCCTATATAAGTTCATTTTTATATACCTCATTATACCTTCCTATCGGCACGTGTTTTCGTAATTTGCAATGTAAATCATCATGCATTACATTGCCAAAGATTGTGAAAAGAAACAGGTGCTGCTCACCAATCCTCGGCACGACCGAGCTACCTATATGAACAGGAAATCTCCGAACCTCGGCTGGGCCAAGCAACAAATTCTCTGAACCTTGGCAGGGCCAAGTAAAAAATTCTCCGAACCTTGGTAGGGCCAAGTAAAAAATTCTCCGAACCTCGGCTGGGCCGAGCAAAAAATTCTCCGAACCTTGGCAGGGCCAAGTAAAAAATTCTCCGAACCTCGGCTGGGCCGAGCAACAAATTCTCCAAACCTTGGCAGGGCCAATTAAAAAATTCTCCGAACCTCGGCTGGGCCTAGCAACAAATTCTCCAAACCTTGGCAGGGCCAAGTAAAAATTCTCGAACCTCGGCTGGGCCGAGCAACAAATTCTCCGAACCTTGGCAGGGCCAAGTAAAAAATTCTCTAAACCTCGGCTGGGCCGAGCAACAAATTCTCCGAACCTTAGCAGGGCCAAGTAAAAATTCTCCGAACCTCGGCTGGGCCGAGCAACAAATTCTCCAAACCTTGGCAGGGCCGAGTAAAAAATCTCCGAACCTCGGCAGGGCCAAGCAACAAATCTCCGAACCTCGGCTGGGCCGAGCAACTAATCTTCGAACCTCGGCAGGGCCAAGCAACTAATCTCCGAACCTCGGCAGGGCCGAGCAACTAATCTTCGAACCTCGGCTGGGCCGAGCAACTGATATCCGAACCTCGGCTGGGCCGAGTAATAAATCTCCGAACCTCGGCTGGGCCGAGCAATAATTCTTCGAACTAAAGTCCCGACAGAAAACCAAAGTACGCGGGCCCCGATTAAAGCCGAAGGACTTCCAAATAGTCCCCAGAACTTCGGCCAGTTTGAAAAAAGGTACACTGAGCAAAAACCGTCAACGGACACAAAGAATGCGCCTCCGGCAAACCCCTAAAGGGTTCAAAAAGCCCTGCATGACCGGCCACGAACCCCAGACAAAGCCAGAAAATTCCCCCTTTTTGCTGCTAAAATCTCTGGGCAATGCCCCTATAACCTGCCGAACAAAACGCCCATCTCAAACAAAGCCATGACTCAGCGTGTGAACCAATGGAGCCCCAGGCTCTCCAACTATTCAATCAGATACGAATGGTTCTTCTTCGAAATCTCAGAAAATAAGAGGTTGTCAAAAAAAGGCCTTTCTCATTGATTGTAAAAGGAAATACAAAAAGAGAAGCAGAAGAAACAAAAAGAAAAAGAAAAAGAAAAGAGGAGAAGAAGCCCTCGCTAGGGCTCACTATCACTCCCAGAAGCCAGCAAGTCCTCCAGGCGTTCAGTGAGATCAACGACTTGCTGGCGGAGTGACATTATTTCCTCCATCCGCCGGTCCGCAACCCGGCGTAGGGCCTCCACCTCCCTCGTAGTGACATCGACATATTCTTCCACGACCCGCTCGAGCCGCTGGTGGCTCGCGAGGATCGATGCTAGGCCTAGCTCGTCGACTGTGATGGTGGGACGGCCCCCACCGGATGTAGCAGGCCGTTAATCACCACCCTTAGCTCGTCAGATGGTCGCTCTCCTCCTTGAGAAGCCATGACGAAAACTATTTTTGAGACTGAATCAGAGGGGTGCCAAAACCAGCACGCCCCCGTTCGTATTTATACTTGTCAGGCGAGTATTTCGACCAGTCGGGCCGTAACCACCGACCTATGAGAACTCACCACGTATCATCGCTTTAATTAGTGCCTGCAGAGTCCGAAAGGCCGTGCCCCATCCCGAGTGAAATCGGTAATGCGGACGGACTGATCGGGAACCCCCCTGAATAGAATATCTCCCGATCTGCCGGCCCCCCGTAATGAATGCTCCCAACACTTCCCCAAGCTCTTTTAAGCTGGCCGCCTTTCGGGAAACGCAAAAAGGAAAGAATTCCAGCGCCTGGCAGTAATTCGTCCCCTCGGGAGGGGTAACGTCATAAATAAAGAGCGTGACCATGTTCCGCCCGTTCCACCCTGACGCCCCTCACCAAACACCGTAGGGAACTAACATTACGACTCATAGTGGCGACTAAGTCACTTCCCCGAGCCCCGAATCTCCGAACCTCGGCTGGGCCGAGCAATAAAATCTCCGAACCTCGGTTGGGCCGAGCAATAAATCCTTCGAACCTCGACAGGGCCGAGCAACAATTTCTCCGAACCTTGGCAGGGCCAAGTAAAATCTCCGAACCTCGGCTGGGCCGAGCAATAAATCCTCCGAACCTCGGCAGGGCCGAGCAACAAATTCTTTGAACCTTGGCAGGGCCAAGTAAAACATCTCCGAACCTCGGTAGGGCCAAGCAATAAATCTTCGAACCTCGGTTGGGCCGAGCAACAGATTCTCCAAACCTTGGCAGGGCCAAGTAACAAATCCTCTGAACCTCGGTAGGGCCGAGCAATAAATTCTCTGAACCTTGGCAGGGCCAAGTAAATCTCCTAACCTCGGCTGGGCCGAGCAATAAATCCTCCGAACCTCGGCAGGGCCGAGCAACAAATTCTCCGAACCTTGGCAGTGCCAAGTAAAACATCTCCGAACCTCGGCTGGGCCGAGCAATAATTCTTCGAACCTCGGCTGGGCCGAGCAACAGATTCTTCGAACCTTGGCAGGGCCAAGTAACAAATCCTCCGAACCTCGGCTAGCCCAAGCGATAAATTCTCCAACCTCGGCAAGGCCAAGCCATAAACATTCGGGTTCCAATGGGGACGAGGCATAAACCTCCGAGCTTCGAACCAAGATAAGGAACGTATTCTGCCACCGAAAAATCTCTAAACCTCTGTTTGGACCAGGGCAGTTTGCAAGCCCCGACTAGTTCGAATAGCGTGGGGTCCTCGCCTAAAAATGAGCGGCACGTACCCCATGGCCAGCAACAACAACTTGGCACAGGAGAAATAGAGATTGAGAAACAGAACAAAACTTTCTTTATTTCATTGCCATCAAAACCAGTTACAAATGCCTGAGAGGCGTTACAAGAGCATTGAAATGCATAAAATAAAGATAAGCACAAGACTCGGGCAACTGCTCCAAAGCAAACCTGGGCAACTGTGATACTCCGGCATCCCGACCGACGAGCCGGATAAACCAAAACAGTCAGCTCACGCCGATAATGGGCGGGCGACATGGACCAATCATTGCGGCCAGCTTCGGTTAATAATAATATCTCGGTGACCCAACCGAGATATCAGGGTGATTGGAAAGGGTGGACGGAAGGTCACCCCTAACCACCCAACCGAGAGGCCCCTCGACGAGTAGGTAGGAAGCCCGCGGACCATGGCGCCGGAACGCTCTCCCAAACCGAGTGTGTACCGCCCTACCTTGCCAAGGCTCAAGGACAAGGTACCTGCGGGCGCCACACCGTCGCCCCCTCCCCACGTAGCGGAAGATTCCCCAGGCGGGCGAGCCCAGGAATCCAAATCGGGGGAGGAGGAGAAGTTCAAGCGAGTCATGGGGAGCCCGCGTACACTTCCTACCGTAAGTCCCCAAAGGAGAACCACAAAGGTCACACTGGAAGCACATATGTGTGCTCTCCGTGTAATCTCTGCGCCCTCCCTGTGCGCTCTCCATATGATCTCCGGGCTCACCCCCTAAGGGCGAACCACTCTCCAGCGGCTCCTTCATCGCCCCAACTGTCCGGAGGCGAAGGGCTCATGAAAGGGAAGCTCGACCCTCCCACTCGCAACGCCAAAGAAATGAGCATGGTGGAAACTCCAATGGGAAAGAAACTTTGGAGACGACCTAACACGACCCCTCTTCCCCCTTTTTTATAGGCAAAAAATGAACCGGGAACAACTACCAAGGCCAGAAACCCCGAGATTCGAAACACCTGGGCCATGCCTCCACGTGGCCTTCCAGGATGAAAGCAGTGCCTCGCCGCGCGCCGAGCCCATCGCCTGAACCATGACGCATGCAAAGATTTCCTTTGATCCCGAATCACAGTTATTAAATACAGAGAATCGTCCACCAATCTTACGGAAACTAACAAGGTTTAGGGGATCGTCCTACGAAAATAACGTCCTCCAATGGCAGACGGATGCGTGCGCCGTATGCTAAAACGACCTGCATGGAAAAAGACCAATGCCATAAAAGCCTTCCGGAAAGCGCCGGAGCAGCTTTTTGCTCCCCACAGAGCCGTATCACCAACTCCGGTGAAATAAAAACCGACCTACCTATGGAACGGCAGAGCGCTGGCAGGGCAGCAAAAAGCACGAAAACTGACTGTTCGTCAATGGCTTCCCGAGGAAGTTAATCGCTCGAAGAACTTATGCAACAAAATTGAACATCTCAAAACAAAAATGAATGCGAAGACTACGCAAACTATTCTTTCATTCACTAGAAAAGGAAGTGACAAGAGAAACGAAAATACATCAGCCCTTACAGGGGCTCACCATTGTCTCCCAGAACCGCCGGCCGTTCTCCCTGATCCGCCACAAGGCTACCCGCCTGCTATTGAAGAGATGCCACGCGCCTCTCTAAGTGATCATTGACCGCACGGAGGTGCATGATCTCCCTGGTGGAGGCGATCACATATTGTTCGGTCGCCTCCTGGAGTCGCTGTTGACTCGCCAACAAAGAGGCCAAGACCTCCCCGTCGACAACGGTCTGAGTACGGCTCCTACGAGCCCCCCCCGCGAGTGTTGGCATCGTCGGCTAGTGCTCCGGTTGACCTTCCGCCATCCTTGGAAGCCATTCCATCGGCGCAAGTTCGTATCAAGCTAGCAAAGGTCGTCGAATGAAATGGCCAACGATAACCGGACCCCCCATCGATATTTAAACCGATCCAAGCAAGAAATCTACCTGCTCCAGCCAGCGGCCCTCGAGCCACCGACACAAAATCCCGCCGTATGTCGCCACTTGGGCAACCACTCTCATTCGTCGGCCCTAGCCGACCTACTTCACCCGTCGGCCCTAGCCGACCTACTCATTCATCGGCCCTAGCCGACCTACCTCATTCGTCGGCCCTAGCCGACCTACTTCACCCGTCGGCCCTAGCCGACCTACCTCATTCGTCGGCCCTAGCTGACCTACTTTGCCGTCGGCCCTAGCTGACCTACCTCATCCATCGGCCCTAGCCGACTTATTTCGTCTGTCGGCCCTAGCCAACCTACCCTATCAGTCGGCCTTAACCGACCTACTTCATTTCTCAAGTTTTAATTAATCTATTGCATCGCTCAAACATGAACCGATCCAGGTCGTCCCTCGGTTCACCAGTTAAAGCTATCGCTCCGCCTTGGGCCCAGCCAGTGCATTCCCTTGATCCTGAGATAAAAATGACCAAACAGTGCCAACAAGCCATAAGTCGCTTGCGATTAAGGCAAAATTTGGAACGAAGGACCGTCCGAGAAAAAGCACTCAAATGGAGGCGCAAAGTTCATTCATTAAAGAGCATCAGGCAGAATTACAGCTCAAGAAGCAAAATATAGAAGTGACTTTTAAAGGTCGGGAACCGCGTCCATTCCGGGAGGACCCCCAATTACATCTGCAGAGGCATGACTTGATTCACCCTTCTCAAATATCTTAGCTTCCTCAACGGCAGTCTGCGAATATCCTCCAGAAGCTGCGGCCTCGCTGGGACCCGGGGCAGCACCAAGGTCGATATCCGAAGCGTCGACGTACTCATCCTCCTATTCACCCCTGGAGTCACCAGCGTCGAGAA